>JAHHUM010000581.1:1345792-1390024 GCA_036173005.1 Crenichthys baileyi | reverse complement strand
TGTTGCACTATCCATCAATGATAATTTAAAGTGGTAAACAGGAAAAATGAAGACACAGAGATTTTAAAACACGTGATACATCAAAAACCCGAATGAAGCATCAACTAAAGCATAAAAGATGAAGAATATTCACACGAAAGAAACACATGTTCAAATAAAAAAAAATCAAGCAAACAGAAAGCTAAGACATGATCTAAATGATAAAACAGTCTTTGATAGTTATGATTGCCTGCAGTAAAAGATATTGTCTTCAGTTCTGATTTAAAAGAGAAAACATTTTCTGCACATCTCAGGTCTTCAGGCAGGTGGTTCTAGAGCTGAGAGGCATAGAATCTAAATGCCTTCAGCCCTTGTTTAGTTCACACCTGGCCTTCAAAGTGTTAATTTCCCTCATCTACTCGATTTACATGAAAATAGGTCAGGAAGTCAAGACTTCTGTACAAGAATCTAAGATTTGTTAACAGAAGGAAAATACAACATATATACATTTCTTTAATTGTTGAAAAAGACGGAACACTTAGGATCAAGGATCATTTATTTTATTACAGGTTAATTTATACAGTTTCTAAAGTGCCACCAAAACAATAAACATCATATCAAGGCACTTTACAAAATTAATTTAATCAATTAAATCATACAAACAGATGCTAAGTCAATGCATTCCAATTTGATCCTATTTATCAAATAATAGTCAAGTTTGGTTTATTTTTAAAATTCATAAATAAAAAAAGTTTATTTAAAGAAAACCAGCATTGCATCGAGTCACTGGCTTGCAGCATAACTCCATATTTACAAATATATTTAATAAAAAAATATCTGTTTACACATTTATCCCTTTCCAACCTATTATTAGCTGAACAAAAAGATTAATTAAAAAATTAGGAAGTTGTTTTTTTTCCTCACATTTAACATTTTTAATACATCAGAGATTAAATTACTGGACCGTGTCTTATTGATAATAAGAAACAGAGCTGATGTAAATGCTGTTTATCAGGATCATCTCCTTTTGTGTCAGGTTGATGGTCATTTTTGACCATCAGCATGCTCTTATTTTCTGTTCAGGGTAGATTTTTTTTCTCAGATTTTTGCATCAGAATATTCAGTACATGACATCTGACTATTAAGGTTATTGTGTAATACGTAATTTATGAGATGCTGGGCTGGTTATAATTCAGCCTGAGTGTAGACAATATATGAAAATAAAAAAAACTTGTGAAAGATTATAATACCTCAGTTTACTGAAGAATATGTCTGTTGTGAATGGACCTGCTTTCACATTCTGGAATAAAAAGTTGACCCCATTGTTTTATTATAATTTGCACCCTGGCAACACATACTAATAAAAATGACACTTTCTCTGGAATAAATCTGGTCTATATTTCATCTTGTTGGACAAAGTGATACAAAGAAATTGCCAATTCAAACAAGGAGAGTTCCTCTGACCTAAATAAAACCCAAACAAAAATGGGTCAGGTGGGGGCAATTTTTTGAAAAAGGCAAATTCAATATTTAATATAAATTTTTTCCTATAGTTTATATCTATAATACACAATTTAAAATTTATTATATATAATTATATTATATATATATATATAATTTTAATATATATATATTTTGATGGATGGACAACAAGATGAAAAAATATTCTTGTAGACTTTAAACTTAACTGGCAGCATTTAAAAATGTATGACTCCTGAAATGTCATTTTAAACTAGCATGGAAATGTGCACAGAGAAAGTAATATTTTAGGCAATTTAAATGACCTTTGATTTTAATAAGATGAATTAGTATAGGATTCACTTTCCATTTTCGCATGCAGCATATTCCCCAAGTCAGAAACCTTATACATATTATAAACGGAGATTGTGGGACTGATGGAGACACGGCAGTCTTAAAGTTCTAGTTGGAAGATGTATAATAGTGACATCATTTGGAATTCTTTTTTTTTTTTTTGTGAAACAGCTTGTCCCATCTAGTAATTACTCAGTATTATGAATTTTATCTGATGTTGAAACCAATTTTTTGATCAGAATTTTACAATTTGATTTACTAAGAAAAAAATGTACCATTAGATTCACTCATGCATCCAGAATATCAACAGCATCTTGTGCAGAAGTCCAAAACATTCATGCAATCTTGAACAGTTTACAGATATTACACTAATATGACTCAGTCATGTATACAGTTTTGTAAAGATCTTACAAAATACATTTACAGGCAGTTATGGTGTTTTAGTTAGATGCAAGCATGAAGTGATGGTTTTTGACCTGGGACCAGATATTTGCGTAAATCGATGATGGAAGCAAAAGTGGAGTACACTGTGTGAGACACTAGAGGACAGTAAAGATGCTGAAACTGCAGGCTTCCACCATTCTTGTATTAAATTACAGCTCAGACAAAGAAATCCTGACAGTTACAATCAGTATGCTAGAAAACTACTTAAAGTAGTAAAAATATTTTTTTCTCTGTAGCTATTTCCACTTTTAGGTTTGTTTTTTTTGTTTTTTTTTACTATTTCACACATTTATAAAGCCTCTTTAGTTTGGAACTTCATGGAACTATCATTTGACTGGATTCAGTTTCTTGTCAGAGCAACATTCATTATATTTTATACATAAATATAAATTAGTTAACACAATGCCTGTAATTCCATTAATTTAACAAAGTTTACAGGTTGTATTTTGGCAAAAAAAAAGTAACTTTCCGGAGACTATAGTTACCCATAAAAAAAAAGATCTGATGGGTCCCGGATATCAGGATATTTGCAGTTCAACTCCTCCAGACCACACTTAAACAGTTTCACCAATTTACTGCCCCTTTGCGGGCCTAAAAAGGACTGCACATGACTCAAATCACAACTGAGGTTGAAAGTCTGGATTGATCAGGAGATCTAAGCTTGCTCTGCCCTGCTCCAAGCAGGAGCAGTGACAGTCTTATTCTAAAGGAATATGTTTATAAGCTGATCACTAGAAAACAGACTGCAATGTTGGGTTTAATATAAAAAAACAACGTGATTTAAACCTAATAAGTGATTTAGATTGAAATCAACAAGTCTGTTTGTACATGTGAAATGTGTCAGTAAGGATTTTTCTGCCAACTTAAGCATGCAGGCAGGAATGTCATTCAGCTATTACAACCATAATTTAGATCACTCACTAAACTGAAAGGTCCATACAGTGTTTAATATTAGGCAGATTAACAAGGAATTATGGCACAGCAGTAGATGACCATGGAAAGATTTGAGACCTTCCTAAACTACATGCTGAAAGATTACAGCTGTATGGCAGTTTAAATGTAAAAATCAAAAATAGTTTTAAGCAATTCTTTCTCTTAAAAAAACATGGTAAAATTTTGGTCTAACCCGAAATTAATGGAATAAATGTTATTTAAGAAACATTATACTTTCCTTAGAACAACAAATTGAAAAGATATTCCACCTCTTGCGTAAAACTAAAAAGTTAATGTATCATCTAAAAAATTAATTTATGAAGAATAAAAGTAAAATAAAAAGAAGAATAAAAAGTTAAAAATGATGATGTCTAAAGTATCTTTGGATCTCATCACATTTTATTTTAGAAACAAAATCTAATTATTGAAGATACAAAATGTTTGCATTTAACAAACATCCTTAAACATAAGACTTTTCAAATCTTTTAGATTACTGTGACCTAAACTAACTAAATCATTGAGGTTCATAATGGATGATGCAGTCTCAAGTTCAGTTTTGAAACACACACACACACACACACACACACCTAAACCAGCAGTAATGTGTGGAAGTTTGGTTTCTTCCAAGCATTATGCATCATCGTCACAGGCAATTCTTCTCTAGATAAAAGTTGCAAAGCAGACTTTAAAGCCCACCAATGCTCCCATTCAAACCACACCTGGTTGAGTTTGAAAACATGATTAGGGGGATTTTAATTAGATGCAATTAGAGATGGTGGCCATATGGAGACCTGGATGCAACTACTGCTTTTTAAGCTCAAGAAAAAAAGATGTGCTAATTGGGCCAGAGGCTACTCTTATTCATGTGACCTGTGGAGACCCTGAACAAGCTGTATAACATCACCACTCTGACAATTAAAACTGGGATTCATTTGAATGACTTAAACACCATTGCACTGGGTGCGCTGGGATGAGTTGTCTGTGAACCCTGAAAGACTTCTGTTAAAGGACAAACAGCAACAGGTGGTCAGCGGAGAGCTTGGTCGATAGAAACATTGAACAGCATTTCCCGACACATAACTGAAGCACATACATGCTCTTTCAACAAACTAACAATGAGCCAATGAACAGATTTTGGATGACAAAATTTTTCTCTTACATTTTTCTATTTGTTTAGTTTACCCAAAACAGTTGGACTTTGTTTCTTTAAAAAAAAAATACACCAGAATTTAAACACATATTGTGTCTTCGTAAAAGCCTTTTAGGAAAAATGTCCAATCTTCAAATTAAAATATCTGAAAAAAAAGGATAACAGCAACACTGAATTGTTCCCTATTTAGCCAAGACACCCAACAAAGCTTCTCCAAGGATCCCTGAAACCCCTCAAGGACTCCTAATGGATCTTTACAATGGGCAGCAGCACTTTAACAAAAAGATGTTCATAGTTCTTCCTGTGACAAATTAGTTCTAGACACTTTTCATACAGCCCAATTTATATGCCATTTGAGTCACTTAGACCAAACTGGTCATCACATGTGAATCATTTTCTTTGCAGCTGCTCCATTTTTTTAAAAGCCTATAGGCACCCTAGAGTTTGTAGCCTACCATCCACTGGAGATATAAAAGACGAAGAAAAAAACAAAGATAAAGGAATGACAGCTCTATTATAACCTCAGATGTTGCTGAAGAAAGTACCAGATTCAACTGGGCTTTGAATAACAGCTACACTTTCTTTAAGATCGCAGCTTCTTAAATGTGGGGTTTCCTGACAAGGCTGAGTAGAATTTACTTTCTTTTAATGAGTTGCCTAGGATTCAGGCTCCTTGTAGGTTCAAATGTATCCAAAGTGTTTTATATTTGTAAATTTATCAAAACATGAGTTTGTGACTTTCTAGGAAGGAATCTGTGTTATATTTGGAGAGGAGATCAGAGAGAAAAAGTGAAAGACTGATATGTGCCTGCAGTGTATGAAGGAAGAAGCAGTGGAACCTAATCAGACTCCTCCACGTCCTACGTGGACGTAAGTACTTTTAAAGATTTGCTATAAGCTATATAGTGAAAATACAATTTGATTTAAATCATTTTGTTCTTTTATTAAGCATATATTCAAAAGCAAACAATGTAGAGTTAGAGTTTTGTGTTCATTCAGACATTCTAAATATTCTGCATGTAGGTTAAATGGTTTTAGATGAGATTTAATCCGGAAGTGATTAGAATGGGCTTCAACAACAACTTTGTGGCAAACATCTGCACTTCTGTCTTTCCCCAGTGTAGCAAATCCTCTTCTTTGTTTCTTCTTTTGGAACCACACACAGAGACACAAAGAGTCCCATTTGGTCACCAGTTCCTTCATGCATGCATGATTTCCTGTCCTGAACAGAAGGCCACCCTTGAGCTTGGGGCTCATGGGCATACTGAACAGCCAGGATCTTCAACCAAAATGTCTTCAATCAAACTGGAAGTAAAAAAAAAATGAATAAATGTTTTTATTTAGGGAAAAAATGTAGTCTTCATCTATTTATTTACTGATTATTTTTATTTGTTTTATTTGCATGTGTGTAGATGTAGTAAAAAGCAGGCAGTCATAACTTATAAGTAGTATTAACACTCTTTGTATTGATGTCGTGTCTTGTTTTACACACACTGAACCGAAGCTCCTCCATAAAAAAGGTATTGATAAAGACTATCATGAAGCCTTGGTCCTTCCATTTTAAATATCAACCTTTGAAAAATCCCCTGGGTTATTGCTTTAGTTTGGATAACCAGAATTATGTTTGCGTGTCTGAATGAACAGCGTGATACAACACTTGTTGACGGCAGAAAGCAGGCACAGTTTGGATACAAACTGCGGCTGAAAGTCATCCTGATATCTGGATAAAATTACCTTCACCTGACAAAGTCTAATATAGTCAATATTTTATGATTCGAGTTTTTCTTGTTGGAAACATTTTTAACTGATTTCTTTTCTTCTGTTTTCAGAAAACGAAATGCTCAAATTACACTCAGTGTCGTACACCAAGCTAGACGTTATTTCACAGACAGCTAAAGTTTAATGAGCTCCTTCAGAAACTTTTTTTCCATGCAGGAGATGTTGCTCGTGTCTTTCCCAGTGAGCCGTCCCACAACGCCGCACTCAGAGTCGGGAAGCAGCAGGGAGCAGCCCGGACTCAGACGCACTGCAGTAGGCGGTAAGCGGGTCAAAGAAGCGTTTACTGCAGTTAACGCAGTATGATAAATGAACAACTCCTGGAAATAAAAATGATAAAAGTAAAACAGCAGAGACCTACACAGAAAGTGAGACATAAATTGTATGCTCTAAAAGATTTTACGTAGGTGCCCTAAAACCCTTAAAAAAACAAATAGACGTTTTACTAGCGATACAAAAAGTAGAAGCTATTAACACGAAATTAACACGTCCTGTAATGGTGTAACCAAATTAATCCTGACTGAATGCAACCGGGACTGTCAGTAGACTAAAAACAGTCCTCTTCCACTGCACCTGGAAACTGTTCAAGTGCGTGAAACTGCCTTTCCAACAGAATAGGCGTATCTTAATAATATTAATAATAATAATACGATATGTTGTTTTCATTTCATTTGCTTGTAAAGCCTTAAATTGGCCTCAAAGTGAAGAAAACGAGAAATTTCAGGAAAATTCTTCTGCCATTGTAAACACGTTCTTTTATTTGCTCTGTAGAAAGCTGACAATTACTCTTAATGAAAAGAATTCTGGCCGACCCTCCCGGCCTTGTTGTTATCGGTGATGAAGTTAGATGTGTGTCAGAGCAATTCACAGCCTGCTAATAGGTTGACACTGGCCGTAATTAAGAGCGTCGGGTTAAGGCCTTCCAAACCACACTCGTGCAGAGACTTATTCCAAGAAAATCCCAAAATTAATTTTTGTGACTGGCAATGACTGATATTTTCCCTAAAATGCGACATGACCCAGACTTAACAGGTTTGCATAATCACACAAATGTAACGAAAAAAAGACTAATTTAAATGGATGGAAGGTGTTGTGGAACAACATTGAACAATGTTTTCAGTCAGTACATGTGCAGTTCTATTCTGTTCTATTCGTAATTTTATATTTATGTGTTGTGCCTGATATTAGTAGTAGGAGCCATTGTAATGAGTGCTTATTATTAGAGAGCAACATGTTCACAATGAACATCCCTGTTTATTTTTGTCACTGTGATTCAGTAAAACTCGCTTATAAACTCTGATCTACCGGGTTTGCTGTAAATGATGACTGACCCGATGACTTTATAAAAGAATAGCATGGCTACAATTGACGACGACTTCCCAAGTGCTCCTCGTCACCTGTGCATTATGTTTCCATGGTAGCACACAACATTAAAACTGTTGCGAAATGTCGGACTTGTCCGCCCCGACGTTAGGCGGCCTTCTCACAGAAGAGCAGGACGTGGAGGACCGCAGCAGCCGAGTTTTACCGGATTAACGGAGTTCCGGGGATAATAAAGATAGCTCTGAATGAGCTCTTCCTCCAGCAGCCTGCAGACATTCATGGCTACCTGGTATGAGGCTGTTTTCTTCTGCCTGTTGAAGGGGAGCAGCCGGAACACACTCTTTTAAAGTAGCTTTTAAAGCCATTTAATCGGCAATGAAAGCTAACAAACAGTGTGTTATGTAATTCTGAATATGTTGAATTATTACGTATTTCTTTTATGACAAATGTGATTTCAGTGTTAGCCTGGTTTGGGAAAATTGCATTACATACGGACAGGTTTTTTTTTTCACGGATTTTGACAGGTGTCTAATCATTTCATTCACATTTCATGGCAAAGTTCCCAGTAAACTGTGGTTTTAAACAACCTACCCAAATGCGTCAGTGATTACAATGACCATGCTTTCATTATGGTGTTGATACTTGTAAAATCTATTATTTGTTTCTCTAAAAAAAGCACAGCAGCAAAGAACCTTGCTATGGATAGACACGTTTGAAGAAAAATTGTATTTGAACTACAGCTTTTACTGAAATTGCCTTTTTTATTGCAAACGTGTGAAATTATCTATCTATCTATCTATCTATCTATCTATCTATCTATCTATCTATCTATCTATCTATCTATCTATCTATCTATCTATCTATCTATCTATCTATCTATCTACGCCTTCCATTGCTTTATTATTGGGCCGTTTATTGTTGAAAACTTGTCAGAGGAGAATAACTGAAATTCTGAATAGCAGAAATGGGCAACAGCAGAAACCATGTTTCTGAATTTTGCCATATTGTTGGACATTTACGTCTGGCTTCTACTTAAACTGAATACCAAGTTGTTGTGTTAGTGTCAGAACAAAGGCTAAAGTAAGACACTTTAATTGTGGCTGTACCATACATCCTCAAACACATTGATGAAATATTTTGGTTTTTTTTTGTAATTTGAAAACCAAAATGAACTAGGATGTGTAATTTAGACGGATTGGTTTTTTGTGAATCACATTTGAAAGGCAAACACCCAAACAATGGATTATTCGTGACAAAAAATTCAAGGCATATTTTTTTGTGTTGTTCCAACATTGTAAATCATTATCATATAATCCCATACATTTTATGGGATTATATGATAATCTATTAGATCTATTAGAATTAGATCTTGTGTTTTGATCCTTGACAAATAAGTGATTTTGTGGAAATACATCATATTTGTGCACTGTTCTTGACTGATTTTTGTTGAAATAAATATTTTCCTTCAGGCAGATTACTTCATGAAATTGTATGCTCCACCAATGATTAGCAGACTGAGAGGAAGATAAGTTTTTTCTGCAAAAGGACAGCTTACCGTTAAGGCACCGGTTTTCTGCATTGTCTGCAACAAAGAAAAGCTAAAAGTAATTCAAATGTCATCAGTCATGTCTACATTGATGTAGAGTCTTTCAGGGACGCGTCTAGAATATTTTTCTTGGAGGGGACAGGTAGGGGTACAGATTGTTGAAGGGTGGCACCCTAAAACTATAGTCTAAGACCTAAAGTGTAAGCTACAATATGTTTTTTCTGTATACAGTATATGTTTTGTTCTGTTGTGTTTTTTTTTCTAAAAAACTTATAAAAAGTTATACCACCATCAGATTTAACAAAAACTCTGCACATGCGCAGCTCATTGCCAGTTGTGACTCCGTGCTGTGAGAACCACTCGCAGTGGTGTTGCATGCTTTTCAAAAGTGCGGGGGATGTTGTTTGTCTGTGGGGCGCATTGGCTATGAATCGAGATTCTTAATGGCTGTGTTTTTTAAGTTTTTATATTAACATAACTTCTTCCAGCTCCTTGTCATCATCACTCCTGGCTACATCTTAAAATAAATCCTTAAAACATTTTAAACTATACTGGTAACTTTAGAAACACTTACACACATGGACCTGGGATGGAAATAGTTATCACACACACACCTTAGCTGCTTCAATTGACCTCTTCCCCAAACTGTATCTGAAACATAGTAAAGTCTAAACCTACATTTATTAAATTATTGACCTCTGAACCTTCATGTGCTCTTTCTGAAACTGATGCCTCCTGCAACTGTCTATTCTAAACCAGAAGGGTGCAGTGATAAAGATTGGGCTCGAAATGATTGAAATACTTTATGGCTCAGTTTACACAAAAAAGCTTAATCCAAAAATATTTATTTTTTTATTTTTTCATCTAAATAGGGTTTTAGCTTTTTACAGTAAAATCACTTACAGGATTTCTCTTGAAAAAGTTGTTAATCTTTTCTTATCTTTTTATTTTCTGCATCTTAATTGTAGTAAGTGACAAAAAGACAAATAAACGTTGACAGTGTCATGAATCTGACTGACATGACTGAGAGACAGCTTTTTCTGGCTAACATATACTAGCACATCCAGAGAAACAATATGTTAGCAATAAGTGACTTATGTGTGGTTACATAATGGTGTGTCCTCAGCACCAAAGGAAAAACACAAGACAGGCAGGACTTAAGGTGGGAAAGGCAATCTGCAGCCAGTGTCAGGTTTCAACAGTAAAGGGAGGGGCAGAGGAATGGAATGGATTGGACAAGCACAAACAGTGCAATACGGAGGAAACAGACTGGAAGCACTGTGGGAAAAGTGAGGGTGTCTAACCATCTCACAAGGAAAAGTTTGGGTGTTAAAACACCCACTTCCCCAACGTTTGCAAAGCCCAGAAGCCGGTTGCTGTGCGTGGTAACAGATTCAGCTTATTCATGCACCGACTTTCTTCTTCAGAAAGTTGCTGTTAGTTTACCAAAAACGTGCAAGATTTGGCACTATGTACTTTTTTGAATAAAACTTGATTAGTGGCTTTGAAAATGCACTAAATCTACTGACAAAAGTGCTAATATGGCAACACTGCAAACCTCCCTGCAAATGCTATATAAACTGACTGACAGCTCTGGTTGGGGTGGCCAGGTGGGGTGCCCAATCAGATTCCAGGGGGAGCCAGAACCACCCCAGCCACCACTTTGGCCACGCCCCTGAAGCTTTTGTCAGATAATCTCTAGGTTAGATTATTATTTAAATATATTACAAGATTATAATATCTGCCTTATCTCTGTTCCTTTATTTTCTTAAAGAGTTTATTTCAATAAAATGAAATCATACTGTGAAATTGATCAAATTGCATACAGTCCAACTCCATTCAAATTGCGAGCCAGTTCGACTGATCATATAATGCCATTGCTAAACGTTATCTAAGGATGTCCAATATTAAGGGCCAGAAGAGATACAAAATTAAATAAATAAATGTATCATGAAATAAAGGTACCATGAAATAAAGAAATGTGCCATTAAATGTCCCATCAAATAATTAAATGTACCATGTATTTATTTAATACAAAATTTAATTATTTAATATGCCATGGGAAGTTCAAATTTTTTGTTGCCTGATACATATATTTATTTAATCTTGTCCCTTTTTGCTCTCCATATGCAAAGCCCAGCAGGTTATTATGTCATTTACTTTGCAGCAATCCTCATGTTGAGCAAGCTTGTGGTTACAGAGGAGAGGAACAGTGCAGTCAGATTCAGTTTATTATTCATATTGGTTAAGACTTTTTCTACCTAAGGAAATCCAGCAGATCGCATCCAGTCAGTGACACAGCATTCACTCCTCCTGGATGAGCATGTAGAGACAGTGGACAGTCGCTTGCATTGACTTTGCAGCAATCCCTCATACTGAGCATACATGTAGCGACAGCGGAGAGCAAAAACACCCTTTTAACAGGAAGAAACCTCCAGCAGAACCAGAACCAGGCTCAGTGTGAGCGGCCATCTGCCACGACCGACTGGGGGTTACAGAGAACAGAGCAGAGACACAAAGAGAACAAAGAAGCACTGATCCAGGAGTCCTTTCTATGGGAAGGAGAAGTAAGTGTTAATGGATGTAGCTCCTTTAGTCGTTTCACCTAGAAAGAAAGAACAGATAAACTCTGAGCCAGTTTTCAAGGTTAGAGTCTGAAAGAGAGCACATACAGTTAGTTACACTAAAGCTCAGTCAATCGCCATGTCTAGGAGAGAGAAAGGGTTAAACACTAAAAGACAGGGCCATGTGGAGCATCGGTAGAGGGTGAGCATTAAGTTGTTGCCAGCAGAAGCAAGGTATGGAGCCCATCTTCATCCAACATTTGCTCCTTAATAGTGGTGTTCAGAATCTTTCTCACCGAGCGAATCAAACGCTCCCAGCTTCCTCAAAAGTGGGAACCGGCTGGAGGATTAAAGTACCACTGAACACTTTTTTGCTGCAGCGTCTTCGAAATCTTGTTTGTGTTCAATTCAATTCAGTTTTATTTATATAGCGCCAATTCACAACACGTCGTCTCAAGGCACTTCACAACAGTCAGGTACATACATTCCAATTAATCTTAATCATTGAACAGTGCAGCCAGATTCTGTTATTTATTCAAATTGGATAAAAAGTTTTCTATCTAAGGAAAGGAAACCCAGCAGATTGCATCCAGTCAGTGACTTGCAGCATTCACTCCTCCCGGATGAACATGTAGAGACAGTGGAGAGTCACTGGCGTTGACTTTGCAGCAATCCCTCATACTGAGCATGCATGTAGCGACAGTGGAGAGGAAAAACTCCTTTTTAACAGGAAGAAACCTCCAGCAGAACCAGGCTCAGTGTGAGCGGCCATCTGCCACGACTGACTGGGGGTTAGAGAGAACAGAGCAGAGACACAAAGAGAAAGAAAGAAGCACTGATCCAGGAGTACTTTCTATGGGAAGGAAAAGGTAAATGTTAATGGATGTAGCTCCTTCAGTCGTTTCACCTAGAAAGAAGGAACAGATAAACTCTGAGCCAGTTTTCAAGTTTAGAGTCTGAAGAGAGCACAGAGAGTTAGTCACAGTAAAAGCTCAGTCAGTAGCTATGTCTAGGAGAGAGAAAGGGTTAAACACTGAAAGACAGGGCCATGTGGATCATCGGTACAGGGTGAGCATTAAGTTGTTGCCAGCAGAAGCTTGGAGGATTCCCCTCTCCAGAAAGGTGTTACAGGTAGACACAGTCAGGCCAAGTGTAGCTTCTAGGAAGAGAAAAGAGAGAGAACAAAGTTAAAAGCTGAGATAACAGCAAAGTTATTAATTCAAATTGGATAAAAAGTTTTTCTGTCAAAGGAAACCCAGCAGATTGCATCCAGTCAGTGACTTGCAGCATTCACTCCTCCCGGATGAGCATGTAGAGACAGTGGACAGTCACTGGCGTTGACTTTGCAGCAATCCCTCATACTGAGCATGCATGTAGCGACAGTGGAGAGGAAAAACTCCCCTTTAATGGGAAGAAACCTCCAGCAGAACCAGGCTCAGCGTGAGCGGCCATCTGCCACGACCGACTGGGGGTTAGAGAGAACAGAGCAGAGACAAAAAAAAAGTTTTATATTAATTGATTGTTTTTCCACAGAACATGGATAGTTAAATCTGATGGACATTTAGGGTTTTCAATGCATCTCTAACAGTGTTGTGTAAGTTACTCTGAAAATGTGTACAATTCCAAGTTATTCCATTTAAAATGTAATAGTAGTGTAGTTACTTTATGAATGTATTGCAGGTAGTTACATTTAGATACTTTCATTACTTTTTAATGCATTGTGATCAACCACAGAGAGTCATAGTGGGGCCTGACTTCTCTCCACCTCTCAGCTTCAACTCTGGCTCCCAACAGGAATGTTTCTTCAGTCCCCTACTGTCCACTCTGTACACTCATGACTGCACCCCTTCTACCCAAACAACTCCATTGTGAAGTTTGCAGACAACAAAAACAGAGATCTTCCCATCACAGGGGGAGACGAGTCTGCGTAAAGGGATGAGGTAGAAAAACTGTCATCAAGGAGGTATAGAACAAACTTGGTCCTAAACACCATACCATACCATACCAACTTTATTTATAAAGCACTTTTTACACCGACAGGACCAAAGTGCTGTACACAATCATAAAAACAATGCAAAATGGAAAAAGATTGAATATAAAATACATATTAATGTACAGACACAATAAAACAAGTAAAACATCTCAGAAAAAAGATGGGTCTTAAGGAGGGACTTGAAAACACTGAGTGAAGAGGGCTGTCTTATGCCCAAAGGAAGATCATTCCAAAGCTTGGGAGCTGCCACAGAAAAAGTACGGTCCCGTCTGAGCTTGCATTTTGTCTTTGGCACCTTCAGGAACAACTGATCAGCTGACCTGCGGGAACGTGACGATGTATAAGAATGTAACAGCTCAGACAGATAGGGAGGGGCAAGGCCCATTAAGAGCTTTAAAAACAAATAAAAGGATTTTAAAATGAATTCTAAAATGTACTGGCAGTCAATGTAAGGAAGCTAAAATAGGGGACATATGATCAAATTTTCGGGTGCGTGTTAAAAGACGAGCAGCAGCATTTTGTACCCTCTGGAGCTGGGAAACATATAAATCACTGACTACTATATAAAGTGCATTGCAGTGATCCAACTGTGTGGTCACAAATGCAAAAATTATTGTTTCAAAATGCTGTCTGGAAAGAATATGTTTTACTTTGGCTAGCTGCCTTAAGTGGAAGAAACTGGATTTTACAACGGCTCTGATATGTGCTTCCAAATTAAGCCCAGCATCCATCGTGACCCCTAAATTTGTAACAACCGGCTTGACATACTGGGCCAGAGAGCAAAGATTAGTCAGGGAATCTGTAGTAGATCTGCCAAAAATCACTACCTCTGTCTTATCTTCATTTAGTTTCAAGAAATTTAGGGCCACCCAGGCCTTCAAATCATCCAGACATAATTGCAGAGACCGAACAGAGGTGGAGTCTGCATTTTTTAGTGGTAAGTATATCTGTGTGTCATCTGCATAACAATGAAAAGCAATCCCATATTTTCTAAAAATGGAGCCAAGAGGGAGAAGGTACAACAAAAAAAGAAGAGGGTCTAGAACTGAACCCTGTGGGACACCACACAACAGTGGTGCAGAGGGGGACCTATGGGCATTAAGACAGACACAAAAAGTACGGTTGGCCAAATATGATCTAAACCAATCCAGAGCTTTGTGACTGATGCCCACCCACTGTTCCAAACGGGAAAGTAAAATGCCATGATCAACTGTATCAAAAGCAGCTGATAAATCCAACAGTACCAAAACAACGCAGTCACCAGAATCAGTTGCTAAAAGTATATCATTAAAAACTTTTAAAAGAGCTGACTCTGTGCTATGAAATGGTTTAAAACCGGACTGAAAAACCTCTAAAATATTATGTTCTTCAAGATAATCCATTAGCTGATTATAGACCCCTTCTCAAAATTTTCTAAATAAAAGGCAGTTTTATAGTGGGTCTATAATTTGCCAGAACTGTGGGGATCCAAAGATGGTTTCTTGAGTAGAGGCTGCAGAACTGCATGTTTCAGAGTTTTAGGAAAAAACACCTGAGGACAAGCTACTATTTTCAAGAGCAAGGGACAGAAGGGCCTATAGTAAGAAAGACATCTTTAAATAATCTAGGGGGAAATAACATTCATCCAGAGAACCAGTTTGTCCTTAGTGACTAAACCCACCTCCTGCAATGATTGCAAAGTCACACATTCAAAGCTGTATAAAACAGCAGAACAAGGCACAATGACTGAAGGGTCATAATCAGAGGGGGTGATCTGGGCCCTAATAGAAGTGACTTTCTCCTTGAAAAAGTTTTAAAAGCTTTCATACAGTAGATGAAGTTTCCATAAAGTCACTATGTAAATCATTTAGAACAATGTTAACAGTTTTAAATAAGATAGCAGGATTGTGACTGTTTCTTGAAATCAAGCTCGACAGGTGCATTCTTTGGGCATCTTTTACAATCCTTTGATAACGGCACCAGTATTCCTTCAGTATTTGAAGCGACACCTGTAATTTGTCCTTTTTCCATTTGCGTTCAGCTTTTCTACAGTCTCACCTTGCAGCCCGAGTATCTTCATTCAGCCAGGGTTCAGTCTTGGATTTTGAAAGTCTAATTTTCAGTGGTGCCACCAAATCCAATGCGACTCTACTGGTGGAATAAAACCAGTTGCTGAGTTCCTCAGTGTTATTTTCTACAGCCTCTGGGATGGTACAGTTCTGATTAAAAACAGAAGAAAACTGACCAGGAGTAGAAGGGTTAAGAACAAAACCGAGCTGCAACGCATGCCTTAGCTTTAGCACAGGACAGTGTTATCTCAAATAAAACAGGCATATGATCTGAAAATAATGGGTCACCAATCACTAAATTAGAAACTGGTAGACCATAAGATAAAATCAAATCAAGGGTGTGTCCACGCTCATGAGTAGCTCCAGTCACAGACTGCACAAGATTAAAAGAATCAGTAACATTAAGAAAAGACTGAGCCATAGGTGAAGTGGGACAACAGACATTAATATTAAAATCTCCAACAATGAGAACTCGGTCATACCTGATACATACATGATATCAGCCAAGAAATCAGAAAAGTCATTCATAAAGTTTTTGTTGTACTTCGGTGGCCGATAGATCACCGCACACAGCACAGTGTGAGAGGTGCCAAGTTCAAATAGGCTAAGCTCAAAGCTACTAAATGAGGCTAGAGGCAACTGCTTACAAGTAAAACAACTTTTAAAAACAGTCACTATTCCTCCACCAGAGCCCGACATCCTGGGAGAATTAAAATAGCCACAGTTCTGCGGTACAAGTTCATTAAAAATGCTCACCAGAACCACTTACCCATGATTCTGTTATGAATAAAACATCCAATCCTTGAGAGGAAAAGAAATCCTTAATGATGAAAGTTTTATTTGCCAGTGACCTGGCATTTAACAAACCGATCCTGGCAGAGATCAGCGGGTCTACAGCATCAACTTACGTCTGGTACACCTGGCAAAGAGGCCACAGATTGTTGGGTTTCACCCTGCGTCTACAGGGCCGAGGAACGCAGGGACCACGGGACTCTAACACTCCATCTTGCCCTCCACAGACAGGTACCAGACAGGCGTCCGCGGGATCGAACACACGGAATGGGTAGGACAAGCGAGGAACCAGCCCGCACACCCCGAATGAGGCAGAGAAAGAGTGCCGGAAAGCTGCCTTTAGTCGTACTAGCACACCGCTTTGCTTTCCACGGCGGTGGGCTCGCTTCTGCCAGAGAGGTAGAATCCAGAAACGACACAGGTGAGCCGGAACGCCCAACAGCAGGGTCGACGTTTTGTCTGGAATATAAGTCCTCGATAGCATATTTTCAGCCGAGGCTCTAATGTCCAGCAATGTTTGGCGATCATACACAATCGGAGAGTTTACACTAGTAGTAAAATTAAAAGCGGACAACAAACAAAGGCAAAACAGGAGGAGCATCAGACGGCAAGCCTCAAACACCGGCGCCATCTTCCAATATAGAACACCACAAAAACAAAGGAAATAATATTGGACTTCAGGAGAAACAAACCTGATCATCAGCCTGTATTAATGGAGACTGTGTGGAGAGGGTCTCCAACTTTAGATTTCATGGCCTGTACCAGAATGAAGACCTCACCTGGAAAACAAGCACCACCATACTGTAAAAGGAAGCAGAGCAACTACTGATATGGATTTCCACTAAAATTGTTTCAGTTGTACTTCTTGGATAAGTACAAATAAATTCTGATGATTCATTTGGATCAGATTGTTTTTTGTAACCTTAGATGCCATAATCTCATATTTTAAAAGGTTATACTCCAAAGTATCCAAGATTGATTTACAGAAATCCAAAAGGAAGGTAGACTTGGCAGTCTTATTTTAATCACTGAGCATTTTTTCCAGACTTGCAGCTTAAAAGCTTTTCTTTAAATCACCACTTTCCAGATGCCCTTGCTTACAAGATAAAGGCAAATGTGTAATTTCTCTTTTTTATAAAAAAAAAACAGATTTTTTAACAACTCCAGGTCTCACCAAAAAAATAAAAACAAATCTTTGGGAGAAAGACATAAACCTGTAGTGTCAAAACGTTTTGCACCTTTTTGCAAGTTGAAAGTACTCGCAGGCTACAACTGTGTAAGGTTTTTTATTGTTATAATTATTATAATTACATTGTAGCCACAGCTGCCCTGGGGACTAGGATACAACCGGCACCACTGGGCCCTCTGACCACCATGTGCCTTGTCTGCACATGGTGGTCAGCACCTGTCCCCCCAGAATCTCTATTACATTACGCCAGTCTTGACTGGCCCACAGTCCTGACTGGCCCACAGAAGTGACGTCCGCTCTGGGAGGAGGGACATCCTCCCAGTATAAATGATCGACGTAACGCAGGTGATCTTCAGTCTAACACTTATTCTCACTCCCAGAAGCAACTCTCAGACGGCTAGTACGGCAACTATTGAGCTAGCTTAACTGTTCACAGAGCGATTTAACAACCCGGTCGCCGGGCACTTCTCAATAGCTGTACTTGGTTGCTTTGAGTTTTACAACCGCTGCTCTGTCATCAAACAGCTGCAGTTGCAACTGGTCACCAAACTAGCTGCCAAGCTAGCCTGTCGGAGGTTGATCCTCTGCTGGGGGTATCAAATCCCCCGCCACCGGTCAACGCTACTGATGAGGCAGAGCTGAAACGCCACTACTTGACCCGGAGGAAGATGAGGCCGACCTCCCAGATTTCAGTAATTTTTCTGGTGCAGAATCTGACTCTGTGGCAGAATCCGTTAGTCTCGGGTCTGATGACTAAGATCAGGATCCATCCTGTCGGCTACGAAGCCCACGGAGGCGGGTGACACCCTCTGCAGCGGCCCTCCAAACCCGACTGCATCAGACCTGCATGATGTCAGTAGAAGAGCAGCTGCAAAGCTGGGCACTGAATGGCCGGAAACCCTCACGGAGGCCAACACATCTCGGTATAAAGGGAAAAGGCTTCCAAAAGCTAAATCTTCCACCAGACAGCGGCTGCCGGTTTTTCCAGAGTGCCTTGAGGAAGCAACCTGGTCCTGGAGTAATATGCTCACCGCTAAAAATCCCATCCAGGGAGGGTCAGCGCCGGACTGGCTCGGCAGAACCTCTGCTGGCATTTCACCTGCACCCGTTTTAGAAATCGACCATGACAGCGGCAGAACAAACCTTTCCGTTCAAGGCCGATTCTTTTCAGTCAGCTTTAAACGAAAAAAGCTACAAGGCATTGGCAGCATAGATGAAGGCCTTGGATGCCTCGTCTCTTCTCCTCACCTATCAAACGGAATTACAGGAGCAGATGGCAGGAACACCAATCGCAGATCTGTGGGATGAGCTGTGCATGGTGACGGACCTCTGCCTGCGTCTCCACAGAAGTGCTGTCCTGGCCTCAGGGAGAGCAATGGCCCTGATGGTCACTCAAGAGAGAGCCAAATGGTTGAATCTGTCTAGTCTGTCTCAGAAAGAGAAGAACCAACTCCTCGACCCGAAGGGCTTATTCAGCCCCACCGTTGTAGCCATGCAAAAACGCTGTGAGGAGAAAAAGAGAGAAGGTGAAGCACTCAAACTCTGCCTGCCCAGAAGAGCGTAGCCTCCTCCCCCCTGCAGCACCTCGTCGGACATTCGCTCAGGCGACAACTCGACCAGTCTACGGCATCCCTAAATGCCAGCCTCAGTTGCAGTTGGCAGACCGCGACTGTGGAAGGCAGATCGAGCTCAAGGGTGCATGGGGAATAAAGCCCTTGGCACCACAGGTGACATCGGTAACTCAAGCGAACCCTCCTGCCACCATGAGCGTGAAGAAAAAGAGGCAGGCTACCTAGGGAACTGTCCTCAAGGTGGAGGAGCAGGCACTGCCAGACACCTGCTTCCCCCTTCCGGGAAACGTTCTGTCCCAGTTCCAGTTTGTGAAGCCACGTTCAGTGCAATTCAAATGGCGTACAGAGCCAGTGTTGAAGCTCACAGTTCAGAGCCGAACGAAGACGAGAAAGATTACATTAAGCGAGAGCTCAGTGGAGCCACAGCTGTGGTCAGAAAGCACACACTAGTGCACAAGCACACACCAGTGTTTAAAAACACAGTTTTCCTAGGCGCGCAACCAGGCCAAGAGATGAGGGTGCAGCCACAACAGCAAAACATGGGAAATTTATTAAAAATAAGACAGGGACAGAATGTGGCCGTGCAGCTACACATGAGACCAATAGATGGAGCCCTTGCTCCAACTTTGGCACACCCGAACGTTCTCTCTGTAAAAGAGAAAGTGGACCGACAGCAGGTACAGTTGAAAACTGCAGCTCAGCAGCATCTCACTCAGCTAGCATGGCACAGTGCTTTTACAGAAGCACTTCCCAGCCCACTAGTGGGCAAAACCCAGCTGTGGTAAGCATGTGGGGCATCAGATTGGGCGCTAAAGACTGTATCCAGGGGATACAGGCTGCACTTTGGGACAGCTCCACCCCTTTTCAAGGGCGTAATACAGTCATCTGCCCAGGGAGAACACGCACGCCTCTTGCAGGAGGAAATAACCTCTCTGCAAATTCAGCTGGTCCCGCAGAAGCAAAGGAGAGACGGCTTTTACTCCAGATATTTTCTCGTCCCGAAAAAAGGCGGGAGCCTGCGACCGATTTTAGTTCTGCAAGCTCTGAACGCACATCTGAGACGGTATACGTTCAGGATGCTGACACGCACAATAAGGTTTGTGAGACAAGGAGACTGGTTTATCTCCGTGGACTTGAAAGACGCATATTGTCAAATCCCTATATACCCCCCTCACAGAAAGTATCTCAGATTTGCATTTTAGGGAAAGATGTACGAGTATATCCTGCTTCCCTTTGGCTTCTCACTAAGCCCACGCGTGTTTGTGAAATGCACCGAGGTGGCAGTCGCACCTCTGAGGGAAAAAGGAATATGTATGGCTACGTATATAGACGATTGGCTGGTTGTCTCCAAGGGAACTCATGACGCACACAGAAATGCTCATATCGCATCTGAAGGCTCTGGGTTTTACGTTAAGCTCATGAGATATTTTCTGCTCTTCATCAGAGGACATCATGTTTTGGTCAGAACAGACAACACAACGGTGGTTGCATACATCAAAAGGCAGGGGGCCTGCGCTCACATCATTTACACATGCTGGCATACAGACTAATAGTCTGGACCAGCTCACGCCTGCTGTCACTGAGAGCCACTCATGTGCCAGGGGTGATGAACAGGGGTGCGGATCTGCTATCGAGGGGCAATCCCCGCTACAAGGAGTGGAGCAGCGCCTTCTGGTGTGCCAGTTCATGAAAGGTGCACGACGGCTCCGGTCAGTGTCCAGGAGCCTCACTCCTTCATGGGATTTACCGGTGGTGCTCGATGGCTTGTCACATGCACCTTTTGAACCTTTGGAGCATGCTAAGCTCAAAGTGCTCTCATTTAAGACAGCTTTATTGGTCACCCTGGTTTCAGCCACATGTTAGAGCGACATTCAAGCTTTTTCAGTGAACCTGTCCTACATGCGGTTTCTCAGTGAAGATTGTTAGGGTTTACTAAATCCCAATCCTGCTTTTAACTGAAGGTTTTTAACCCGGCCCTGCCATCCCACGCCCTTGAGTTAACGGCTTTCTATCCACCACGATTCTCCTCCCGGGAGCATGAACGGCTGCAAACGCTCTGCCCTGTGCGAGCCCTCCAGATCTATGTGGAGAAAACAGCAGGGTTTTCGCAAGTCGGAGCAGCTGTTTGTGTTATGGGCTTCACCACATAAGGATAAGACTCTAACGAAGCAACGCCTTTCCCATTGGATAGTCAGGGCTATTACTATGGCTTATGAGACCAGAGGCCTTGCACCCACGGCAGGTCTGGGGGCTCTTTCCACTAGTGGAATGGCCTCATCCTGGGCACTGTTTCAGGGTATACTTGTGGAGGACATATGTGATGCCTCTCACACCTTTACTAGATTCTATAGACTGGATGTTACGGTGCCCACTCTGCCTCATACAATTCTGAGTGTGGGCTCCACACTTGGATGCATATGGTCTTTGAGTAGGCTTATCTGGCAAAACGGTAGTCGCCATATCCCATAGTGAGATACCGAAACGAATGCTGAAAGAGAACTTTAGGTTAAGGAAGTAACCACGGTTCTCTGAAACATGAGCAAGGTATCTCACCAGATCACCCTCCTTGCCTGGAGTGAGGAATAGGTGTGCTTACAAGACCGAAGGTCACCTGCGTGACATCGGGCATTTATATAGGGAGGATGTCCCTCCTCCCAGAGTGGAGGTCACTTCTGTGGGCCAGTCAAGACTGGCGTAATGTAATAGAACTTCTGGGGGACAGGCACTGGGGGCGTGTCCCATAGTGAGATACCTCACTCATGACCCTGGGTTAATTCCTTATCCTAAAGTTCTCTTATACGCCTTATTTTCCCGGTCTTGGATCTCTTGGATCAATATACCAATGCTTGTAACCATTTGAGGATCATTATGGTTGTGATGAAGTAATTGTTGCCGGAGCGATGGAGGCATATAGACTTGACAAAGAGTTTTGTGCAGTAATTGGATAACTGTATACCTTGTCTTCTAGAATGGTGTACTTTGTAGTTGGTGTTTCCTGCACTGTTCCTTTTTCCATTATTTGTTGGTAAAGGTCTTGTGCAAAAGGATCCTGTCGTTGAGCCTCCCAGATGTTCTCATCAGTCACTTGAAGTTGTTGGGAAGTATCCCACATCAACCAAAGTACAACCTCACAGGTAACTGATGGATTGTCGGGAGTGTAGATTGGGGATTGTGACAGAGCGTCAGGAACTGTGTTGTACTTTCCTTTGCGATATTCCACAACAAAAAAGAATTCCTGCAGACGAAGAGTCCACCAGATTAGCCACTTACTGGGCTTGTGAGTTTCAAAAACCAGATTCCCAGATATCTCTGAAGCTGTTTAATATTCTGAGGAACAGGAACTTCTTGAACAGCCTTAATTTTGTCCTGGTTCACTGCAACACCAGATGAAGATACTACATGTCCCAGAAATTTTAGAGAAAAACTGAAAAACTGGCTTTTCTTCATGTTTACTGTAAGACTAGCTCCACGTGCTGTTCGTAGGTGGTTTAGTAAATGATGATATCATCCAGATATACAAAACAGTTTTTTCCACGGACATCACCCAATACCACCTCCATTAGCCGCTGAAAAGTGGCTAGAGCATTTTTTAGCCCAAATGGCATAACCTTAAACTGGTAAAGACCGTATGGACAAACAAATCGGTCTTTTCATGGCTTTCTGAGTCCATGCGGACTTGCCAGTAGCCACTGTTCAAATCCAGTTTGGTGAAAATCACGGCTCCAGAAAGAGACTCTTGGATTTCCTTAATGTTCGGCAGTGGGTAGGCATCTGTGTGTGTGGCTGCATTAAGTTTCCGGAAATCAACACAAAAACGTAGTTTGGGTCATTTTTTTAGGCACCAAGACAACTGGAGCAGCATATGGTGATGTGGATGGCTCAATGATATCTTTCTCCAGCATTTCTTTCACACGCTCCTTAATGATGCGGGGTTTAGCAGGTGAAACTCAATATGGTTTTTGTTTGATTGGCACATCATGAGAAAGATGGATCTTGTGAGTGAGTATGTTGGTACAGCCCAGTTCGGTGGTACATACATCAGAATGATTATGCAGTTGGCATAACAATGACTGTTTCCCAAAATCATCCAGGTGTGCACTGCTGACTGCTTTTTGCAGGAGTTCATCACACATCCAGGCAGGTCCAAAACATAATTGTCCTTCTCTGTACTAAAGGGTCTGCACCTTGTAGTGTATGGTCCTTGTGTGACTGGTTAAATAAAAAAAAAACTATAAAATCCTACTTCTCAGGAGAGATACCTGACTGGCACCCCTTAAAAAAAGAGATAAACTCACAAAAAATGCAACCAGTTCTGTGCAACAAGTGGGTTGTCACAACGTGGATGTTTTCCTCAACGCCCAAAACAACTTTTCCCTAGCACAGTTCACATAAGAGGTAGTGTTTGGGCAGAGAAGATTAGAATGAAATAATCTAAACAATGTTTGTTTCATGACGTTTAGTTTTTGTTTGTGTTGTGTTTGTAAAGTTAGGACAAGCTTTATTTAAAGGGTGGTTTTTAAACACAAAAGATCAGCCATAAAGCGCCGTCCATGCTTAGTCATTTCAACCCTGTTATTAGTGGTATTTTAAAGGTATGTGTTTGATTCTGATGACAAGCTATAAGCTTCTTTTGTTAGCTCCAACCACTAACGGCTAAGAACATGCGCTCACCCACTTTATGAGTCAGATGAAGATTATTTACCCAGAAAGGTTGTTAGTTTCCAATCTAGGAAATAATATTTCCCTAAGTATTATTTTACTAAATGTGATAACTAATTAAACACCATTAAGATCAAATTATCCAAAAGGTTTGATTCTTATTCAAAATAATATTACCTTAAATATTATGTTAATAAATAAAGGCAGCTAATTAAACACCACTGAGAATTAGTCATCCAGAAGGTTGGTTTTATTAAGCAAATCATTCTTTAAAATTTTATTTTATTAAAATAATATTTTATCTGATCTTGCATTGTGAATGGTTGTTTGAAGGTATACCAATTATTGCCTAAGTTAGTTCCAAGACTAATTTAACTTCATTTCCAGATTCTTCAAAATAATCCTTGGTTCTCAAACATAAATACCATTGCATGGTGATGTTGCATCACTCTTTTGGTCATGGTTTTCAACCATCTTTAATTCACTTGTTTATATTGTACATAGCCCATTAGTCTTCCTTATTCTTTCATTTTGCTTGGTAGTTTAGTTGGGTTGTTTTGGCAAAGTAAAGAGTTTGTTGATTGAAATATGTTTGACTTTGAGTTATTACTTATTTTTGTTTAATACATTTTTGTAATTTAAGAAATTGTGTGAATTCATTCTGTGTGTGTACAGAGGCTTGCTGTTCAATGATGCCAAAGCTTGGCTCATCCCTTTCAATTTTGCAAGGCAGCTCAAATTGCCTGCCAATCTGGGTATCGGTGTATGAATGTGTGAGCGTTAGTGAGTACGATTGGGTGAATGTGGCTCTAGTGTAAAGTGCTTTGAGCGGTCTGTATAACTGGAAAGGCGCTATATAAATTCAGTCCATTTACCAAATATTAAATAATATATTCATAGTCATAATCCCAACATAATTTACCTGTCAAAAATTATAATATGAACCCTTTGATGATTTATATATGTAGGAAAATCATTTTTAATCAATGACTTCATTACTGACCACGATCATGATGTTATGTTTTTAACAGAAACATGGTTACATGAATTTAATAAAGCTCCCATTCTGATAGAGTCGACGCCTCCGAACTACAATTTTCTTTGTGAGAGCAGACTGCAAAGAAAAGGTGGAGGGGTGGCCACTTTGTTTAAAGATTTACTAAAGGGTAAAAAAGTATTTCTGGGCAAATTTGACTCTTTTGAATATTTGGCTCTCCAGGTAAAGAGCCCGGTCTGAACCATGTTCTTGAATATTTACAGGGCTCCTAAGTCCAAAACAAACTTTTTCAGTGATTTTGATGAGCTTTTATCTGTGACATGTGCTGATTATTACTGTTTAATTATTGTGGGAGACTTCAACATTCACATGGACAATCCTGAAGACAGAAGTCCATAGATCTATGTGACACTCTTAGAAATTTTGGTTTGACTCAACATGTTAAACAGCAAACGCACAAACAGGGACATATTTTGGACTTGATCATCACTAAGGGTCTAAACATTTCCAAGGTGTCTTAACTGATGTTGCCCTATCTGACCACTTTTCTGTTATTTTTGAAAGCATCATCTCCAATAGCTCAGTTTGCCAAAGAGACATTATAAGAAAACGCATCTTGAATGACGGTGCTGCTGAAATCTTTAACCAGATTTTCTCTTCTACCTCCACTTTGCCCTGTAACATCCTAGATGAGCTGGTAGATAACTTCCATTCTAAAATGTAAGTTATCATAACTATGCAGACGACACACAGCTATACGTTATGTGTCACCAGGTGACTATGAACCCATTCGAGCGCTGGGTAAATGCTTAGAAGAAATCAATGCTTGGATGTGCCAAAATTTTCTTCAGCTGAATCAAAACAAAACTGAAGTAATAATCTTTGGACCAAAGGAAGAGTGTTTAAAAGTTAGCATACAGCTTCAGTTAATACAGCTAGAAACCACCAGTCAGGCTCGAAACCTGGGTGTAGTGATGGACTCAGACCTGAACCTTCAGAGGCACATACAGGTAAGGTAAGGTACGTTTATTTATATAGCGCTTTTCAGTAGCGAGACACTCAAAGCGCTGTACATACAATTAACAATTACAACAAAATCACAAAGAAAATAAACACAGATACAGACACAGAAAAACAAATCAAATGACACTAATAATCCTTGGGAGTAATAATAATTAATAATCCTTCCCCGTTTACTGGTCGAAATTGGTTCCAAGCCACTCTTAATAATAAAGCATCTTATGCTAAAAGAAGATGATAATATTGATAGTCTCATCATTCCACTGAATTCTGAATCCACATTTTCAGGTGCTAATAATATATTTCTTTTACTGGTACTGAAGTTGAACTAAGTAATAGCAGTCCATTGTAGTCTAAGAAAGCTGGGTCATTGGTGTAAGAGCAGCTAAAGTCCAAATTACTAATAATGTTTGGTTTTCGCTGATAATCCTTCTGATAAAACTAAAAATCTATAAATGTTGTGGTTCAGGCAGTTGTGAATTTCCAACTACCTTAAGAGTTTTACTGGTATGTCTCAATTGCGAATCCAAATAGCCAAATTTCTGGTATTTTCCGCAGATCTGGAGTGTCCAACTTCTCCAAGATTATATCCTTTAACCTCTGAGTCTAACCGCTGCCAGGCTGTGTCCAGCTTGCGATTCTGCTCTCTTAACATTATAGTCTGAGTGTTGATCACTCTCCAGACTCCATCCAGCATCGAAGGGAGGTTTGGAATGCTTTGAACAGCCGCCCACGTTTTGAGAATCACTCGATAAGCCAGGTAACCAACACAAAAAAGCAGAAATCCTGTTATCAAAAGTCCAAATATGTACAAATCTTCTACGTCCTCGACTGACGTCGTAGTCAGGGACACAATCTTCCACTGCTGCCAAGAATCCATTGTGTATCCAGAGAAGAACGTCCCGTCTGGATAAGAGGGTCTCCTTTACCCTGTCTTCATGTTGAAAAAAATAAAATAAATTAGATCAATTACATTGAGAGACCAGCTGACCAAATCCATACTTTACAAGTTTGGAGGATATGCAAAGCGAGGCTCTGAGAAAAATACAGACAAAAGAAGCAGGGATCAGCAGGGATGGTGGGAGAGAAAACGCATGTGTCTTCCACCGAGAGCAAGAGAAAGATAACGATAAAGATAAAGATAAGGACAGTAACAAGGTCAGCCTTCTATCACCTAATGACTAATGTCTCAGCAGGACCTTGAAAAACTAATTCATGCGTTCATCTTTAGTAGAATTGATTACTGCAACGGTGTCTTCACAGGTCTGCCTAAAAAGTCGATCAGACAGCTGCAGTTGATCCAGAATGCTGCTGCCCGCGTCCTCACTAGAACTAAGAAAGTGGAGCACATCACCCCAGTACTAAAGTCCCTACACTGGCTCCCTGTAGCTCAGAGAATAGACTTTAAAATACTTCTGTCACTGAATGGCTTAGCACCAAAATACATTACAGACTTGTTTTCAGTGTATCAACCACCCAGACCTCCCAGGTCTTCTGGCTCAAATCTACTCAGCATACCCAGAACCAGAACCAAACATGGAGAAGCAGTTTTTAGTTCTTATGCTCCACTAATCTGGAATAAACTCCCAGAAAACTGTAAAAGCGCCAAAACCCTAAGTTGCTTTAAATCAAGATTAAAAATGTATGTGTTTAGAGTGGCCTTTGACTGTGTTATCTAAATATTATTGGTTAAGTTTTCAGTCCAATTTTCCTTTCGTTTTCTTATCAATCATTCTGTTCTCTTTATTTTTTTTAATTACCTCTGTTGTTTGATTTTCTGTATCATTGTGATGTTTTTCCTTATGTTCAGCGCCTTGAGTGCCTTGTTGCTGAAAAGCGCTATATAAATAAACTTGACTTGACTTGACATGTATTTATTTGTTTATGTTTTTATATTTTTTTTACAAGTGGGAAAAAAAATTTTTGTTTATTTTCTAAGTCGTTTCTTGTGTTGAACTTGAAAGGACAAGTGAAAAAAAATTCTATGGTCTTATTTTTCTAAGTGTGTATTTTTGTAATACTTCGTCTGGCTACATAAAGGGGGTGGAGCCACCTAGGTGAAAGTAAATGTGGAATCAGTCCTTTAAAAATAAGCATGCTTTTAGATTCACTAGGGTGGTAGTGAATCTACTGATCTCAGCAGAGCAACACCCATTTTGAAAGACACTGTCTGTCTCTACTATCGGAAAGTAGCATATTTATTAGCTTGACGGCTTGAGCCTAAAACTGTGAAGACGGTCTAAGTGCGGTATGATTACTGAAAACAATATTTATATCAAGTGTATATTAACCTGGCAAGCCCTAAGGGGTTTTAGAGCAATTTCCACCTGAAATTACATACCTTAAATAACTCAAGTATAGCTCCACAGTTATAAGGCCTACATGCAAACGTTTGGTACCTGTGTAAAGGTAAGACATAAAATTATATTTTTCCAGTGGAACCACTATTGTAACTGTGACTATGTTTGATTTATTTGTGTTTAAACAAAGAAAAAACAAAAACTTTTGAGCCTTGCCAAAAATTTTTCTAAATGAACATTGCAAAATACTACGCAAATCCTTTGGAATTCCTAGGGAAACCCACAGGTTGCATTCATCCACATCTTTACTATAACTGCAGCAAATTTGGACTGAATAAGTTGAAGCATATATGTTCCACAAAAGTTTTAGAGGGCAATGTGCCAGGTGGAAATGGCAGTTAGGCAAAGGGTGCCAAAACTTTCCCAAATGTTTTCATCTAATAAAAAGGAAATAAATGGGAATCTGGTCAAATAAAAGTGCTGATTTCCATTGTAGGAGTCCTTCTGCATATGACATAGCCTTTGGTTATTACATTTACCCTGTGTATCATCAAAATGTACAGTTGCAAACATAACTGGAAGCTAATAAAGTAGCACGCAAGCTAGCAGCCAGCGGACAGCAACCAGCAGACTGTAATGTGCAAGCAAATTACATCACCAGAAAAGGTGCTAGAAAGACAAGTTATGTCCTGTTAAAAAGGTGAGAGTCTCTAGTTTGTTATAATATGAGACATGTGGAGGTGCTGCAAGGAGAAAGGTGCTTTTTGTACCGTTTTATTTACAGAGTCAAAAATGTCACCAGCTGTGTTCAAGTTGCTGTTAAACTAAAAGATATTTGTGCAAAACTCATTTGGGGAATTGTTTTGTGAAGATTAAAGCTGTAGGGATCAGGGGAACAGCACTAGGCTGGTTTAAATCTTATTTGTCTGACAGATTCCAGTTTGTTCATGTAAATGATAAATCATCTTTAAACTCCAGGGTTAATTGTGGAGTACCACAGGGTTCAGTACTTGGGCCAATTCTCTTTACTATATATATGCTTCCAATAGGTAAAATTATCAGGCAGCATAGAATAAATTTTCACTGTTACGCTGATGACACTCAGCTTTACTTATCCATAAATCCTGATGAGCCAAACCAGTTAGATAGACTACAAGCAGGTCTTGAAGACATAAAAACTTGGATGACTTTAAATTTTCTGCTTCTAAATTCAGACAAAACAGAAGTTGTCGTCTTTGGACCGGAGTCTTTAAAAAAGAAACTGCTTAGTCAATCACTTAACCTGGATGGCATTAAATTGACCTCCGATAATAAAGTAAAAAACCTTGGTGTTATTTTTGACCAGGACATGTCATTTGAATCCTATATTAAACAGGTTTCTAGGATTTCCTTTTATCATCTCCGGAACATTGCCAAAATTAGAAATATCCTGTCCAGGAGTGACGCTGAACAACTAGTCCATTTGTTACTTCAAGGCTGGACTATTGTAATTCGTTACTATCAGGATGTCCACAAAATGCAGTTAAAAGTCTTCAGCTGATTCAAAATGCTGCAGCAAGAGTTCTGATGAAAATTAAAAAGAGAGATCATATTTCCCCTACTTTAGCTTCCCTTCATTGGCTCCCTGTTAAATCCAGAATAGAATTTAAAATTCTCCACCTCACATATAAAGCCCTTAATGATCTAGCTCCATCATACATCAGAGATCTGATTGTTCCATACGTTCCTAACAGAGCACTTCGTTCTCAGACTGCAGGTTTACTGGTGGTTCCTAGAATCTCTAGAAGTAGAATGGGAGGCAGATCCTTTAGTCATCAGGCTCCTCTCCTGTGGAACCAGCTCCCAGTTTTAGTCCGTGAGGCGGACACCCTGTCTACTTTTAAGGCTAGGCTTAAAACTTTCCTTTTTGATAAAGCTTATAGTTAGAGTGGCTTAGGTTATCCTGAGCTATCTTCCTTATTTTACCTCTGTCTTCTTCTCCCCTTGTTGGATGGAGTAAGGGGGAGTCAGGTTTAGCCTAAACCGGCTCAGTTATGGTTGAGGTGCAAACACACCCTCCATTTCTGCTACCTGTATGACCCCCTCTCTTTTCCAATGGTTATGGTCAATCTGACAGAGAGAGATATCCCAATCGTTGTGGTTTTTAGTATAACAGTGGCCATCAGTGGGCTCTAGATGGACAAACTGTCTACTTTTAAGGCTAGGTTTAAAACTTTCCTTTTTGATAAAGCTTATAGTTAGAGTGGCTTAGTTTATCCTGAACTATCTCTGTAGTTATGCTGCTATAGGCTTAGGCTGCTGGAGGACATAATGACCACTTTCACCCTCTTCGCTACTTTCTCACACTACTCTTCAATTTTGTATTATTTGCTGTTATTTCAGCTTTTAACTTTGTTCTCTCTCTTTTCTCTTCCTAGAAGCTACACCTGGCCTGACTCTGTGTCTACCTGTAACACCTTTCTGGAGAGGGGAATCCTCCAAGCTTCTGCTGGCAACAACTTAATGCTCACCCTGTACCGATGATCCACATGGCCCTGTCTTTCAGTGTTTAACCCTTTCTCTCTCCTAGACATAGCTACTGACTGAGCTTCTACTGTGACTAACTCTCTATGCTCTCTTCAGACTCTAAACTTGAAAACTGGCTCAGAGTTTATCTGTTTCTTTCTAGGTGAAACGACTGAAGGAGCTACATCCATAAACATTTACCTTTTTCTTCCCATAGAAAGTACTCCTGTATCAGTGCTTCTTTGTTCTCTTTGTGTCTCTGCTCTGTTTTCTCTAACCCCCAGTCGGTCGTGGCAGATGGCCGCTCACACTGAGCCTGGTTCTGCTGGAGGTTTCTTCCTGTTAAAAGGGAGTTTTTCCTCTCCACTGTTGCTACAAGCATGCTCAGTATGAGGGATTGCTGCAAAGTCAACGCCAGTGACTGTCCACTGTCTCTACATGCTCATCCGGGAGGAGTGAATGCTGCAAGTCACTGACTGGATGCAATCTGCTGGGTTTCCTTTCTTTAGATAGAAAAACTTTTTATCCAATTTGAATAAATAACAGAATCTGACTGCACTGTTCGATGATTAAGTTTAATTGGAATGTATGTACCTGACTTTTGTGAAGTGCCTTGAGACGACATGTGTTGTGAATTGGCGCTATATAAATAAACTGAATTGAATTGAAAATTAAAGCCTCCTCTTTCGATATATTTAAGGAAAAAAAAACATTGGTTGAGTTTTACCTTGTTTTATACACCGCCAAAAAGGGGCATAAAAGAAGAAATCTATGTGTAATTAAGATTGTTCATATAAACCACAGAACAAGCCACAGCAATACAATAAAACAATAAAATCCCTTCTTTATTGTGTCATGCAGGATGGCGGAGGGCAATTCCAGCATGGATGTCTTACAGATATAAATAAACACTAGAACTGCAAGCACTTATGAACAGGTTCCAAGCCCTTCCCGGCAAGTCCGCACCCAGGCCCGCCCCTCCCAGCATGCCATGTCATGTGCCCCACCAGCACAGCACATGATCATCATTTAATATGACCACATTATCCCTAGGGTCAGGTTAGAACTTGCTTGCAAAAGCACTCAGACCTCACAGGCGTAGCCCTTACACTGTATTGTTGCAAAATTGTAAAATTGGAGAAACACTTTAAAAATCATGGAGAATCCAGTGTCTCCTTAAATTCTTAAAATGTTGCTAAAGCATTTAATGACAGAAGAATGATATAAACGTCCCATGCCCTTAGACCAAATATGTTTTACAAAAAATGTTAATTCGTATTTTCAGTGAACAGAGCATTTTATGCAAGTTTCATAAAATCACAATGCCTCATAATTTTCAAAATATTCTCAATTAACCATGTATATAATGGCAATGATATGCATTGTTTAGACTGTCCCTAGATGTAATGGTTTTTCAACAACAACAAAAATTAAACGTTGTTTACAAAATACAAGCCTATAAGGAAACCAAATTTAAATATTCATCAAAAATTCTAATTTCATCATAAAATTCCCAAAATATTCTCAGCTGACCATGAGCTGAGAACAATATGAGTGTTTATTCCAGTCCCTGGATTTTGTACTTTATCCATCAAAAAACATTTAACCAGTTTCTACATTACTTTGCCAATTTAAAACAGAACATTAAAAATACATAGTTTGTCATAAAATTAAAAAAATATTCTCAATTAACCACATCTATATCTACAATAATGTGCATTGTTTATAATGTCCCTGGATGTAGTGACTTTTCAAGAAAAAAAATATAAATAGTTAGAAAACAAGCATCCAATGACCCAAATTAAGAAATTCATAAAAAAATAAATTTTTCATAATAAAATTCCCAAAAGATTCTGTTGACCGTGACTGTAGAAGAAACAATATGAGTGTTTATACAAGTGCTTGAATTTATTACCTTTTCAAGCAAAAATCATTAATCTTCATTTCCATAGTACTGAGCGAAATTCAAAAATTCATACAAAATACATGGTATTTTATAAATTTCCTAAATATTCTCAGATAACCATATCTATATGTGGAATAATATACATTGTTTATCATGTCCCTAATTTTAGGGATTTGAGAAAAAAGAATAGTTAACTATCATTTGAATTATATTAGTAACAATGACCAGAATTAAAAATTCACCAAGAACATCTTTAATATGAAGAATCAACCTAAGGTTTCTCAGCCACCACACATGAATTTGTTTCATTCAAATTAATTTACAGTCATCATTATTGGTTAGCATATATCTTTATAAATTATTTGTACTCAAGTGGGCAGTCCAAATTGAACAATGTTTATGGGGTATTATAGGCATTGTCTACTTAAGTAGTGTGCAAAATTCCACTGCGTTTGGCTTAGAAGAACTGGAGATACAGCTGCTAGCTTTATTAGCAAACATCATACATTGTAGTGACATGCTTTGAGATAGACGTTTAGCTAGAGTAGAAACTTTTCGGAATTATGCACAGAAGACAAGCTGAAGGTTTAAGCTCTCTAGGTACAACAAGTGATTTTTGGGTAATATTTTTATGAGTGAAAGTTCAGAGGTACATTTTTGCCCATAAGCCAACTTTGGCCAATCATTACCATGATAACATAGTTTCTAGATGGTATCCTGAAGGAATGTACCACATGTTATGAAAATCCATTCAGACATTTTGGCTATATAAATTTCTCTTGCTTATAGCGCCCCCTAGGCTTGGATCCCTCTGAAAATTAGTACGTACCTTCAGTTTGACCTTATGCACTACTGGTATAAAAATTATTTGTAGATCTTAATCTATTTTCTATTTGGGCCAAAAACACCTTTTTTTTGCTTCAAAAAAGTTTGTTCATGTATAATTCGCAAACCGAAAAACATTTTTGAAATATGTCAGTCTCACCAGGTCCAGTTTCTATTCCCCTCGGCCCTAAGGAGGAGTTAACGAAAATGGGTTTTGCATGTTATGCAACATTGTTGCTAATTTGCATAGCTCTGCAATTTTTTTCAAAACTCACATGATTTAGAATGACTCAAAGAACATCTAAGAATAGAGATTCAGTCTCTGGAAGCAGCCATTTCAGAGATAATTACCGAAACACATTTTACGTTATAACAGCACCATCTAGTGGTGAAACACAGAAAGTTTTTTGTGTTCCTAGGTAGTACAATTCTGCATATGATCTGTGATTTCCATGACAAAATCTTTCAAATTCACTGAGTTCAAAGGTCAAATGTAAGATAACATATAAGCCACGGCCACTTCTTACTCATAATAAAAGTATGTGCTTAGGCCAACGTCAGTCTATCAGTCCGTTATGCAGATATAAACTTTTGGTGCCTATAGCACTCCCTATGATTGAATGTGTATCAAACTAAATGTATAGCACAATAGCTCATCCCCTATCAGGATCTCTAATCTTGTTTAGAAATCAAGAAATATTGTAGAGATATAGTCAATTAACTTTTGTGCTAGCTTGTGATTAAAGTTTGGCCGCATGTAGCTTTAACAACATTTGAACATTTGAGAATTATTTAATACCATTTTTTCCCGCTAACTCTGTAGATTGTATGTACAGAGTTTCACCTTGATTGAGCTTAAAATGTAGTAGTAGTAGTATCAAAAATAGATTTTGCCTTTGTCGTGACATGGCAAAAAATCTAGTTAGGTGGAAGTGGGCGTGGTCAATTACAAAGTGATGCAGAATCATCCAAGGAACAAGGAGATTTAAAGCTTTGGAGTGTGGGACTTACAGTATGGAAGTTATAAGCCCAAACGAATTATCATACGTATAAGAGCCCCCTAGTTATTAGGGGGTCTGAATTTTTGTTTCTGAGTAGCGGTTGTGACTCCCTACACGGCTGCTATGTCAGTTACTTCTCAGCATTTTCTGGTTCTTGCACCCGACGACTTTTAGCAGAGAATAATAATAATAATGAAAAAATGAAGCAAAAACAATAGGGTTCACTGCTCCGCTGGGAGGAGGCAAACAGCCATCCCTTGCATGGCCTTTGCTCGCTCCCGCGAGCTTGGAACCCTAATAAAAATAATAATGAAAAAGGAAGCAAAAACAATAGGGTTCCCTGCTTTGCTGGGAGCAGGCGAACTGCTCGCTCCAGTGGGCTTGGAACCCTAATAAATATTTTAATGTTGCTTTCTTTTCACTTGCCTTTGAGGGCAGAAAAGAAAAACCCAAAAAAACTACTATAATCTAGATTTTTTTTTCTCACTTGCTTTTCAGAACTTCCACAAGAATCCTACTCACTTAGAAGTGACAATATAAATAAGATATTCAGTTTACTGCAATCCAATAAAAACATCTCTTACAGTGTTTCTGAGATGGCTTTGAACTTTTCTGTTTGCTTGACAACATATTTTCATTGTGTGTATCATTATCTGGCAACAATTTCTTTAGGTCTTGTGTTCAGAAGGAGAAAGACATGCAAAAGCTTGAAGTAGCGCCTCCTCCTCCACCACTAATGCCAACAAAACACAAGAGGAGTGCTGATGGTAAAGGACGTTAATGGTTTTGCCAAACGTTTGGAATCACAAAGAATTCATGAAATCCTGTCAATGATCATTGGTAAAATATTAGCCAGTTCTCAAATTTGACCCTGAAGGAATTGGAATTTTTTTTATCTGTATTTGTAACGTTTGCAGTATTGCAATAATTATGTAAAGTTCTCAGAGTTGAATTGTAAGGAGCCTATGGATCTTGTAATACATTCTTGACATTTAAAATGAAAAATGTCACTGTTAATCAGTAGCTCAGGAACACTGAAACAGTAAATTAATAAAAATTAAAATCCACCAGGAATCCAGATTTCAAATTCATTCTGGGAGTATTTTTTGTTCTTGACATGACTTGTGTGGGATACTCAACTATTTGTTCTTGCACTGGACACCTGTACTTGTCATGCCATGATTAGAATTGCTCATAATCAGCCACTGCCTCAATCTGCCAGCATCACAAGATATGCAGTGATGCATCCTTCCACAGTGGTTTAGTGGTTCTAAGACATTCAGACAGCAGACAGGAGGGATCTCCTCCTGTAGCATCTGTCTTACAGCAAATCTGAAGAAGCCTCTGACTGAAGACATTCTGTTGTTGTACGACAGTCTCATTAAGAGAATGCTCAGGGTTCTCCATAAAGTTCTTCATTTCATGAAGAATCCTTCTTTGCACAATGATCTCCAGAGGTTCTAGAGGAGTCCCCAGAACAGAGCAAGCCTTCTTTATTAGCTTGTTGAACTTTTTTCAAGTCCCTGGCCCTGATGCTGCTACCCCAGCCGATGATGGCAGAAGAGATCACACTCTCCACAACAGACTTAAAGAAGATATGCAGCATCTTGCTGCAATTACTGCAGGACCTCAGCTCCAAGAAGTACAGTCTGCTCTGTCCCTTCTTGTAGACGGCTTCACAGTTGCATCTCCACTCCAGTCTGTTGTCCAGGTGAACACCAAGATATTTATACTCCTCCACCACCTCCACTTGTTCTTCCATGATGGAAATAGTGTCTGATCTATTCCTGTTTCTCTTAAAATCTACATTCATTTTCTTTTGTTTTATTCTTGTTCAAGATGAGATGATTGTTTCCACACCATGCTACAAAGTGGTCCACCAGCTCCCTGAAATCAGCTTCTTGTCCATCTCTGATCCACCCCACAACTGCAGAATCATCAGAGTATTTCTGCAGATGACAGGAGTCTGTCTGGTACTGGAAGCCTGAGGTGTACAGAGTGAAAAGGAATGGTGAGAGTACAGTCCCCTGTGGTGCTCCTGTGCTGCTGACTATCTGGTTAGACACACAACCCTTCAGTCTCACAAACTGTGGTCTGTTTGTCAGGTAGTCTTTTGATCCAGGAGATTGATGAGACTTCCATCTGAGCCTTCTGGAGTTTCTGACGAAGCAAATCAGGTTGAATTGTGTAAAATACATTGGAGAAATCAAAAAACGTGATCATCACAGTGCTGCTGGCTTTGTCCAGATGACAGTGGGCTTGTTAAAGCAGGTGTATGATGGCATCTTTAACCCCAACTCCACCACGATAAGCAAACTGAAGAAGGTCCTGATGGTTCATTGTTTGCTTACTCAGGTGGGCCAACATGAGTCTCTCTGGGACCTTCATAATGTCGGATGTCAGGGCAATAGGTCTATAGTCATTGAGGACTGGTGGGTGAGTTTTCTTTGGTACTGGAACAAGACAGAAGGTCTTCCACAACACTGGAACCTTCTTCTGGGCCAGGCTAAGGTTGAAGAGGTGCTGCAAAATCCCACAGAGTTGCTCTGCACAGGCCTTAAGGACTCTAGGCTGACACCGTCTGGACCTACAGCCTTGTTCTGGTTCAATCTTTCCAGTTGTTTCTTCACCTGATTTCTTGAGACACACAGGTGGAAGGTGGAGGCAAAGGGAGCACCATTAGGCAAACATGTAGAAGCAGAAGGGTCCATGGCTGAGGTGGAAGATAGAACATTTGAGGTGTGACAGGAAAGCTGTGGGTCCGAGGAGGGTGGGATGTCTGCTTGGCTGTGAGCAGGAGAGGAGGATGCTGAGCTTGTTTCTGAACTGAACCTGCTGAATAATGTATTTAGTTTGGCTCTGTCCAGACACCCATCGGTCCGATCTTCCTTCTGCTTGAAACCTGTGATCTTCTTCATCCCTGACCACCTCTGATATTGTTTTGCTGGAGCTTGATCTCCAGCTTCTTCTTGTACACCTTCTTGCTGTCTCTTATCTTGACTTTAAGTTGCTTCTGTATACTTTTCAATAATTCCCTGTCTCCTTCTCTGAAGACTCTGTATTCTTGTTAGCAGGTCCTTCAGGTCACTGGTGATCCAGGGTTTGTTATTGGGGACGCATCTCACCGTTCTGGTGGGGATGGTGTTATCCACACATAAGTTTATATAGTCGGTCACACACTCATGGCATTGATGTCCTCTCCATGTGGCTGGCACAGTGCATCCCAGTCTGTAGCCTCAAAGCAACCTTGCGGGGCTTCTTCAGCTTCCTGTGACCATCTCACAGTTCTCTTTGTGACAGATTGCCTCAGAACAAGGGCCTGTGATCTAATTTGCCTAGAGGAGGTCTTGCTTTAGAGATGTATGAGTCCTTGACATTTGCATAAAACAAATCCAACGTTTTGTTTTCTCTGGTAGAGCAGCTGACAAACTGTTGAAACATTGGAAGTGTAGCAGAGAGTGAAGCATGGTTAAAATCACCACATACTGCCACAAACGCATTGGGGCGTTGTGTCTATAGCTTAGCAACAACTGAGCTGATTACATCACATGGAGCATCACATGCAACAGCTAAAGGTAGGACATAAAATGTTGCCAAAATAGAAACTGGTGAACTCTCTGGGTAACTAATATTTGCGAAAACTTACTGCTAACAGTTCAAAATCAAATTGAAAAACATCCATTTTACAATTGAAAAAAACAAATTGAAAAGACATTGAATTTTGGAATTATGCCACTCAAGGTGGCAGCAGGTTGGAGTGGCTCTGTTTACTTTTCATTCTGATTAATTATTTTTGGGAAATCAAATTCCTCTTGTGGTGGATAAAAATAGATTTTTTTGACAGTTATCCTCTCCGGCATTGGATTCTGTGCTGCTGGAAGGATTTTTGCTGAGACTTTTTTAGTTTTAGACATTTGTTATGATGTGTCACCATGGCAATGGGGTTGTTTTTTTTACAAGTGGGAGCAGCTGCTTAATATCTCAAAAGCTCAAATAATACTTCAACTACAACCCCAACTCATCAACCTGATGAGTTGAAAAGGAGAGCAGGAGCAAAGAGAGAGAAGGAGGAAGTTGAAACCATGTCTTCCATAGATTATGATGGGCAATGTGAGATCGTTGGGAAACAAGTTGGATAAACTCCAAGCTCTACAAAGGACCCAGCCAGAGGATCGGGAATGCAGTATTATGTGTTTCACTGAGACATGGCTGCAGGATCACTGGGTCATGGGTTCCACTAAACATTAGTGGTGGGGTGCCTGTGCCTAGAATAACCCTTCCCTGTAACAGACCAGACAAAGGACCCAAAAATTCAGCCAAACAAAGTACATTTAACAAATTTTATTGTAAATCTGCAGCTGGTTGTAGTCAAGGAAAACTCTGTGGGAGCACATCAGAAACTCTGTGAGAGAGTACAGGTTAGTGGCTGTGATGGAGTCAGATAATTTATAGAGACTCAAACATATAGCCACTGACCTTTCCAGTAATGGGAAATTGTCTTCGATCTGAAAATGGTGCTACTCCTGGTGGTTGTTTCTTGTGACGATCCAAACAAAGGTGATCCTTTCTGCAGTCAAACAACTCTTCTGCCCGAATGCTGCGGCGTTGCTCACACTTGTTAGGAAGGAAACCAGAAAGTGGCAGGTAAGTGAGGTGATGTAACAACAGAGGAACAGAGTCTAGGGCAGGCCAGATTCAGTACACAGTCAAGTCAAGTCAAAAGACTAATGCTGATTGAAGCAGTGGAGGTGGGAGGACAAGCTGACTCATAATCATGACACTCCTATTTTAATGTTTTATTGCATCTTAGTCGACAACACTACACCTGACGACATAAAATACCTTGTGTCCATATTATTATTATTATTATTATTACATAAAGCCAAAGCTATAATAAAACATTTTGGTTAAAAGAATATTTTTAGAATGCCCCAGTCCAGGCACAGGCCTAAATGCAATTGTGAATTTATCTCAATATGTTTAAGAGAATTGATTGTCTCAAACCAGTGAGGACCTTAGGGAATCATCACTGGCTGATATAGAGAAATCCTATCAACTACAGCAGCACTAATCGCAGCAGCATAGAAACAGGAATGCAGAACAACAGCAATACAGGGTCTATCGAATCAAAGAACAAATTTCATAACTAATATGCTTATTTAGTGTACAGAAAAATCTGGTTTGAGTAACCACCAAAGGGAAGTCTACACCAGATGTGTTCCACTGCTCAAATGGTGCTAAAGCTTGCTTAACACACGTTATTTGTATTTCTACAGCTGTAAGCTCTGACTCTGGCAGCAATGAACTGGTGCTCTCTTGATTTCAACTTTGAGCAACCCCAAATGGGGGTGGAGGGATCATGTAGACCAGCAATTAAGCAAAATGTTGTAAATGACATGTTTTGCATGTCATAATGTTTAACTTACCTAATTTAGGACAAAGAACTGTGAAAATAGATTAAAGACTGTTTATTTTGATATAACTTGTCAGAGAGTTAAAAAAGGTTAATGTTCTGCTATGTTCTACTGAAAAAAGTCATAGAAGTAATTTCTGACTCAGTTAGCAAACACTAGCATTAATTTAACAGTTAAATTACAAACCAAATTATTCCACTGCAACAGCTTGTGTCCACATGATCGACAATTGGTATCAAGAATTGGACAATGGTAGCTTTGTCATATTGTCATATTTTTGGACTTCAGTGTGACATTTGATCTGGTAAACCATGATCTTCTCATTGCTAAATTAAAATGTTATGGACTATAAACAAAGTCTTTGTTTTGGATCAAAGACTATTTGACTAACAGAAGTCAACAAGTCTTTTACAATGTCTTCTTGTCTTACAGAAGTGAGATCCACTGTGGTCTGCCTCAGGACAGCTCTCTTTGCCCTCTTCTTTATTCAGTTTTTTACTACTAACTGCCTCAGGTATTAAACCAATATTCAGTTGTTATGTATACTGATGACACAACTATGTTCTACTCTGATTCAAGTGTAAGTGATATATCAGGTGTACTGGAAAGGGAGATGGACTCATTTATTAAATGGGTGAATGATAATAATATGGTTTTGAATGTAAATACAACTAGATCTATGCTAATCGGAAGTTAACAGTGACTGCATAATAATCAAAAGTTGATCCTTAAAACAAAGAGCTCTGCACTGGAGCAAGATACCCAAATGGAATTGGTATCATAGTCGATCATCACTTGTCCTGGTCTCAACATATCAACAATATAATTAGTAAAATATTCTTGTCTTGTTATTCCTACAGTCATGGAAGAGGTTGTAAGATCTTTGGTCTTGTCTCATTTAAAATACTGCTCATATTTATTTGTTAAAGCTGCTCACTTATTATTAAGATGTCCATACTCTACTAGTGTTTTGAAATGTACCGCACTTTACTGTGGCGCCTACTTAAGGTTAAGCTACAGTGTGACTTACTTAATTTTATAAAGAAAAGAATTAGACCAGAATTATTTTCTGATCTGGCCACAATTATTATCTTATTTATTCTGATCAAAGACATAATAATTTTACTTGATATGCTAGTGAAACTAGATTAATTTTAAATTGTGCTAAAACTAACTTTTTACAAAAAACTGTAATTTACATCATCACAAGAATGAAATAAACTACTTTTTTTACATAAATAAAAAGTATACATGATTTTAAAAAAAGCATTAAAATCTTTTTTTAAACGAGGTCTATGTATGTAATTTGCTACCTAGAATGTTTGTCTGACTAATGCTGTATTTTTTTATGTTAATGTCAATGTTGTTTTGTATTAAATTTATTTAATTTTATTAACTGGACCCCAGGAAGTTTTATGATTTGTGGTTGTTTGGTTTTTGGTTGCGGGTTTTTCCTCATGTGTTTCTCACAGTTAAGGTTTTGAATCATGCTTGTTTATTATTTTCCTGGTCGTGCTTTAGTTTTTATCTTCTAGTTCATGTTTTGTTAAGTTAGGTTTTTGGATCTGGTTATGCTTTAGTTTCATGTTTTTATAGTTATGTTTCTATTAGTTTGTATTCTTGAATTTCTGTTTTGCTCCAGTCACTTAGTGTTCTGTCCTGTTTTGTCAATGAACTTCATTCGGTTCACCTGCACTAAGCAAATCGGTCTCCTCTTTTCACCCTGTTCTTGCTCCATATGTACACCTCTGTTCTGTTCATTCCTCGTGGAAACATTTCGGATCATGTCACTCTGTGTTCAGCCAGTTCATGCTGTTCATGCCAAGCCTTTCCATGCCTGTATTTGCCACCACCTTCCGAAGTAAGTTTCATTTATTAAACCATTTCACTTACCATCATGCTGCCTGCTCGTCTGCATTCCGGGGTCCTCTGTTACACCGCACCTGACAGGAAGATTGGTAACCGCTCCGGAGGAAACTAATGGGGATCCTTATAAATAAACAAATTGTCATACATAGTTAACAAATCATGTTAACAAATGGTGTCTGTCTGCAATGCTGCTGGTATTAGTCAAAGATCGGCAGGAAGAGTGAATGTTCAGAACACTGCATGTTGTTTACCACAGTGTCATTAAGATAAGCGAGTAATAGAGCATCTAATTGTTGGAACAATGAGAAAAAGAAGCTGGTTTGTGTTGGTGAACCCTCACTCTGCGCTGCAATCCTCCAACTAAATATAAAATAAAGCTGTTAGAGGATCACACACTTACTGGATGAAGTGTTTGCCATTGTGTATGTAGTCTCTGGAGTTTATATAATGGGTGGGTTGATTCACAACATGTACATAATGACATGGCTCTGTAAATAAATTAAGATTAAAATACATTGAGCTGTAAATACCTTTAACAGGCTTGGAAAGAAATCACAAGTGACTGTTAAAGCATTTAGTGTTTGCCCTTCTTAACCTCTAAATCTTTTCTGTTGCCTTCCTACTCCCCACGGAATTTTTTAACTATTGAATGACCCTCAAAATTACATGTAAAACATTAAGTGAATAGTTAGAAGTAAGTAAAGTTTATTTATAAAGCAGCTGTCACAGACACAATGCGGTGTACAACATAAATCCATGTTACATAGTTGAGTTCTGTGGGCTTAGTCTCAGAAACCTTAGAATTTCGTCATTTAATTTATCACTTGCCAATCGTGCGGAGCTTCGGATAAGTTGTTTTTTAACAAATATGGTGGGTATTATTTACCCACGATTTACATAGTGGGTAAATTATATATTACCCAATACAGGATATGTAAAAACATTTCCCATAGAAGTTGTTGAATTATGTTCATGTTCCAAGGTCGCCCAGGCCTCTGCGTTGCACAGTGGAGGACCCACAGCAAGTCATGATCGAACCATACAGCCTCTAGATCTCATCACTGATGCCTGCAATAACCTTAAGGTGCCACACTGAGGTTTATTTGGCTCTGAACTGTGCTGCCCTAAACCTATGTAATATGTAGGTTAACAAAATGTTTTCAAATTGTACTGTTATTCTACGGAGGGTGTTGGGGTTACTTCTTTGTTAGTCATTTATGATATGAACAAAGGCAGAGCAATGAAGAGAATGTATCTACTTTGTCTCAGTCTAAAGGAAAGTATTAGGTTGCAACAAAAGTTCTGAAGTCTCCAGATGAATTAGTTGAGCTGTACCAAAACCTCATCAGCAAATACCCAGCAGTGGTGGCCTTGATTGATCCATTTGGAGAGAAGTAAGTCCGAAGCATCAGTTATCCTTTAACATATCCCAGATCATTACTGTATACAGTTTTGTTTGTTTATATAGTTTTTCATATATGTCAACTATGTCAGTAAGCATTAATGAGGAAAGGAACAAAAACTCTGGTTAATGTTTGATACATTAATTAAAATGCAGACAGCTCAAAGTTTAAAGGTAAGATAGTGGTGATATTTGTTACTTTAAATTGGCAGATTTTTTTCTTAAGAAGTTTTTTGCGAGTGAGATCTACATTCATTTCATTTAACTAATTTAATATCATGTCTGGTTATCATACTTTTTGTCAAATGCAAGTATTACTGTATTTGTTCTGAAATATAATAGACAGGAAAGTGTTAACATAAATTATTGTCACTAGTCCAGTTCCTTTTTTTAGTAAGTGTGCTTTAAATGCCTATTTCTTGTTGTAACCTTGTTCTTATGCGTATGGATTACCATTTCATTTTGAGTGATGCTTCACTACGTAAATTTATTCTTATGTATGACTGCTTTAATGTGCCTTCTGTCAGGATGCAGAGCAATGGGAGAAACTCAGCAATACAACTGGGAATACGTTTATTGCTTTCTGACATCACACACAAACAACTGGCTCCAGCCTGCCAGGTGTCCGAGGTTATGTCCTAAGTGGGGCTTGACATTAACACCAGGAGTAAAAGTAGTTTTAAGTTCTTGCCGGTACTTAGGGGCGGAGCTAGAGGGGGGGTCTAGGGAGACACTGAAGGTATATATATATATATATATATATATATATATATATATCAGATCAGTGGCGGATGCTGGTCTTTCAAGGAGGGGAAGCTCAATTTCAAGATCGCTGATTCGCTCATTTCACTGTCAATCAAAAAGGGATTCAGCCTCAGACAGATCATCTGATCATTATGCAGAAGCTGAGCGTCCGGGCCAGCCGAGGCCAGCCCACTGCCCCATAGACCCCCAGAGACGCTGAGCGTCCGATGGGGGGGACAAAGCCCAGCATTTTTGCTTCGCTATTGAACTCACTGTTTAAAGCACTGTGAAGCTGCGGGAATGAGTGAGAGGAAAGCCGCGTCGTTACCAGTGATAAGAAGCTGATTCTGAACAAAAGTTGAGCGCGTTGTAGTGCATATTTAGTCAATGACATGTACACACAACAGTATATATTTGATCACTTATTTTTTTTACATTTTAGGGGAAGATGAGCTTCCCTTGCAGGCTTA
>JAHHUM010000581.1:1005984-1342892 GCA_036173005.1 Crenichthys baileyi | reverse complement strand
CTCCCCCTTTGAGTTTGAAAGGGGGGGTGGGGTTGAGGGGCCCCGAATCGATTTGAGGAAACTTCCCCCAAAATTTCAGGAATGATGATGGGGGAAAAAACCTTCCCCTTGCTGTGTCTTTATCCTAAAAGTGGGGCGCAAAACCAAAAACCCCCTAGGCCGGGTGTAGGTCACCTTTTTTAAACATGTTTTGAAGGTTTTTTGGGTCTTGGGTTTTATGCGGGGAAATAGGGGGGAAAATTTCCCCAGACCCTCAATGCAGAAAACACTGTGCCCCCGGTGGCATGGTCAAAAAGCAAAGGGGGAAGGAAAAGGGGGAAAAAACCCGTGAGCCTTTTCAGGGTAAACCCCCCAAAATATCTTGGGGGGAAATGAGGGCCCGAAAAATTTTTTTCCCACCTGGGCAGGGGGGGGGACTGTGTCCCCTGGAAAGGTTTATAATGGGGCCTTTAAAAAAGTGGTTTTTTAAAGGGAACCCTACTTGGGACCCCTGGGGATTTAATCACCCCCGGGTAAAAAATAATGAAGAAAATTAAACCCAATTTTAAAAAAAGGGGCTAGCGGCAAAAATTTAACTGTACCCTGACTACTTCCCGGGTTTCCGGGCTCTGGGCGGGGCCCCGCCCCAAAGGGGAAACGAAAAGTTGGGGAAATTTAGGTTTTTCTTGACGGGGCGTGGGGGGAAACCTGGTAAGGGAAAAGAGCTGCATAGGGCACAAACCAAACCCCAAAAGGCTAAAATAAAAATGAGGGCGTAGCCAATAAAAAGGAGGGGGACAGTCTCCCCCTCCAAGCTCCCGCCCAAACCAACTAGCCCAGTTTTGCGGCCAAGTCCATTTCCTTTTCCTTTGAGAGGGGAAGGGTTTGTTTGTCCTAAATATGCCCATGACCCAAAAGCTAAGAGTGCCTCCATTATGCAGGGTTTCTATCTTTTGCAGGTGCGGGTTCATGAGCCGTCAGCGTATCTCAAGGCACTTAAAGGCGATGGGGTCAGCACACAGCCACAGCGCTACCCCTCAGGCTTCTTCTCCACGTCAATGTTTACCCTTTTCCCCAAAAAAGGACGCAAAAAGAGATTAACGCCACTTCCCATCTGCGTATCCAGAAAGGCCAAAGACTAGTTTAAAAATATCCCTGAAGTACGATGATGAAACCGTAATATTGGCTGACCGACCAGGACCCGGGGGTGGCAATAGTATAGCCCCTCCACAGAGAAGCGCATAAAACTCCACTGTACTCACTTGGACAGGCTCGGAGATTGTGGTGGAATTGGTAAATTATGAGAAAGGGACTGCAAAGGGGGGGAGGCCTTCAACTGCTGTCTTCAAAACCCCGAACTCAAAAGGGCTCAAAACCCCCAAACCTGTATCTTTATATTTTAAGTGGGGGGCAGCTTTTCCTGGCCCAAGGCTGGATCCTATGGCCAGGACTCCCTGATTGATATTGTCAGCAGAATCTGTTTGGGCCCCCCATCCAGGCCGTCATTAAGGTGACACCATACCTTCGGGGGTTCCACATAAACCCTCGTTAAAGTGGGGGAGCTGATGGTTGAGCTATTAGTGGACACACTGTTCTTGGTCTTGGTTTGCCTGTCTATAAAGGTGCAGGCCTTCCTTCATCAGCATGCGGTTTTAAAGGACCTGAGTGGATCATAAAAAAGCCCTTTAAAATTGCCAGCCTTCTGCTTGAACCAACCTGCATCAGCCTCCCTATCTTGTCTGGGCTCCGCAAGAGTCACAGGACTTAAAAAAAATTAACCGTCCCACAGGCAAGGTACCCCTCTCGGGGCTTTTCCTCACGCAGATCCCCTGAGTCACAAAGACCACTCTGGGGAGAGTGGTGATCCGGCACCCCCCACAAATGAAGATGTCCGTTACCTTGACGGGCTTGTAGGGCAGGTTGTCCCTAACTCGTCCCCCCGGGTGTTGTGGATGTTTTTTTTTTTTTTTTTTTTTTTAGTGGTTTTCCGTCCCTGCGCAACAGTTCTTGACCTCTTTGCCACCACAGCATTTCATCTTCTGTTGACAGGAACCCCTTTTTTAGAATTTTCCAATTTTTTAAAGGTTTTCCGCCCAAAGCCCCTTAAAGTGGTTTCTTCGAATGGCAACCACCCCATAATTACAGTGGGAAAGTCTGATGTAAGGGTGGCATGGTGCTTGGGTTCACGGCCATCTCTCCGTTTCTGGTTTTTCCTTAGCTGAAAATTGGCCTGAGCTGTTAAAACCCTTTGGTCCCCCCTTTTCGTAACCCAAAAATGTGTTACGATCTAATACTTGCTTCACAATGTCAGTGGTTACGTACTTGGGTTTAACTGCCCCGAACGTCCTTGTGGCGTTGTCCCCAATTTCTCGACCCGACAAAGACAACTTTTTTCTCCCCCGTTGAACATAGCGGGATCCCCCTCATCGTTTCCACGCCAGTGAGCCCCCTTTCTCGGGTATGGAGCCTTTTCGGTGCTCCACATTTCCAAGCTCCAGGCTCATCCTCAACCCCGGGATCCTTCTTCCCAAAAAATCGTGATGGGCCCCAAATTTTCCTTTGGCGCTTTCAAAACCCATTTCCTTTTTCCAAAAATGGATAAGTCTTCGTTTCAAAGCTTGTGCACAGTAGTGGCTGTCTGTGATTACCTTTTTCTTTTTTGGATTCTTCTCTTTTCAACAACTCCAACATTCCCTCCAGCACTGCTGTCAATTTCCCCCCGCCTGTGCACTACCGGGAGTTTTACCTTTTGGGGGAAAACCTCTTGACCATGCTGTTTTAGAAAAAAACCCCCACTAGGCCATCTGAATCTAGTCCTTTTCTTCGACCCAATCAGTGTATAGGACCCACTCTTGCGGCTTTTCTTTCACAGACGGCCCTCAAGGGTGTCTTCTTGCTGGGCTGGGTTGTGCTGGGGCCAATCTCAAGGTCGGGGTCCAGCAGGATGTCTTCCCATTCTTCCCCACCTTGTATTGGGTTGCTTTTGCTTTCCACCGTTTCCACCTTTTCTGAGATACTTGTGAACTTGGCTCTGAGTGATGACTTTAATCTGCTGTCCCTGTGCTAGGTTTTTAAAAGGTGCTCCAGTAGCTAGCAAGCACAAGCAAAAAAAACTCTTTTTCTTTTTTTGGGGGAATTTTTTCTAACAGATGACAAAACTGTAATCCACAAAGTTACTAACCCCCCATTTTCATTTGCTCACTTTTTAGCATGGGCCGTTAAATCTTCACAGCTGATTATCGGGCCACCAACTTTTCGTCAAGCTCCTTGGTTCCCAAAACCTCACGGCTTCTTTGGGATTTTCCCTATGAGGCTTATCCATTTCGTTCTCGGGTTCGATGCAGTCCATGTCCCTTTTTTTTTCTTTGTCAATTTTTTTTCTCCTTCTCGCTTCTTTAGGCACGCATATAAGGCTTAGCATATGTGACTTGGCCGTGGCCCCAAAACCAGGAACAAGTCTACCTGGTGTCGTTTTGAGTAATTTACAGATCCTGAAAGAGTGGGGGTCTAAGCTTTTCCCAATGATGTCAAACTTGTGGAAATCAAAAAAATTGGGAAAAAGATATGACCATCTGAATGTCTGCAATCACCAGACTACTTTTCTGAGAAATACGCACTCAAAAATTCCCTTGTTTTTTCTCCTTGGGAAACAGGGCAGTGAAAAAGCTGCTAATTTTAAAAAACTTTGAATAGCCCACCTCCCCCCAAATGTCAACAGAAGCTCCCAAAATGACTGCAAGACTTCTGTCACTGGGGAATCATAGTAGTATGTAAAGTAAATTTACAACACTGCTTCCCAATCTATTTTTTATATTATTCAAAATTATAAAATTATAAATTTAACTAAACCCACTCAAGACTGTGGGGGATGGTGGTGGACTTTGGAGAAAACCACCGCCATACACCTCCCTCACCATCCCCAAAAAAACACCGTGGTCGGCTGTGGATCACTTCAGGTTCTTAGGAAACCCATCTCTGAGGACCTGAGATGGTCTTCACACATACCACAGCAGAGACTGTACTTCCTTTGGGGCAACTCAAGAAGTACAACCCTTTCCACAGGAGCTGCTGGTCATCTTCTACACTGCCATCATTCAGTCTGTCCTGTCTTTTATCCATCTCCTTTGGGGTTGGTTCATCCACAAAAAAGGGGCGGTCCAGACTGCAACGGAAAAAATCAGGACTGCGGGAGGGGGAGAATCATCAGGGCTGACCTTCCCCCATCCAAAACTTAGACAGGTCTAGGGTCAGGAAAAGAGCTGCTAAAATCTCTGCAGACCCCCCACACCCTGCACATAAAATGTTTTGAGTTCTGTCTTCAGGCGCTGGTTTAACTAAAACCAGCCGCCACAGAGGACAGTTTCTTCCCCCCAGGCGTTTTTTTCTTTTGAACATTCAAAAAATACAAAAAAAAACAGCATACAGATGTTGCAAATGCACCTTTTTTTTATATATGGGTATATTGTGAATTGTAAATATGTATATTCTGTAGTGCCCCCCAAAACCCCCCAAAAACCAAAGAAAAAAAAATGGGACCAGAGTCAAATTCCTTTTTTGTATGTACAAACTTGGCAATAAAGCTGATTCTGATTCTGATTCTGATTTTATGGCTGCAAATTGCATAATGACTGCAAACCTAATGTCTGCATCCTGGGGATTGGTTTTGGTTTTTCCTCTTTTTTTTAGATCAGTCTCACTTAAAGTTTTGTCTATTAAAAAGTTCTGCCTCAGGCCGAGTTTGACATCCTATCTCACAGCAATTAGCAAAATATCATAATAATGTGGATGTTTTCTTTTAATATGTAATATTTAAATGTCCAAAGATCATTGTAGCATGCAGAAATATTGTTTATTTAGCTTCATTTTATGTGTGCAGGTATGAATAGAGCTATGTTTTTAAATAGTTTAAAACCCTTTTTTATACGAGTTAAATCTAGAACAGGCCTGGTGCTACAGCCATTTTTAAATCTGTATGTACCCATCAAATTTTAGTCTGCAAACGTCTTGACTTTTAAGGACCAAAAAGGAATGGGAATAACTTGACTTTGATCATGTCACAAATGTAATTTTTTTAAACTTTTACAAAAAATTGTCACAGACACAGTGTCCCGGGTCACCCATCATCCTTTGTGTCAAATTCTGTGTAGTGTTTTGGGAGGTGGGCATGTAATGTCCTTCGCTTCATCGGAACAGAATGGCCTAATCTTTTGAAAAAAAGATAAGTCTGTCTGTCCGTGGCCAGTCCAGTGCAGGCAGGCAGGAAACACACGACAGGGGGTAGAACTCCCGGGGTCAAACAGGAGCTGAAAAGCTAACAGGCTCTGCGTCGTTGTGAGTGCTAGCTAGGACCACACCAGTTTCTTTCGGCATCAAAGCTGTTAAAAAAAAGCACAAAAAAAGACAATTTAAAATATTGCATGTTCTTTGTTATTGGAAAATACAGAGGGGGATGTCTGCATAATAGATACCTGAAGTGCTGGTAACTATTTTTTGTGGGAGCTTTCGGAAGTAGGGACTCAGGTGTGGCCTGCCAGTCAAACGTGTTGACTAAACCCCGTGCCATCTTCCAGTCCGCCAGCTGTGGGGATGTTGAGGCGACTTTCTGGCGAGCTGTTTTCCACTACCTGTACACAGAAGGACCATAATAGAAATAAGCTTTTAGTTTTCATGCATATGACTGACTTTCTTCTTCGATTTTCTATCAGATGGAATAGACTTAACTTGGCGATATCTGCAATGTGCTGACCCTGTCCTCTTGTATGCTTGTTTGATAAGCCCAAAGCCCCCCACAGTCGGGGCAAATTTGGTGTGGCCAGCAATCGGGGGAAGTGGATGTTTAGTGTGGAGTGAAGCTTGTGTGCAACCCGCCAGGCGCCATACCACAGCATAAAATTGTTTTTTTTTTGCCCAGTGCAGTTTTCACAATGAAGATCCACATCAGCTTCTTTTTTGGGGGTAGCTGGGGTCCAAAGCGCCTTGAAGCTTGATTTGCAAACTGCCCCCCTCACCTGAAAAAAAAAAATTCACAGGGTTATACATTTGTGATCACTGGTCATTAGAAAAATTTCACTGCTCTATAGAATATATTTTTTTTTACATACCAAGCCCTTTAGCAGAGTTCTATATAGAGACGCCACATTAGGCCTTTGAGACATGTTTTGGCAGTAGCTTCACATGCCAATCCCGGGCCAGGGGTTCGACCAGGCAAACATGACGGTGTGATCCTCTGCGTAGTTCTTTATGAACTCCAAAAAAACCTGCGAAGTTGCTCACTGCTGATGAAAATTGGGGGATAACCCCTGTGGCCGCTGGGCCTTTTTTCCTCAAGCGGGGTCTTGTACCGGTTTTCATCAAGTGTCTGATGGGTCAGTCTAACGTGGCTTTACAGATTCTGAGCGGGGAAACAAAGGGGAAAATTCAGCTTATGTTTAACATCGACGAGTGCTGACAAAAATTGGTATGACAAAAAACCATGTTTTTTTCTGCATATAGGTGTGTTTTAAAAATAAACCCCTAACACAAAACAAAGGAAACAGGTATTTGTTTTTTTGTTTTATTTTTTTAACCTCAAACTTTGATTAAAAAAAACAGCCCCCCACCCCAGGGTTTGCCGGTTTTCCCGATGCCCGATTATTCTCATGTCCTCCACTCCCTTTCTGCTGCTAAAGAATCCATCCGTATGGTTTTACGATCTCTGGGAAAGTTTGCAGCTACAGGAGCTGTGTCCCAAGTGAAGAGTTCCCTTTCTTCTTCCGTAACATTTACAGTCAAAGTTACGTATCTTCTCCATCTCACTGTTTTTTGTTTTCCTCAAATGTTGTTTAGCAAAAGCTTCTGATATCTAACATTCCGTTTCATCTCCTTCTGATTTAGAATCTGAAGAGGCCGGCGACCCGGGTACTGCTGAACATGTACTCCCACCGCAAAGCGCTGTAACAGCCGCGATTCAGTTCATTTGCCACACTTGAGCTTTGGTCCATCGTGAAGAAATAATTTTTTTTTCATAGAGCTGTTTAAGTAGCCACGAGGGGTTTTTTGAAGCACGCTGGTTATTGGTCGACAAGCAGATCAAAAGCCAGCGCGGAGCCAAAAAAGCCGCTACAGAAATGAGCTGAGGATTTTCCCCTCCCCAAAAATGTAAAAACAAATGGGGTTTAGGCTCCCAAAAAAGCGAGTTTAAAAATAAATTTACCATTTTTAAAACCCCAAAAATGTTTTTTTAAAGAATTTTATGGATACTTCATAATTTCAACTTGCACATTTTTGCAATAAAAAAGAAAAACCTTTTTTCAGAAATTGACGGTTTTTCTCATTTTTTCCGTTTTTGCTCTGCCCCGGTTGTTCCTGGTTTTTGCGTTGGCGCGTCACATATCTTTGATAATTAGGAAATGATCTCTCACGTAGTTACAGAATCCCAAAACTTTTGTAGATCATTTTTGGATTCAGGTGGCTGGTTTGGCCAGCTTCTCTCGATATCCTTCTGAGAGTCCCCAAATCCTGTCACTTGAAATCCTAGGTAGTTCACCTGAAAACTGTCCAAACTGGCATTTCTTGTGAATTCAGCTTCAGTCCTGCTGCTGTGATTCTCTCCACCACTGGTTACAGTCCCTAGGTGCTCCTCTTTTTGTGTCGTCTGCAGTGAAACATCATCTATGTACACTGTAGCTCCTAGGTCGCCCAAAAAATTTTCCCTTACAGCTGACTGGAACACATTAGGGAATTCTTGTACCCCTGAGGTAACCTTTGCCACACATAGCTCTTGCCTTTGTGTGTAAATGCTGTCTTGCCTTGTGATTGCTTTGCGAGTCTGAGGGAGAAAAATCCATTTGCTAAGTCAATGCAGGATTTATATTTCTTGACTCTTAATGTCTTTAGTGCTCCTTGGGGATTGATTAGGCTGGCTCGGTTTGCTATGGTTCTTTGATTGAGGGCCTTGAAATTGATTACTGGCCTCCAACCTCCTCCTGCTGACTCTGTTTTCTTCACTGCTTGAATGAGACTGTTAGTGATGGGATTTAACTCTTCTCTGATGATTCCTAGAGCGCTCAATTCTTTTACTATTTTGTCCATTTCTTCAACTGCACCCGGGTTCAGAGGGTACTGTCGAACTGGTGGATGCACTCCCCCTTCTATGAAGTGCACATACTTTGGTCCGAGGCCTTCACAGTCGTTCTTGAACCGGGCCACATTTGCCGAGGTGATGATCTTCCGTAACTTCTCTTTCCCAGCCGGGGAGAAGTCGCTTTCTTTCAGCTTCTGTTCAGTTACTTCTGGCACATTTACTGCTTTGTACACCCCTTGAGCCCCGATTTTCCACTCTGAGTCGATCCTACTTTTACTAACCCTTGACCGTAGCTGGCTCAGCCTTTGAGACAGAGAGCAGCACTCTCCCCATGGTTTTTTTTGAGTTTCCTTTCAAGTCTGTGATGGTGATGGGGTTGTATGGACCCTTCCCAAAAAAATATTCCTTGCCAAGTTTCCCATACGGCATCTCTTCTACAGTCCCGTTGGCAAATTGGACTGTAAGGGTATCCTGTCGTCTTTAGGCCTCTCGAGTCATGGATACCCTTTCCCCCCGGGTCTCCACTAGATAGGGTTCTCCTTCTCCTTTTTTTTGTGTAGATTTCGTTTCCCCCTCCAGTAGGCATTTTCCAGGGTGACTCGCGGCTGTGTCATCATTACTTGGCTGGCCTCCCGGTCCCTGATCTGCGGGACTTGAAGAGGGCCTTCTTTTTTTTCAGAGAATTTTTTGGTCGTACTTCCCCTAGGGAGAAAGGTGCTTTTCTTTTGTGGGCCCCTTGCGATGCTGGGGGCCGTAAAAATCTTCTTTGTGGTTTTTCTCTTCTCTGAAGCGGCGGTCTGTTAGGGGGATTGGCTGGAGCTTTCACACGGGTTTAGTTGGTGTTTGGGCCCCCTTGTCCTGTCTTTTTTCCTTCTTCTTTCTTCCTAAAACTGCTGCTCTAGATCATAAGAAATCACTGCTTGGTCCATCTGTGGAACTGTTGTACCCTGCATTGGGCATTTTGGGCAAAAGCGATCTCTCCTCTCCCCCCTTTGGTTACTTCTCGGAGGGCTTTTCACATATCTAGCTGGTGAGATTTTTTTTTGCTTTAAGCACATGCCACACCGGCAAGGCGCTGACCCCTCCATCCATGCGCAGTCTTGCTCTTTTGTCTGGGAGTCTTCATCATCCATTGTCTTCCCAAAAACCCCAAAAATCTCCTTTAAGGGCTTTGAGCTGTTGCTTGTTTGTCTAAGGATGTGCTGTTACATGGCTCAGCCACAATTTTTTTTAGCTTCGTCACTTTCAGTAGCATTGGTAATCATCGGCCCCACCCCATCTTTGATGTAATCTTCACTACTTTCTTCTGATCTTTTCTCTCTAACTAAGGTCTTGATCTTTTTGTACTCACGGAAAAAACACCAGCTTCAGGGCGGAGCCCCATGGGTTTTTTTCAGGATTTTTTCCCGTGGGCTTGCTTGTGGAGCGTGGTGCTGACGGGAGTGGGGAGTTCTTCCTCTTTTTCCCTCGTCCGACAGATTTTCAACCGTTGCTCGTTCTCTTGTGCATACTTGTATGCGGCTTTCTTTTAGTCTTCTTAACATCACATCATGCACGACTCCAACAAAAGCGGCTCTGAAATTTGCTGGTCGGGGGTAAATAAGTTTCTAGGGTGTGGTAGGATGGCAATAATTTAGGAAAATTGGCACATTCCCCCACTGTTGCTTTTACCCTGAGTTCGACTTTGTCTTCCAGGCGGTCAGCCCATACAGCCGGGATGGTGATAGTCTCTTTGTCCAGCTTCTGGTATGTACGCTCGACCCCCCTCATTCGCCTAAACCCGGCCCCCTGTCAGGTCTCTCGCCATTCTTTCTGAGACCCCGGGTAGATGTCAAAACACTTCCCCGGGCCTTCATTTCTCCTTTTTCTCTGTCCTAACTTTGAGTGGCTTGTGAGGGGGTTGCCGGGCTGCACTGGGATTGAAAAACAGACTTTCACTGTCCATCGTTTTTTCATCAGGGTGTGGTTTGATTTCGTTCCCCTTTTTGAATTTTTTGGATCTCTAAGTGAGGGGGATCTTTCGGCTTCTTCTCATCCATCCTTTTTTACAAACGCAGCTCCTCTCCTCTCCGACTCTCATGCTGGCTAAGGGAAGTGACGATGACTATTTCGGTCAGTGAGGCATCTGTCAGCAGATTCTTGACTACATGGTGGGCTGTTGCAACAGCCACTTTTTTCTGTTGACTCCCATGGCAGGTCATGTTGATCTCAGTCCGTCCAGGCATATTTTTTCCCTTCTCAGGCCGTGATTGATGGCAGCATTCAGTCCTTCGTCCAGGGCTACCCACATTTTCCTTCTGTACTCTTTCAGGTTTCTTTCCCCTTTTTATAAGCGGCAATAGGAGAAGGGGGATGAAAGCATAATAAGAGAGGTCGGCCCCACTAGTCAGTCGGCGCTTTGCTTGCTTTGTTCTGGCTCACCTTGTCTTTTTTAGTTCTCGAACCTCTTTTTTGGGGGTAATCTTTCCCCGGCCTGGGCTCTTAACTTTTTCCTGAATTTGGTATTGTGGATCTTAAAGTTTGGTCATTTTTGAAAACTAACATTTCCCGTCTCCCCTTATTTCCCAGGGCTCCCGATGACTTGGTAGAGTCGAGTCCTTTTTTTGCAGGGAAATTCGTCTTGCATTCTTGGTATCAGTTTCTAGGACTTTCCTCATCATGACTTTTTTGATTTCTGACTAACTTTTCTTGGTTCTTTTTCTTCGACATTTGTCTTTCCTGTCATTCTGTGTTGGTTCTTGCACTGTTTTTTTGGGTTTCTTGTTCGAATTGAGAGGTAAGGTCTCTTACTTTACTTTGGGGGTCCTGCTCCCTGTGGCTTGGGGGTTAGGTCAAAACATTTGAGGGCTCCTGTATGGCGCTCTACGGCTGCTGACAAGAGGATTCCCCTTTCTGATAGTCTCTCGGTTTTCTGCTTTAGTCTGGACAACCTTTTTGAGGGATTTCCCCCTTCTGCCTTACGGTGTAGGGGGTAACAGTTGGTCCTTGGCGGGTTTCGCATGTTTTTTGGTCTTGCTCTTGTTCTGACTCGTTGCCCTCTTCTTCACTCTCTTTTTCTGCCTTTTAAAGGGTCGTAAAGGTGGGTACCCTCTGAGTCAGTTCTGTGGTCTTTTCGTTGCTCCGGTCTGGCCATACTCACTACACTCTTCAAGCAAACTCTCTTTGTCAATCATCTTGGATGCCCCGAAGCTTTTTCTTTGAACTGGGTCATCTTTCTGTTCTCTATTTTCATAATCTTTCAGTCTTGCAGTGGCTCTGGCATTGGGGTTTTGTGAGGTACCCGTTCAGTCCAGACTCACTGGAAACCCATCTTTACAATCGGGTCATATTTTTCGGATGGGGTGTACAGTGACACCAGTTTTTCCCGTCCCCCCAAACCCCAAAAGGGAAAACCCTGCCCCCAACGTAACCCCTTGACTAATGTCTTTTCCTTCCTCTGGGCTGCCTTGGGGGCATTGGTACCAAAAACCAGTCTTAAATCCATGTTTTTTCTCTTGGAAAAAATATAAAACTTCATTTTTTTGGAGTTGGTTAGTTTGCTGACTCACCAGGGGTTTTTTCTGATTGCTCTTGGTTGAATAAGAGGAACATTTTTTTTACGGATGAAGATCCATGTTGAATATCGGTCCCTACCCAGCAGCACCTCAGTAGGGAAAAAGATGTAGCTTTTAACTGGGGTTTAATGTCGGTACTTCAGTTGACGGGAGGGGTCCTTCAGATCCCCGCTCCGTCGGGTTCCTGTGTTTCAATCTCTTCGTCCCCTTGCTATGTTCTTTGTCGTCTCGAGTTGTTCTGTCTCCAAAGCCTCTCGAGGTACCTTCGAGTAGGGATGATTTCAGAAAAATTTGGCTACTAGGTTTTACTGTCCGGGTCTGGTCAGTTTTCCCTCATTAAAGCCCTATCCTCACCTGCACGCTATGCAGTTACTGCGGGGTTGTGGGCTGATGGCCCCATCAGTCACAGAGCAACCTTACTCCTTTCAGGCTGTTGGCCCAGGGGGCCCCAGGCAGAGACGTCCTTTTGCTCCGAGCATCCTTCTTCTGGGGCCCCTTTTTCTCTGTCAGGGTCCCTGTTCGGGCGCCCCCTTTCGTTGTCCGATGAGCTAAACCCCCCCCTCCTACTTCCCTATGTCTAAAGGGGATTGCTCCCATCCAGCTCTCCATCCCCAACGGGTCCAGAATTCCCTAAACCTGAAAAGTCTCACTAAGCAGGTGAACTGAAAGTTCTGTTTTAAGCTGGTGTCGGGAAATGACCCCGCCTAGCCTCTGACAGCCTGCATCCAGAAGTCTCACCCTTCTTCAACCGGAGGTCTGGACGACTTAGTAGCCAACTGCAGTCATTCTACAGTCCGACAGTCACTTCTTTTAAAAACGGCTGCTCATTCCCTAATATTACAACTAGCACCTTGGTACATGGGCCTAGGTTAATTTTAAATGACTCGGCAAAAGCCCCAAGGGTGTTGTTTTTAAAAAATTGGCTAAGGCAAACCTATAAAAAACCTCCTATAATTTCTTAGAACCAGGCAACAGCTTTTTTCCACCAATGAAAAACCCAAAAAAAAGTTGACTGAAAAAAATTGAAAGTCCCCGATTTAACTAGAAAAATTTTTATGCTTTCTTTAATTAGTAACGTTTTTGCAGGGGGTCAGTAACAGCTTAAAAAATAGCAAAACAATAAAATTCAATAAAAAAATAAATCAAAACAACTCAAACTGTCTTTTCCCGATGCTGAAACTAGTGAAATTTTGGGGGGCTTTGAAAACGGAGGCTCGTCCATGCACCCCTAACAACGAGTGGGTTTCTTGAGGGGAATACGACTTGATCTTCAGTTTTCCCTTTAAGTGGCAGGCAACGATGCTCCAGGCTTCGATGGTAAAAAGAAAATTTGCTGTCATATTGTCTCAGAGGACAATAGCTTCCAGAGGCTGAAGAGTTGAAAAGGAAAAACCCCGGGGGTAATTGAGGTTGATTCAGGAGTTCCAGGAGCCTGAAACTTAGAGCCATCAGCTGTTCACCGATCAAGTTCACTTTTTTTGGTCTGGATAAAAAGGCTGTAGATGAAATCAGATTCTTAATTTTTTAGGGGACAGTCCTTTCAGGGCTAAAGGGTTTTTCCTTTTTTTAAGCCCTTTGTCAGCAGGGGGTTTTGTCTCTGGTACTTCTTCCATATAAGCTTTTTTTTTCCCCCGTCCAATCTTGTTCACTGGTTTTTTCTGCGAGGAAACAAACCCTTTTTTTTCCCTTAAGCTGTGCCTTTATAAAAAGCTTGATGCTTTCACCAGTCAGCTCCCCTTATTAGGATTTTTTAGTTATTGGCTCAATCTTTCAGCTCAACTTCTTGGTTATTGCGCAATACTTTAGTCATGGTCATTGTGACCTACTGGTTCCTGGTTTTTGGCCTTGGAGATGTCGGGGATAACCCCGCATCTTGCTGTAGTCGGCATCCTCCCTTCCCCCCGTTGTTCCTTTAAAGGGTTTTCCTTTCAACAAAACAGCTGGCTCTTGTCACCCCTTAGTCATCCTGCCTTCTCTCCCTAATCTGCTCAGTCTTTAAACCTTTACACAGTATCACACATTCCAATCTCAGCTTTAATACATTTACTTTAAGACAAAGTTATTTAAAATCATCACTTCATTATTTTTATCCATCACTAAAATCAACATTATATCTTTTATATATGGTTTGATTGAGAATTTTAAACCTTAAAGTTTTTTAAATTTTTTAAACGTTTTCAAACATTTTCAATTTATTTTTGTTCTAACTTGAAAACCCAAAGATTACTCGTTTCATTTATTACTTGTAAAAGAATGGAAAATCATCATACATAATTTCTTTGGATACACTTGTTTACAGTTCTGCAAAAGATAAGACAGTTAATATTTATCTCCACACAGGCCTCTCCAGTCTTCTCAGTTCCAGAATATGAGAACATGGCTGTTTCACTCTCCACTGCTTCAACTGTATATTTTATTAATTGTTGCATGGATTACACAGAAAGATCTCACCTTATTTTGACGATGTGTGTGCGTGTTAATTGTTACTCTCATCTGTGGGCGCCTCGAGATCTTTCTCTCTCTCTCAGCAAAGTCCAAACTCAAACTAATTAAAACGTATCAATATTTTACTTTACTGTAGGCTGTGTGTATAAGGCAGTGTAGAAATATATATATATATATATATATATAGTATATAATATATATATATAATATATATATATGTATGTATATTATATATATAATATATATATATATATATATATATATATATATATATCCTGTCCTAATGGAAGCGGCGTTTTTTTATGTAGGTGCACCACCTGTGCAAAATCTCCCAGTCCATTAAATCGAACGCACCGATCTCCTTGGCAACCGCTCTGTTTATGAGGTAAGCGCGCATGCGCTCTCGTGTATCGTATGTGAAATCTCTGGTCATAAGCGGTGTTTTCGAGCTGTACTGTGTTGTAATTCAGCAAAATAACATGAACCACAAGTAGTTACTCTCCCTTTGCTTTAAACTGGGGTATTTAGCAGCGAGCAGACAAACATCCCCTCCTTGAACTGCCACCTTAACGTGGTTCAGGGGTTTGAGTGTTCAAATGATCCTAGAGGCTATGTTGTCTGGAGCTTAAATGCCCCTGGTAGGGTCTCCCATGGCAAACAGGCTCTAGGTGACAGGTCAGACAAAGAGCGGTTCAAGAATCCTTCATGAGGAAAAATATATAGAGGCACGTGACGACGCCCGGTATGGCGGAGCCGAGGTCCCACCCTGGAGCCAGGCCTGGGGTCGGGACTCGCCGGAAAGCGCCTGGTGGCCGGGTTGCTCCTCCCGGGACCCGGCTGGGCCAAGCCCGAACAAGAGACGCGAGGTCATCCCCCAGTTGGCCCACCACCTGCAGGGGGAACCGTGAAGGACCGGTGCAAAGAGGATTGGGTGGAGGCCTCAGCTGCCCAAACCCCGGATGCTTAGGCTGGCTCTAGGGATGTGGAATGTCACCTCGCTGGGGTGGAAGGAGCCTGAGCTTGTGCGGGAGGTTGAGAGATATCGACTAGAAATAGTCGGTCTCACCTCCACGCACAGCGTGGGCTGTCGAACCCATCTCCTCGAGAGGGGCTGGACTCTCTTCTACTCTGGAGTGGCCTACAGGGAGAGGCGGCGGGCTCGTGTGGGTTTGCTTGTTGCCCCCCAGCTCAGCCGTCTCGTGTTGGGGTTTACCCCAGTGGATGCGCCTTCGGGTTGGGGATAGGTCTCTGACTGTTGTCTCGCCTACGGGCCGAGCGGTAGTGTGGAGCACCCAGCCTTCTTGGTGTCCCTGTCACGGGTGCTGGATAATGCCCCTCCCGGGGACTCCATTATTCTGCTGGGGGACTTCAATGCCCACGTGGGAAACGACACTGACACCTAGAGAGGTGTGATCGGGAGGAATGGCCACCCCGATCCGAGTGGTGCTTTGTTATTGGACTTCTGTGGTAGTCACGGATTGTCCATAATGAACACCATGTTCAAACATAAGGGGTCCATCAGGGCACTTGGCCCCGGGACACCCGGGCAGGAGGTAATGATCGACTTTGTTGTCGTATCATCAGACCTTCGGCAGCATGTTTTGGACACTCCGCTGAAGAGAGGGGCTGAGCTGTCCACTATCACCACCTGTGGTGGTTGGATCCGCTGGAGGAGCAGAAGCCCGGACAGACTTGCAGGCCCAAGTGCATAGTGAGGGTCTGCTGGGAACGTCTGGCGGAGCCTTCGGCCAGGGATGTATTTAAACTCCCACCTCCGGGAGAGCTATGACCAGATTTCCGGGGGGTGTTGGAGACATAGAGTCCAATGGACCATGTTTCTCCGCATCTATTGTCGATGCTGCTGCCCAGCTGCGGCCGTAAAGGTCTGCGGTGCCTGTCGCGGGGGACAATCCCAGAACCTGGTGGTTGCACCCGGTAGTAAGGGGTGCTGTCAAGCTGGAAGGAGTCCTATCGGCTCTGGCTGGCTTGTGGGACTCCTGAGGCGGCTGACGGGTTTCCGTGAGGGGGGCCCGGCGTGCTGGGGCCCGGGCTGTGGCAGAGGCAAAAAAATCAGGCCTGGGGAGTTCGGTGAGGCCATGGAGAAGGGGCTTCGTTGGGCCCCGAAGCGATTCTGGCAAATGTCCGGCGCCTCAGGAGGGGGAAAAGGCATTGCTTCGCCAACACTGTTTATAGTGGGGGTTGGGGAGCTGTTGACCTCGACTGGGGACATTATGGGCGGTGGAAGGAGTATTTCGAGGTTTCTCCTCAATCCTGCCATCACGCATTTCTTTGGTTTGGGAAACAGAGGCGGGGAAACCTGGGGTTTGGAAACTTTTTTCATCACCCAGGCTGAAGTCCCCGAGGTGGTTAAAAAGCTCCGGGCCCCGGGCAAGGCTTGGGGGGGTGGATGAGATCCGTCCTGAGTACCTCAAGTCTCTGGATGTTGTGGGGTGTCATGGTTGACACGCCCCCTCTTCAACATTGAGGGGGCCCGGGGACCGTCCCCTCTGGGATGGCCCGGACTGGGGTGGTGGTCCCCCTTCATTAAGAAGGGTGACCGGAGGCGTGTGTTCCAACTACAGGGGGATCACACTCCTCAGCCCCCCCTGGTAAGGGCCTATGCCAGGGTATTGGAGAGAGGGGGTTCCCCGGGGGCCGAAAAACCAAAACCTCGGCTTCAGGGAGGAGCAGTGTGGTTTTGGGTCGAGTGTAAAAAGCGGCTGGGATGGAAACCAGCTCCTCCAAGTCCAAAGGCCAGGGTAATCGACCGGGAAAAAAGGGGGGGTTTTCCCTCTTCAGTTTGGAGGAGGGGTTCCTGGTTTAAGTGGAGGAGTTCAAGGTATCTCAGGGGATTGTTCACGAGTGAGGGAAGAATGGAGCCGGGAGATCGACAGACGGATCGGTGCGGCTGCCGCAATAATGGGGGCACTGTCCCGGCCCCGTTGAGGTGAAGAGAGAAGTGAGTGAAAAGGAAGCCCTCGATTTACCGGTTTTCGGGTCTAATGCTCCTAACCCTCACCTATGGCCATGAATTTTGGGTCATGACCGAAAGAACGAGATCCCGGATAACCAAAGGTTGAAATGAGCTTTTTCCGTAGGGGGCCAGGCACCCCCTTAGAGATAGGGGGTGAGGAGCTCGGCCCATCCCGGGAGGGGCTCGGAGTATAGCCGCTGCTCCTCCCCATCCGGGGGAGGAGCCATTTTAAAGGTGTCTCGGGAATCTTATACCGGATTCATCCTGGACGGCCTACCTCGGGAGGTGTTTCCAGGCATGTCCCACTGGGAGGAGGCCCAGGGGGCCCCAAAGCACACGGGGAGGGACTACTCCTCGGCGGCCTGGGGAACCTTGGGCTCCCCCGGGAGGAGCTGGAGGAGGTGTCGGGGAAGGGACGTCTGGGTGTCTCTGCTCAGTCTCCTGCCCCCCGCCCCGGCCCCCCGGATAAGCGGAAGACGAGGTACGAGTACGAGCAGACAAACATTAAATTTGGCGGTCCTCGTTTTAAAAGGCGGGCCCCGTTCACAAAAGCCTCGACCTGGGGGGGGGGAAAAGAAGCAAAGCAAGAGCACTGAGGCCCCAGCATAGCAGAAACAGTTCAGAAAACTATTTGGGAAATGAGGGGAAAAAAAAACGGATTAAGTCATGTTTTTAGACTGCCTATTGGTAGCGGATCTGATCTTCTTTGTATGCTCATGATTTTTGGGCAGCCCTTCTGGTAGCTGGTTCTGGATAAGGGACGGCTTCATAGCCAAAACCCATTTTATCTCTTCCCCGGGAAAATGCGTAAAACCCCCCAAAACCTGCCAAACCCGGGTGAATTTTAGCAGTGGGGGGTAACATAGCCACTCCAACTAGCCACTTTTTTGGCGGGTTGAATTATAAATTAAAACGGGTTTTTAAATTTGTAGATACTCAAAGGGATCTGAAATAATAAACAAATTGAAATGTGGACACTATGACACTACAACTCCCATGAGCACTGCCTGCATACAGTGTTTGCTCAATTGGTCCATACCATTTTTTGGTAATGGATTTGCATGTAGAAGGAATGCTTTTTAAATACTGAGGGATTTCAACAGTTTATTTGGTTTGCTATGCTTTTTTGTACATACTTTTCTTCATCAGTCCAATACATATTCTCTGTGCCATTCCACATCATTACATGTAATTTGATATATGGAAAAATTTGATTTGACTGGTATGTATGTGTGGATTACCTAGGATGTTGATGTATAAATATATGGAGCTGTTCTGTGTTCATTCTACTTTGCTTGCTTATAATGCTACTTTTTCCATGTAATTTAAAATTTAACAACTTAGGCGAATAAATACAGAAACCAAAAAGAAGGTTAGGTATGAGAATACAGTGCTCATGCTCAGTGCTCACTGTTTGATTTCGACATGTATCATGGTGGCAGGCATGTGTTTGGCACTGTGTGCCGACGCGGGCTGCATGCAGCGGGAGAGAGAAGGAGGGCGGTCAGTGTACTTGTATGTTAGACCCAATCCCAACCAAATTATTTAAGGAAGTGTTCCCTTTGATTACCAGCCCCGTTTTAGATATGATTAATCAGGTCTGGCCTCAGACAATAGACCTGTGTCTGTACTTGTTCCCTGCTTGAGGACACAACAAAGAGTGGTGCAACAAAAAGTCTGCACACTGTTTAATATTAGTGCGTTAACTTTATAGTGCTGTTGGTGATTTTTGTTTCTGCCATAGCAACTCAAGTGCACACATCCCATCACTAGACACAACATCCACGATTTTCAAAAACTAATTAAAATGTGGACTCATCAGACCACAGCACACATTTTTACTGTACGTCAGTCCATCTCAGATAAGATAAGGGGCCCAGAGAAGCCAGCTGCGTTTCTGGGCATTGTATATATGGCTTTCGCTTTTCATGGTAGAGTTTTAACTTGCACATGTAGATGTAGAGACGAGCTGTGTTACCTGAAATTGGTTTTCTTTAGTGTTCTTTAGGCTGCATGGTAAAATCTGTAACTGAATTAGAATCATGGCGGTTTTTAATGCAGTGCCTCCTGAGGGATCGATGATCACGAGTGGTTTTTAGCCTTGTTGCTTACGTATAGAGATTTCTCCAGATTCTCTGAATCTTTTAAAGATTTTATGAACTGTAGATGACGCTTACTTACCCTGGAAAATAGTCTACTGTTCTATAAAAACAACAGTTCGCCAAGCTAGAACATCTTATATCCCATCAATAGAAGAGAATTAGAATGATCATAAGTTTCTTTTTAGTACAGTTGCTAAATGTACACAGAGTCATAGCTCTGTTGAGCCACCCATTCCCTTAGCTCTTAGCAGGAATTACTTTATGGGATTCTTTTTAAATAAAATTGATTCTACTAAAAATAAAATTGGCATACTCCCGAGCATAAATTCCTTCATCAGTAAGCATTGAAAGTAACTGTAGAAACTGATCTGTGTTTGGACTGTTTTTAACCAGTGAAGCTTCCTGAGTTATCAAAAATATTAGCTTCATCTAAACCTTCAACTTGTATGTTAGACCCAATCCCAACCAAATTATTTAAGGAAGTGTTCCCTTTGATTACCAGCCCCGTTTTAGATACGATTAATCAGGTCTCGGCCTCAGAAATAGAGCCCTGTGTCCCTTTACTTGTTCTGTTAGATCTCAGTGCTGCATTTTGAAACAGTCTATCACAATATTCTCTTAAGAATGTTTGAATATGCTGTAGGAATCAGGGGAAAAAATTACTAGGCTGGTTTTAAATTTTATTTCTCTGACCGATTCCAGTTTGTTTAAATCATCTTTAAAGCCCAGGGTTTTTTTTGAGTACCACAGGTTTAGAAAAAAAAAATGCCCCCCCCTTTGGGGCCAGTTCTCTTTAAATATTTTTTTCCAATAGGTAAAATTATCAGGCCAGCATGGGATACATTTTCACTGTTTTGCTGATGATTACTACATTTTAGGTATCCATAAATCCTGAGAAACCCAAACCCAAAAAAAAAAGTTAGAGCAGACTACAAGCATGTCCTGAAGAAAATACAAAATTTTGGGGTGAAATTTCAATTTTTTTCCCCCCCAAATTCAGACATGACAGAAGTTGTCGTCTTTGGACGGAGTCTTAAAAAATAAAAAATGCTAAGTTCCCCCCAGTCACTTAACCTGGATGGCATTAAATTGACCTCCGTTAATAAAGTAAAAAAACCTTGGTGTTACTTTTGACCAGGACGTCATTTGAATCCCATATTAAACAGGTTTCTAGGATTTCCTTCTTTCACCTTAATGTATCAGAACCAGGGGACTCTAGTGCAGGCACAATCACGGAGACAGCAATAGAGATTTGAACATGTTTATTGAAAGTACAGACCGACTCAGAATCCAGCAGGTGTCTGGTCTCAGCGGGTTGGCACACTGGAAAGGAGATGACGGTAAGTAACGGAGTGGATGACTTGGATTGTTGCTGACAGAACTGAACTCTTTCGTTGTCTGATGAGCTGTTTTTAACCAGTGAAGCTTCCTGAGTTATCAAAAATATTAGCTTCATCTAAACCTTCAACTTGTATGTTAGACCCAATCCCAACCAAATTATTTAAGGAAGTGTTCCCTTTGATTACCAGCCCCGTTTTAGATACGATTAATCAGGTCTGGCCTCAGACAATAGACCTGTGTCTGTACTTGTTCTGTTAGATCTCAGTGCTGCATTTGTACAGTCTATCACAATATTCTCTTAGAAATGTTTGAATATGCTGTAGGAATCAGGGGAACATTACTAGGCTGGTTTAAATTTTATTTCTCTGACCGATTCCAGTTTGTTAAATCATCTTTAAAGTCCAGGGTTTGTTGTTGAGTACCACAGGTTTAGTGCTTGGGCCAGTTCTCTTTACTATATGTTTCCAATAGGTAAAATTATCAGGCAGCATGGGATACATTTTCACTGTTATGCTGATGATACTACATTTTAGGTATCCATAAATCCTGATGAACCCAACCAGTTAGACAGACTACAAGCATGTCCTGAAGACATACAAATTTGGATGACTTTCAATTTTTTGCTTCTAAATTCAGACATGACAGAAGTTGTCGTCTTTGGACCGGAGTCTTTAAAAAATAAACTGCTAAGTCAGTCACTTAACCTGGATGGCATTAAATTGACCTCCGTTAATAAAGTAAAAAAACCTTGGTGTTACTTTTGACCAGGACATGTCATTTGAATCCCATATTAAACAGGTTTCTAGGATTTCCTTCTTTCACCTTACGGAACATTCCCAAAATATTAATATTTTATCCAGGAGTGACGCTGAAAAACTAGTCCATGCATTTGTTACTTCAAGGCTGGACTATTGTAATTCTTTACTATCAGGATGTCCACAAAATGCAGTTAAAAGTCTTCATCTGATCCGAAATGCTGCAGCAAAAGTTCTGAAGAAAATTAAAAAGAGAGATCATATTTCTCCTAGTTTAGCTTCCCTTCATTGGCTCCCTGTTAAATCCAGAATAGAATTTAAAATTCTCCTTCTCACATATAAATGATCTAGCTTCATCATACATCAGAGATCTGACTGTTTCATATATTCCTAACAGACCACTTTGCTCTCAGGTTGCAGGTTTACTGGTGGTTTCAAGAGTCTCTAGAAGTAGAACAGGAGGCAGATCCTTTAGTTATCAGGCTCCTCTCCTGCAGAACCAACTCCCAGTTTTAGTCTGTAAGACACACATCCTGTTTACTTTTAAGACTAGTCTTAAAACTTTGCATTTTGATAAAGCTTATAGTGACTTAGGTTATCCTGAGCTACCTCTGTAGTTATGCTGCTGTAGGCTTAGGCTGCTAGAGGACATAATGATCACTTTCGCTCTCTGCTACATTCTCATACTACTCTCCAATTCTGTATTATTTGCTGTTATTTCAGCTTTTAACTTTTTGTCCTCTCTCTGTTTTCCCTCTTTCTAGAAGCTACATCTGGCTTGGCTCTCTGTTTAGTTGTGACACCTTCCTGGAGGGGGCCATCGGCCAAGCTGCTGCTGCCAACTGTCATAATGTATCAGAACCAGGGGACTCTAGTGCAGGCACAATCACGGAGACAGCAATAGAGATTTGAACATGTTTATTGAAAGTACAGACCGACTCAGAATCCAGCAGGTGTCTGGTCTCAGCGGGTTGGCACACTGGAAAGGAGATGACGGTAAGTAACGGAGTGGATGACTTGGATTGTTGCTGACAGAACTGAACTGTTTCGTTGTCTGATGAGCTAACCCCTCCCTCCTACTTCCCTATTTCTGAGGGATTGCTCAATCCAGCTCTCCATCCAATGGGTCCCTAAACCTGAAAGGTCTCACTAAGCAGGTTAACTGAAAGATCTGTTTAAGCTGGTATTGGGAAATGACATGCTTAACCTCTAACAGCCTACATCCAGAAGTCTCCCCCTTCTTCAACTGATGGTCTGGACAACTTAGTAGCCCACAGCAGTCATCCACTCCTCAACAGTCACTTCTGTTAACGGCTGCTCATTCCCTAATATTACAACTGGCTCTTGGTATATGGGTTAGGTTAATTTTTTTGACTTGGCACGAGCCCCAAGGGCACAGTTTTACCAAGTTTGGCTTAAGGCAACCTATAAAAACCTTCTAAAGTCTCTTAGAACCAGGCAACAAGACTTTTTACCACCAACTAAACCACAAATGAGGTGATTCAAATAATTGACCGTCCACAATTTATGTAGAATTTTATATGCTTTCTTTAATTAGTAATGCTCTTGCAGGGGTCAGTAACAGCTTAAATTTAGCAACACCTAATACCATCAATAATAAAAATGAATCAATCAACTTAACCTGTCTTTCCCTGATGCTGAAACTAGTGAGTTTGGAGAAGCTTTGAAGACGGAGGCTCATCCATGCACCCGATGGGGATGTTTCTTCGAGAAGCAAGGAGTGGATTTCTTGAAGGAAAGACAACTTAATCTTCAGTTTTCTTCCTCTGAGTGGACAGGAACAGATGCTCCAAGCTTCGATGGTCAAACAGGAACTTTGTTGTCATATGTCTCAGAAGACAATAGCTTCCAGAGGCTGAAGAGTTGAAGGAAACCCAAGAGGTATAACTGAGGCTGATTCAGGACTTCCAGAAGCCTGAAACTTAGAGCAATCAGTTGTTCACCGATCAAGTTCACTTCAGTAGTCTGGGTAACAAGGCAATAGATGAAATCAGATTCTTAATTTCAAGGCACAGTCCTTTCAGGGCACACGGGTTGATCCTCTTTTCAATGCAGTTGATCAGCTGGGCTGTGTCTCTGGTCCTCTGCTTCATCTATAGCGTCTTTCTCCCTCTGATCTTGTTCGCTGGTCTTCTGCGAGGAAACAACCGCAGGGCCTTTTTTTGGCATTGCTTTTATAGTGGAGATGATCTCACTGGTCAGCCCTTTGTTAGGCTTCTCCGTTATTGCACAATATGTTGTTGCTCAATACTTAGTCATGGTCACAGTAACTTTCTTGTGCTGTTTTTTCGGCCTTCAAGATACCAGTAGTCAGCACAGAAGCTGGCTTTAGCCTGTTCCTCCGTTCCTCAGGTTGCTTGTTGGTCTTCAAAAGGCTCTCTGTCAGCACGCAGCCAGCTCTCTTCACTCCTAGTCAGCATACAATTCTCTCCCTTATCTGTTCAACCTTAAACTTTACACAGTATTACACATTCCACTCTCAGCTTTCTGCTTTTACTTTAGTCACAGTTATAAAACCATCACTTCATTCTTTTTATTCATTCATCACAACTGACTAACATTATATCTCCTTCATATATAGCTGATTAAGAACCTCTAAACCTTAATGTTTTATTTTAACCATCAGTTTCCTATCATATTTCAACCATATTTGTAACTTGATAAACAAAGATTACTCAGTTCATTTAATACTTGTAGAAAATAGAAAATCATCATATTTCATTTCTTTGGTTACACTTGTAGTTTATATTTCTGCAAAATATAAGACAGTTAATATGTGACTCCATACAGGCCTCTCCAATCTTTTAGTCCCAGAATGTGAGAATGTAATAATTTTACTTTTTATTGCTTTAACTGTGAGCATTTAATAAATGTTGCATGGATTACATGGAAAGATCTCACCTTATTTTGACAACTCTAACTCGGAGGTAGATGGGAGAGTTCCAGGGGAAAATGAGCAAGCCACAGAGACTGAGGTTGACAGGCTGGTGTGCTGTGAGAGTGGACTCCCCCAGAAAATGAGTTGCATTGGGCGGTGGACAGAAAGGACAAGGATTCTGCTGGAAGGTCCAGGGAATCCAAGGGATTAATAAAGCTGAGGTAATTTCATTTAAGGATTCACCACCCAGGCAGGAGGCAGAACAACGACGGGTCATCCAGGACGGGATCTCTCTAACAGCAACCTTCAGAAGAGAAACACAACCAGGTAAGGAAACAAACTATTCATGAGCACAGGCAGTTTGTTGGTCTGATTACCACTGTAGGTGAGCAAACAATCTGACAACTCCTACAAGGTTCCACCAGCTTATGAAGCTCTCCCTGATTGCTCCTGACGAGGTACAGCTGTCCCATTGGCGACCCATTGGTGATCCTCAGGCCGTATTCCTCCCAGTCAACCAGATACTGCATCATAGGCTGGATGGCCATCGATTTCCTGGGCAGGTGGAGGGGTTCTGGCTGGAGGGCACAGAGGACTGGCAAGGACCGGTTTAATTTGGGAAATGCGGAAGGTAGGATTAACACATAGGTGAGATGGAAGTTTGAGGTGCACTGAAGATGGACTTATAATGGTTTCAATCTGGAATGGACCAAAAAACCTGGGAGCCAGTTTTTGAAAAACAAGCCTTCAGAGGAAACTTTTTAGCTGAGAGCCAAACCTCTTGTCCAGGTGAGTAGGTAGAAGCTGGTTTCCTCGTTATGTCGGTATACTTTTTGATTTGTATGGATGACCATTGGAGTGCTGTTTCAATTCAATTCAGTTTATTTATATAGCGCCAATTCACAACACATGTTGTCTCAAGACACTTCACAAAAGTCAGGTACATGCATTACAATTAATCCGAATTTCCATTGAACAGTTTTTTTTGCAGTCAGATTTTGTTATTTATTCAAATTGGATAAAAAGTTTGTTATCTAAGGAAACCCACCCAGATTGCACCAGTCAGTGATTTGCAGCATTAAAATCCTCCCGGATGAGCATTGGAGACCAGGGGAAAATTTCACAGGCGTTGGGACTTTGCAGAAACCCTCATACTGAGCATGCTTGTAGCGACAGTGGAGAGGAAAAACCCCCCTTTTAACAGGGAAGAAACCCTTTTAAAACAAAACCAGGGCTCATTGTGAGCGGCCATCTGCCATGACCGACTGGGGGTTAGAGGGAACAAAAGCAGAGACACAAAGAGAACAAAGAAGCACTGATCCAGGAGTAAAATTTTATGGGAAAGGGAAAAAGGTAAATGTTAATGGATGTAGCTCCTTTTAGTCGTTTCACCTAGAAAGAAAGAAAAAATAAACTCTTAACAGTTTTCAATGTTAGAGTCTGAAGAGAGCACATAGAGTTAGTTACAGTAAAAAGCTCCGGGCAGTAGCTATGTTAAGGAGAGAGAAAGGGTTAAACACTGAAAGGGAAAAGGGGCCCGGGGGTGGATCATCGGCAGAGGGCGAGCACCAAGCCCCGTCGGCCAAGCAGAAGCCTGGACGACGCCCCTCTCCAGACAGTTGTCACAGGTTTAGACACAGAGTCAGGCCCAGGTGTAGCTTCTAGGAAGAGAAAAGAGAGAGAAACAAAGTTAAAAGCTGGAAATAACAGCCCCAAAAAATACAAAATGAAGAGGAGTGTGAGAATGTAGCGAAGAGGGTGAAAGGGCCCTTCATTATGTCCTCCAGCAAGCCTAACCCTATAGCAGCATAACTACAGAGATAGCTCAGGATAACCCCTAAGCAAACTCTAAATATAAGCTTTATAAAAAAAAGGAAAGTTTTAAGCCTAGCCTTAAAAGTAGACAGGGTGTCCCCGCCTCAGGGTTTAAAACTGGGAGCTGGTTCCACAGGAGAGGGGGCTGAAAAACTAAAGGATTCCCCCTCCTTTCTACTTCTAGAGACTTTAGGAACCCCCAAGTAAACCTGCAGTCTGAGAACAAAGTGCTTCTGTTAGGAACATATGGAAAACAATCAGCCCCTCTGATTTTTTTGTATGATGGAGCTAAATCTTTAAAGGGGCTTAATTTTGAGGGGGGAAAATTTTTAAATTCTATTCTGGAATTTAACAGGGAGCCAATGAAGGGAAAAGCTAAAGTGGGGCCCAAAATATGATATATGATTATATATGAGATGAGAATAATTTTATATATTATGATATGAGAATATATGATCTCTCTTTTTAATTTTCATCAGAACTCTTGCTGCAGCAATTTTGAATTAGCTGAAGGGCCCTTTTAAAAATCAATTTCTGGACATCCTGATAGTAAAGAATTACAATAGTCCAGCCCTTGAAGAAACAAATGCATGGACTTTTCTTTTCAGCATCAATCCTGGACAGGATATTTAATTTTTTGGCAATTTGTTCCGGAGATGAAAAGAAGGGAAAATCCGGGAAAACCCTGTTAATATGGGATTTAAATGACATGTTCCTGTTCAAAAATAACCCCCCCAAGGGTTTTTTACTTTATTATCGGAGGTCAATTTTTAATGCCATCCAGGTTAAGTGATTTGACTAAGCAGTTTCTTTTTTAAAGACTCCGGTCCAAAGACAACAACTTCTGTCTTGTTTGAATTTAGAAGCAGAAAATTTAAAGTCATCCAAGTTTTTATGTCATCAAAAAATGCTTGTAGTCTATCTAAACTGGTTTGGGCTCATCAGGATTTATGGATAAGTAAAAGCTGAGTGTCATCAGCCGTAACAGTGAAAATTTATTTTTGGGGCCCCTGATAATTTTCCCCTATTGGAAGCAATATATTATGTAAAGAGAATTTGGCCAAGTACTGAACCCTATAGTACCCAAAAATTAACCCGGGAGTTTTAAAAGATGATTTATCATTTACATGAAACAACCGGAATCTGTCAGACAAATAATTTTTTAAAAACCAGCCTAGTGCTGTTCCCCCTGATCCCTACAGCATATTCCAGCCCTTTTTAAGAGAATATTATTGATCGACTGTATCAAATGCAGCACTGAGATCTAACAGAAAACCAGTACAGACACAAGTCCATTATCTGAGGCAATAAGAATATCATTAGTGACTTTCAGCAGAGCTGTTTCAGTGCTATGATGAGCTCTGAAACCTGACTCTTCAACTCTTCAAACAGGTCATTGCTGTGTAAATGCTCACACATTTGATTAGCAACTATTTTCTCAAGAATTTTAGATAAGAACGGAAGATTGGATATAGGTCTGTAATTTATTAAGTCATCTCGATCAAGCGAAGGTTTTTTAAGCCAAAAGGTTTAATTACAGCTACCTTTTAAAAAATTGTGGTACATATCTATTTACTAAGGATAGATTTAACATATCTAAAAAGGGGCTGGTAATCAGAGGGGAACACTTCCTTAAAAAATTTGGTTGGGATTGGCGTCTAACATACAAGTTGAAGGTTTAGATAAAAGGGAATATTTCTGATAAACCAGGAAGCTCCACAGGATCAAAAAAAGCCAAACACAGATCAGGTTCTACAGTTATTTACAATGTTGTTTCACTTGTTGAGGATGAGCGTAATCATCTCTGGGAGATTGTCAAAGATTTTCTTTTAATAGAGTCAATTTTTTTTTGGAAGAATCTCATAAAATCATGACTGCTGAGAGCTAAGGGGAATGGATGGCTCAACAGAGCTATGGGGTCTGTGTAAGTTTAGCAACTGTACTAAAGAGAAACCTAGGATTATTCTTGTTCTCTTCTATTAAGGATGAGAAAAAAGCTGTTTTAGCTTGGTGAAAAAGTGTCCTTTTTTACAACAGTAGGGTATTTTTCCAGATTAAAATAGGAATCCTCTAGGTGTGTAGACCGCCATTTTTCCTTCCAATTTTTTAACATTGTGCTTTAAAGTACGCAGCTCTTTAATTAAACCAGGGGCCTGCCTCCTATGAATAATTTCCCTTTTTTTTCAAGGGGGTTTCATTGTTTAATGCACCATGCAAAGATGAAGTAAACACTTCTGAACAAGAGAATCAATTTTTGAAGGGGAAAAAAAAAATTATTGCCCCCCAAATTGGTTTTTCTGTGATAATGAGCAAAATTAAAAGGGGAACAGATTCTTTAAAGGGTTGTTACAGCATCGTCTGATAATGATCTACTATAATGAAATTTTCTTTCAGGTGTACTCGGTTAAATTAAACTCAAAGGTTATTAAAAAATGGTCAGACAGCACAGGGTTGTGAGAAAATATTGTTATGTCTGTACACTCAATGCCATATGTCAGCACAAGGTCCAGAGAATGAAGACAAACGTGGGTAGGTTTGTTAATGTTTTGAGTAAAGCCAATTGAGTCTAAGATACCATTAAATGCTAATTAAATGATAATTTAAGCTATCACTTTCAGTGTCAACATGAATGTTAAAATCCCCCACTATAATAACTTTACCTGTATTTAACACTAAATCAGATAAATGGTCTGAAAAACTGATCTATAAATTGTTAGAGTAAGGGCCTGGTGGACGGTACAAAAAAAAACAAAAAGAACTGGTTTTGTGCTTTGCAATTTGGATGAGGAAAAAAAAAAGGGGTTAAATATTCAAAAAGAGTTGTAGCTATTGGATTGGTCTGGGATAGTCAATAAATCGGACTGAAAAATGGTTTCTACTCCTCCTCCTCGCCCAGTTTTTCGAGGAATGTGAAAATTTAAATAATTAGTAGGAGTTGACTCCCCCATTTTTTTTTTAGTAAAATTTAAACCTCTTGCTGCAGCCAGGTTTCTGTGAGGCCAAAAAAAATCAATCCTGATTGTCACAAAAAAGGTCCCTAACTAGCAAAGTCTTTGAAGAGAGAATCTTATGTTTTAGTAAGCCACATTTAATTGTTTTTTTTTATTTTTAGTCTGAGCTGTGTTTATTTCCCCGGATCTGAACCCTGGGTTGTCAGAGTTTTGGAGGGAAAAAAAAAAATTTTGGCAAATTCCTAGAAAGAAGAGCTGCTCCATCCAAAGTGGGTTTGGATGCGGGCTCTCCGGATCAGACCAGGTTTTCCCCAAAAAAGTTTTGCCAATTATCAATGTAGCCCAAATCGCTTTTGGGGCCCCCACCTAGACAGCCAGTGTTGAAAAGACAGCATTGGGGGCTAAACATGTCGTCACTGGTCAGATCAGGGAGGGGACCAGAGAAAATTACGGAGTCTGACATTGTTTTGGCAAACTTACACACCGAAGCAACACTAACTTTAGTGGCCTCCGATTGACGTAACCGGGTGTCATTACCGCCAGCGTGAATAACAATCTTACTGTATTTACGCTTATCCTTAGCCAGCAGTCGTCTGGTTCTATATTCTCTTAGAGTGACTGAAGCGCTTGGACTGATGGGTGAACTGGTTCGGGACAAGAGGACAGTAGAAGTAAAGGTTGATAACCAAAAGATGATTCGAATGGTGATAAACCTGTGGCTGCTGAGATGTGTGAATTATGAGCATATTCGGTCCATATGATATGTTGGCTCCATGATCGGGGGTTATTGATGCAGAGACACCTCAAGGTGTTTTCAATCTCCTGGTTTTAATCGTTTGCACTGGCCATTGGTCTGAGGGTGAAAACCAGAAGAGAGTTTTGATTGTGCTCCTAAAATGGAGCAGAAATCCTTCCATACCTGCGAGATGAATTGGGGACATCTGTCAGAAATGACTTTGGTGGGTAATCCATGAATCCTGAAAACATGGTTAATGAGAAGGTTTGCAGTGACAGCAGCAAAAGGCAGTTTGATTAGGGCTGGTAAATGACACACTTTGGAGAATCGATCAATGATGGAGAGAATGACTGTTTTATGGTGTGAGAGCAGCAAACCTGTAACGAAGTCCAGTGCAATATGGGACCAGGGTCGACTGGGTATGGATAGAGGTTTAAGGAGGCCGGCTGGGGGTTGATGCGAATTCTTGCTGCTAGCACAGATGGAGTAAGCATTTACGTAGACCACTACGTCCTTATTTAGAGTGGGCCACCAGAAGTAGCGAAGGTTGATAACCAAAGGATGATTCGAATGGTGACAAATCTGTGGCTCCTGAGATGTGTGAATTATGAGCATATTCGGCCGATATGATATGTTGGCTCCACGATCGGGGGTTATTGATGCAGAGACACCTCAAGGTGTTTTCCATCTTCTGGTTTTAATTGTTTGCACTGGTCATTGGTCTGAGGGTGAAAACCAGAAGAGATTTTTGATTGTGCTCCTAAAATGGAGCAGAAATCCTTCCATACCTGCGAGATGAATTGGGGACCTCTGTCAGAAATGACTTTGGTGGGTAGTCCATGAATCCTGAAAACATGGTTAGTGAGAAGTTTTGCAGTGACAGCAGCAGAAGGCAGTTTGGTTAGGGCTAGTAAATGACATACTTTGGAGAATCGATCAATGATGGAGAGAATACCTGTTTTACGGTGTGAGGGTAGCAAACCTGTAACGAAGTCCAGTGCAATATGGGATCAGGGTCAAGTGGGTATGGATAGAGGTTGAAGGAGGCCAGCTGAGGGTTGAAGCGAATTCTTGCTGCAAGCACAAATGGAGTAAGCATTTACGTAGTCCACTATGTCTTTATTTAGAGTGGGCCACCAGAAGTATCTTTGAATGAAAGCGATAGTTCGACTAGAAAAGGGATGGCCAGAGAAGATGGATGCATGAGCCCAATGGATGACCTTTGATCTTATGGATGAAGGGACGTAATGGTGACCTGGGGGTCCTCCTGTTAGGAATAACCTTGCTTACTATTATAGATGAGCTTTCACACACAGACCAGAATGATACAGTATGAATGCCAATGTTTTCACTTTTTTTAGAATAGGATAATAATTCTCAGTGACTGACGATCGAAGTTTAGTGCATTGGGTTGATTGTGGTACATACTGTAACAGGAGCAATTAGATTACAGCAGCCACACATAGATTCAGGGTTCGACACCTGCTATTACATACTCTGTCAGATAGAGGCCAGAATGTTGACACATATGCTACTGATAAACACTGTGGGAGTGTACATCCCTTGTAGGGAGTACCAGATATAAAACCCATGTGGGACCGTCTTTCGGGCTATTTGTCACTTCAATCACCGAGCGGGTTAAAGACGAGACCCATCAGCGCTGATCTCTGTAACCATTCCTCTGCCTTATTTAGAACAAAAGTGTTGAGAGTATAGAACAGTTTGAGAGTCATTCCTTTTAAGAGAAATTGATTATAGGTAGAGGTGACGCTTCAGGGGAAAAGAATTTGGGGGAGACCCAAGGCATCTGTCCGCCAACAGGGTGCGGTAGCTCAGACAAATTGGTGTTTCCGCCCGTGCCCTGGAGGCACTTCATCCTCTGGCTAGGGGCCACAATCAGACTGGATACCACAGCCTGCGGCCACACTTCATAAGGTGAGGAGATTCCTCTTAAAAATCTCCAATGTTTTTTCCTAAAAACACTTTGGCTGTGTTGTTGGTTCTGAGTGAGCTGGATTTTTGTACCCTTGGAGGCAGAGAAATGGTTCAGAAATGTTTTTAGTGAGATTTTGAGAAAACGAAAGAAGAATATAAGACATGTGTCATAATGAGTGTTTGAGGTAGGACCAAAGTGCAGAGAAGGAGATGCCAGGAGTCAGATGAATGATGGTAAGTCTGAGATTTATTGTTCTCACTCACTGACCAGGAAGGGAAACCAGAACCAGGCCAGGACATAGAATACACGACTAGGTACAACCAGGACACAGAGATAAGTACGACCAGAACACAGAGATAAGTATGACCCAGGACACAGCAGGGAACAAAGGCAACTAAGGAATACATATACAAATAGGAAATGCAGGGAGAACCAATGAAAAACAAGACCAGGTAATTAGGAGAAACAAGAAACTGGTGCGAGCTAGGCTGCGGTAAACAGGAGTGAAACCAATTAATAAGTCAAAAACACAGAACTAAGGGCAAACTAAGGACCAGACCAGGAGAAATAAACAAAAACACAAACTCAAAACACACACACTGGCTGGATATAACGTGTGGGAAAGTTGTCCGACTATAGCAGGGTGAATCCGGGAAGGAACTGGTCCGACCTTCTGAGAATATTATAGTCTACGGGTAGAAAGGTTTTGAGTTCCTTTATTGCATGCAAGGGTAATAGCTTCCCTCGCACACAATATAAAAGCTACCTCCCGGAGTGAGGCACGAATACTTGGCTAAAGTTTTGACGGGTCCTGAGTTCCCTTACGGAACTCGAAAGCGCTGCCGAGGGGAAGTATTATAGGTTTTGATGGTTTCATTATAGGTTTGAGGTTCCTTTGGCTGCTTATAAATCCTAAAAGCCGCTTGCTTCCTTGTGAGTAAACAAGCAGAGATAGATGCACATCCTCGGCTAAGGTTTAAACGGTCAGAACTCTAAAGCGATTTTGAGTTTTGATAGCTCTCTTGATTTTTCCTTAAGAAAAGTCAAACAGCCGCTGGCTCCCATTTTTCAGTAAACAGCTGTGTAAATATAAAAGTGTAATATCAACTGGACAGTGTGAATGTGTGTGAGTCGATAACTGTTAGCTGGCAGAAGTAGCAGGGGGACATGTTACACTGACGGACTTTGACTGCTAGATGCTAAGCTAACAGACTCTGGCTGATACCACGAGAAAATGAGTTCCCTGCTTAGCAAGCATGGAAAACAGGGAGGAAAAGTATATTAGCAAGCATTCCCCACAAAGATGCTTTAAAAACTTAAAACAACAGGTACATGGAGCGAGTATGGGTCGAAAATAGTGGTTCCACTCTCTAAGGTTGAGCAGACTTATTTTTAAACAGGATGCTAACTTAAAACAAGATAATATCGTATACAGCATTGCTGACACAATACGTGGTGAAGCAGAGATGTTTTTTTTTATTTTTTTTATTTGGTATTTACAGTTTAATTGAGCTTTGATGTGCCCAATGTCCGTTTCGTCTGTCCATTTATGTGGAATGAATGACTGTTTCATCCTAATTGAAAATTAGGGTAAATGTGGCATGATGAATTTAATTTGACATTGTTTTCTGATCCGAGACTAATTGGGATTTTGAGTTTGTTAGGTCTGGGGAGCAGTTGCAAATAGGTAAACAGGGTCTTGGCCAGCCCATGGACCACCTGCTTAAAAGGTAAAAACATTTAAAACTGTCTGAGGCCCAGCATTAATTATTAAATGAGGACTTGTCTTTATGCCAACTCAGGGTTATCACAATAACAATTAGAGACTACAAAACAGGTCTGATCCTCAACAGTATCATAATAACATTAGGCCAGTTCTTTATGGTAAAACAAAAGGAAGTCCAGACAGGGACAATTTTTACCCTCAAAACAGGATTTTGATTAACAAAGGTTTAGACTTTTTCCAGTCAGGTTCAGAATGACTCAAATTCAACACAAATGAAACACATGCTTTAACAGAATTACTGGACAGGCTTATTATAGTTAAAATTGTATGGTGTGTATAAAACTGACAAAGACAAATTAAGGTTATAAGATATATGCCCTTCATTTTAGTGTTTATCAATTTTATTAAGCCTTGTAAACTGATTTGGAAAGGGGAACCAGATTTTGAAAATTGTATCTAGGGTTGAGATTTCATATTATACATTCACAATTTAATGAATACAATACTCTTTGAATACTTTTTGAATCCTGCACTTAAAAACAGACTAATCGAGATATGAAAGACTATAAAATAATACCAACTAATAAAACCTAGCTACCCCACTCTTAAAAATTAAGGACTAACTGCATTAGGAAAACGCAGATACAGCTAAATAAGGCTAAAGTTGAATAAAAACATCCAGAGTCATTATAATCTAGCAGATGGATACAAATTGAAGTGTTATGGAACCCGACGGATAACAGTTTTATCATGCCCAGATGGAAATGTTTCTAGGAAGCAAACTTCAAGGGCAACCCCTTGTACTACACAACAGTAATACAAATCATGCATTTAGCACACATAAACAACACGCTCAGCACACCACTGATCAACGGCATGGTACTTTAACACACAAAATAAGGCAGTACATACTGATACAGAGCACTACGCACTTCCTTGTCAGGATTCAGTCCAGAATAAATTCATCTTTGTTCTTATTGAAAGCAAGAGCAGGATGTTTTACAGTAAGCTACTAAAGACAACTTAGAAATATGAAAAGGGGTACATGAAAGAAGTAGGCAAACTATTCCAAGCTGATGGAACGTTAAACTGTAATGCACAAAGCGAAATTTCTTTCCTAAATTATTGTTGCAGGAAGCAAAAAGATAGGCTCAGGCTATATTCTCAACAAAATGGGATTAAAATATTGTTTTAGGTATGAAAAAATTAGGAACATGTAAAAGTAAATAACCAATGAAGTTTTCTTCTGATATAGAGAGCTAACCAGTTTAAGGACTCATACATAAGGCAGTGATGAGTCCTAAATAGACACAGCAAAAAATACATCTACAGAGACTATTACATACATCATTGAGAGGATGAAGTTTAGCATTGACATAAAATAATATCTGTGTGTTATAGAATTTACAGGATAAGTTGTGTTAAATCTCCTTTATAAACTGGAAGGGAAAAACATTCTACAGGACGATAATGTGATGATTTTAAGGCAACAAGCTTACAGATGATATTAAGATTTAGGATTTCAGCACAACCAGTTAGCCTTTAGCTTTGTCCGAATCCAAATGTTGGGTTTTTCAAAAACCTCACAACAAATAATGACAGTGATTAAACTTGGCTAAACTTTCACCACTTCAAGACATACAGATATGAGGACAAATGCTGTTAACGCTCTATAATTTCAAGACTAATACACCAATCATTGCCTTCTGACCAGATTAAAAATAATGTCATACATTTAAGATTTTTCTTTTCACCGAAAGTGGTAGGTGCATTAAATGATACATTTAATTTACTTGATGATATGAAAAACAACTGCACAGACTATTTATGTATAAATGGGTTAATTGTGGCAGGCTTAAATATGAATTTATTTTTCAACTTTCACTACTTGATGGCCCCATAGGGTGATGAGATGACACTGCTAGACAAAATGCCCTTTTTCCTTTTCTGATGAGAATGATTTCCTTTATGACAAATCTATCTGCATTCGACATTCTAACTTGAATGTCGTTAATATTTGTCTACTTTGCATGTGGTAATACTAAAATTAACAATGTACAATTATGCACTGTTCAATGATTAAGATTAATTGGAATGTATGTACCTGACTTTTGTGAAGTGCCTTGAGACGACATGTGTTGTGAATTGGCGCTATATAAATAAAATGAATTGAAAACTGAATTGAACAGTGTGGTTGAACAGGGTGTACCAGGAATGAATGAAGGCCCAAGGTATGAATGATGCATTGATGTGGGCCACCTGAGTGAAAGGTTCATGCATCGAATGATATCTTTTGGTTACTGTGAGCTCTTTATTTGTTTTGGGTTTTGATTCATACTTGTGTTAGGACACCTAATGAACGTTTTGGAGTTCACCAAGTTGTGTTTTGCATGTTTTTTCTTTAATGTGTTGACTATATGTGTTTGGATGCTCGCAAGTTGAAACAATTATCTGGGTTTTGGTTTCAGAGGGTGAAAATTTAATTGATTTTCTTAAGGTGAAATTGGATATAAATTCTCTGTGAGGTGGGAACAGAACCAAATAGAACTCTGCCATAGGTTTGTGGTTGAATGATTTGATGGTAAAAGATTTGGCCGCCCAATCTTCTTTAAGAGGGGAGGCAGGGGTCGGCATGTGTTGAATGTCTTAAGTGTTTGTCTAAGTTTCTGTCTCAATATTTGTCTTCAGTGTCTGTCTGACTAACCTTTACACCTCAGAGAGAAAAATAGTGATAATAATCCTAGGATGGAAACAGGAAAAAATGTGGGAATTGGGGTAATGACTGGTTACGGTGATCAGATGTTTAATAGGAATGAATAACTAAATTATGGTATGATTGTTGTTGTCCAGAATATGAAATCTAGTATTGAGGGGGTATTGGGGGGTAGATGTAATGGGGAAGGACCATAAAGGTCTAGTTTAGGTAGAGATGTAATCATATTATTAACGGGCTTAAAAACTTGTTGTTCCAAAAAACTAGACCTTCATAGAAAATTATAAGAATATTTTGTTCTGGGGGTGATTTCAAATGTTATGATGAAAGTTATCATATCTAACACTGACTAGGGGTTAAAGGACAATAAATTCTCAATAATAATAAAATAAATATGATTCTGGTTAAAGGTGAGAGGACGAATCTTTAAGATTATCCATATATAACAGTTGACACTTTCACCAGGTGAGTTGAGAGAGCTAGAAGCAGAATCAGAGAACAATTGGCTAAACGTTTGTGCTGATACCAACATGATGTGGCTGGAGGTGCTGCCTTGGTGGTTCGACACCACATGAGATGCTGACAGGAAGAACAGTGCACCATGTGAAGCTTAACAATTGTAATCTGCTGTGCAGTTTTTATCATATAACACACAGGAGGCACTGAACAAAAAACCAAGGGGAGAAACTCTGGAACAGATTGCACCTGGGGGGCGATAATACAAACAAAGATGTTTCACATATCTTGGAAGGAGGCCAGGTGGATTAGAAATTTTGAAGTGGTGAGCTCCACCACATACAGTGTGAAGGTTTGGTTGGATGAGGGACAAACTAAGGGAGAGCCTTCCTCTAAAAGAAAAAAGAAAAATCAGAACGCACCTGAGGGAGTACAGTAGATTTGGACTTAGGGGCTTAGTTACTTCATAAGAGGGAATGTGATAAAGGAGTAAATACTGAAAATTTTAGTTGTCAAGCTTAAAGGAGCTTGTGCCAGTAAACTTGAAAGACGGTATCTGCTTTGGAACCTGTTGTACAAAAATCAGATAGGGAAGAAGGATTTCTGAAGTGTGAATAACCAACAAACAAATGTGTATTTTTGTGCGTCGGTAAATACTTGAGGAACAATTTGCATGAAGGGTTAAAGGAGTGCTCAACTATATGTCAATTCGAACAACTTTATGAAGAAAAAATTATAAATTCCTGTGTTCTTCTGAGTTACTTTTTCATTGATTCCATTGTTTGCAACTTTGATTGTAAACTGGCTTGATATAAGGCCCTGAATTTTTATTTGCTGTTAGACATTTTAAAGTGATCATCCTAGGGAGTGACTGCATGTTGACTGGACAGGAAAGATGTGCCCTGGTTACCCTCTCCATCCAGGATGCCCTGACACCAATTGGCCCACTTCATCAGGGGGACTTTTTCAGAAAATTTGTCATGTACAGCCCTTTAGCTTCAATTGACTGTCCTTACTGAAATCTGCACTTCCAGATCCAAAAAAGGAGCACCCATTTGGATAGCAAATTTTCTGACAGCTTTTAGTGGATAGGAAATGGAAATTGGTGATTTGAGAACTTGCTTAGCAGCTGACCTGGAGCAGCATCACATACTTAACATAGAGGTGGCCGAAGGGACTAATAACCTGAGATCATCTACCCCTTTAGCTCCCATGTCACAACAGTTTTGGGCTACCCTTAGGACAGCTTTTCTTGTTAGAACGAAGAACTCTGACAAAAATCAGGTAAAACCAAACCAGTTTACAATAGATGACAACATTGCGTGTGTTTGGTAGGGACATGCTGTGCACAGACAGCTCTCAGCACCTCTTTAGTTTCTTATGAAAACAGAACAGCTTTGAATGTGTTCCAAGCAAAAAGATGGAGGTGTTATGATTTGGGGGTGTTTGGTTGCTGGTTTGGATTTTTATAATTTTTGTTCTCACACTTGAGTTTTGGAATCTCTTTCTGTTTATTGTTTTAGAGCTGGTGCTGTAGTTGTTTAGGTTTGATTTCTTGTAGATATATTTTAGTGCTTTCAGGTTTATGTTCTGTTACAATGATATTTCTTAGGTTTGACTATGTTCTTGAATTTCTGTTTTGTTCCAGTCATGTTTTGTTTCCACTCCCTGCCTCTGTCAGCCAGTAATCAGCCTCATTCGGTCCACCTCCACCATGCAATCAGTCTCCTTGCACAGTGAAATGGATCACTGGGAGTATGCTAATGCCTTAAATGTGCTGGCGCAGACGAGATATCACAAAAAATATATTCTAGTTTTGGCAATATTCTGGAGGTGAAAAAAGAAAATCCTAGAAACCAGTTTAATATGGGATTTAAATGACATGTCCTGATCAAAAATAATAGGAAGCTTTTTTACTTTATTACCAGAGGTCAATTTAATGCCGTCCACATTAATTGATTGACTAAATAATTTCTTTTTCAAAGATTTGGTCCTAAGACGACAACTTCTGTCTTGTCTGAATTTAGAAGCACAAAATTTAAAGTTGTCGAAGTTTTTATGTCTTCAAGACATGCTTGTAGTCTGTAAATGAGAATATCATCAAAAGTAATATATTTCAGTAACTGAACTTAAAATGTGAAACTCATACATATGTTGGGACCCTAAGCCATGGATTTCAACATTAAAACTCCGGTACAAACTCTTCTGGAATTTTAAAAATAAAGTGCATTTAACTGACTTCCAGCAACTGAGGAAAGGGGGGTAGCAGCAGACTTCCCATGATGCCACTGTCTGAATAAGAGCACCCCCTCTCCCACAAGCCGACCTCTTTCCCACTCTGCCTTCCAGAGGACCGGATAGGGGGGACAAGCGCGCTAATGTCTTTTTGCTGGCAAAAAGACATAATCTCTTCAAACTGGATCCAAGAGTCTCATATGATCACCGATCATATGCAAAGATAAGTATGAGTGAATAACTGTTTGTGTACCCAGTATTCATTCATTAAAACGGGAATTAAGGTACATGCCTGGCTTGACTTTCTCTCCGATGCCTGCTGAAGCAACAATGTCCCAGAAAAGTCCCCAGCAGAGACGCGGTCTCTACAACCCGAGTGAAGCGGTTTTCCTTGCCTGAGAGAAGGGTGACGAGTAGCCGCATCACCGGTAACGTGCAGTTTTGGCCGGCCGACAGAACGGGCCGCCCACCCACAGCTTCATTAGGTTAGCCGAAGGCTAACCGCTTGTTGACTGTGGACGTTTCTTCAAACTTCGCCGCCCCGGACATCTTTTCCTCAGCATGGTCAGAGGTTAGGTTTGGGCAGAGTGAATAATAGAAAGAGTTAGGATGAAATGATCTAAACGTTTTCATTTTTATGAAGTTTGGTTTTGTTGTGTGAAACTGCTATCTTAGTGCTCGCAGGCTATCTGCAGCACGTGATCAGCTTTGTGTTCTGTGTTTATGTGTTTTTTAAAGTTAAGACAAACTTTAGTCAAAGGGTGATTTTAAACACAGAAGTTGCTCATAACGCGCCGTCCGCGTTTATGCATTTTAACCCTTTTATTGACCCTGGTATTTTAAAGGTATGTGTTTGGTTCTAGTGCTAAGCTAAGCTATCGGCCTCCTTTGTTAGCTTAACTGCTAACAGCTTAAGAACACGTGCTTGCTACAGAATATTTAACAGAAAGGTTGTTAGTTTTCAAGTTAGTGAATAATAATCTCTAAACATTATTTTACTAAATCTGATAACTAAGTAGACACCATTAAGCCCAATTTCTCCAGAAAGATTTGGCTCTTTTCCAAATATTCCCTTAACCCTCTCCAGGCAATTTCTTCAAATATTATTTTAATAAATAAAGGCAACTAATTAGACACCATTGAGAAATTATTCATCCAGAAGGTTGGTTTTATTCAGCAGATCATTCTTGAAAACATTATTTTGATAAAATAATATTTTATCTGATCTTGCATTTGTGAATGGTTGTCTAAACGTTTGCTAAATATTGTCTAAGTTGGTTCCAAGACTAACTTAACTTCACTTCCAGATTCTTCAAGATAATCCTTGGTTCTCAAACATAAATATTGCATGGTAATGTTGCATCACTCTTTTGTTCATGATTTTCAATCATCTTTAATCTACTTGTTTATATTGTACACAGCCCATTAGTCTTCCTTATTCTTTAATTCTGCTTGGTAGTTTAGTTGGATTGTTTTAGCATAGTAAAGAGTTTGTTGATTGAAATATGTTTGACTTTGAGTTGACTTATTTTTGTTAATAAATTCTTGTATTTTAAGAAATTATGTGAATTCATTCCATGTGTGTGCAGAGTTTATGCTGTTCAATAATGTCAGAGCTTGGCTCACACCTATCAATTTTGTCCTAATACCTTCGCCTTACTGGGCTGGTATTCACAGGACAACCCTTAACAGACCGAAATATTATTTGATAAAATATTAAAATATTAATATTAAATATTAAATAATATTGTCAGATTAATAATCACAACACATAGATTTATTACAACTTCTGTTCATTTTGGTGGATTTGGCTTTGAGCTAATGGCAACCAAAAATTAATCTTCTCAGAAACATATAATATAACATCAGCTCAATATAATAATATAATAAATAATTTTAATAATATTTAATAATATAATAATAATTTTTAATACAGAAATATGATGTCATGGCCATTTCATGGCCTACAGAAATAGCCAGTTGCGTACGATAGTTGAAAAAGATTACTGGCTTGACAGTAATCCAGCAGACAGACGATTGGTCCCTCTGGTGTTGGATGTGTGATAGGTTGAAAAGACTACTATTGTACCCCCAATGCAGTACTAAAAGATTCTATATAGCTGTTGCTCATAAGTTGATTTTATACTATATAAGATGACCGTAAAAAGGGGGACAATAAATATTAATTCATATTAGTAGACATAAGCCTAAACGACTGTGTAAATACAGTACAACAAAGTGTAAAAATGTTATTTTCATGTTGATTTAATGTAATTTCATTCAAGGAAATGCAATGTGAATATCAGTAATATGCTAGTGAGGCTTTTCTGGGATTGATTGGTAGTGGCTCCATACTCCACTAGGGTGCTTTCGCATGCTTTCTCCTCATTGCATTAAACTAGCAGCAGGAGCTAGGAACGTGCCTACTGTCATTTATTCTTTGAGGAAACATTTTAAAGGGTAAATAGTAAGCAGTTTATCATTATTTTGGTTTATTAATGAGCTCCTTCATCCACTGTGTGACATTGAGAAGTAAATGTAAAAATACTATGTTCATTCCTGGATTGCATTAAACTACTGCATGAGAGAAGCAACTAATAATCACTCTTGTTATTCTTTCTCTCCTGTTCAAGGGTGTAACATTTGGAGGCACCGTTTGGGATGGCTGCTTTAGATGTCCAGTGTCCACATTGTAGTCCAAGCCAGCCAAGTCCCTCACTACAACCCAGGCAGACTGCAGTAAGGAAACTGTTGCTGTTGAGGAGAGCTGGTAGCTGTGTTTCAGTGCATCTTTCCTGTGGCCAACCAGAGATCATCAGGGGCTACAAAGACCACTCAGCTGAATTTCACCTGTACCAGCAGAATTCCTCCTGGCTACTGCCACAATGTCTTTAGTAGTAAAGCTACAAGAAGAAGTTGTGTGTGAAATGCACACTCTGTTCAAAGACCAGCTAGTGTCAATCTGTGATTTCCTTGGCATTGCAGACAAAATAAATGTTAACAGTAAAACATGTCTGTCACTGCTAACACACATCCAGATACATATTGAAAGAGAAGATATAACAGCACTGATGTGGATGAAGGAATGTCAGAACTGTTGTTGCTTAATTGAGTATTGCTACATGATTGCTGAGATAGTGAAAGAGACAAATGTTGAGACTAAACAAAATGAACAAAAGGCAAATAAAAGGGGCAATTCAGGGCACAGAGACCAATCAAATAACACGACTTCACTGGTAACAGAGGCAGCTAATGTAGTTAACACAGTGGCTACTCCCCACTCCCAAGATAATTACTCTGTTACTAACTCACCTGTTTCAAATGTCCCCCAGCGACCAAGCCCTTACTGGCAGAAAGTTTTCAAAATATCAGGCCAGATCGGCAAACCAGGCCAAAAAGATAAAATGGCATTTTCCAGTCTTACTCACCAGGTTGAAAATGGACTGAGCAGAGGCTACTCAGAGCTAGACATTGTAGATGCTGTCATCAGAGCTATCTTACTAGGTCTACAGCTATGCAGCTACTTGGAGGGAAAAGCTCAACTCACCCTTCCAACTCTGCGCCGCATCCTCCGCTCCCATTTCCAGGAGAACAGTGCCACCGAACTCTATAAACAACTTGCCTTGAGGTACAGAACCCAAAACAGACTGTCCAAAGTTCCTGATGAGAGTTTTAGATCTAAAGCAGAAGGTTTTCTTTGCATCCCAAGAGTCAGAGTCAGGACTCAAATATGACCCAACTTTAGTCCAGCGTATGTGCTTGCACACCATACTCGCAGGCTTTCACCTGTGAACTCCTGTTAGAGAGGTTAAATATGGCCTGTGCTAATGAGGCAGAAAGAAAGAACAAGAAAAGATGCTTAACATCACAGACTGCTACAAGTGTAAGTGTAGCACAGTCAGATGATGTATTACCTGCTAAGAATCTTGAATAGGTGTGTGAAGTTCATCATGAAGACTCTCCTCAGGTAATGTCTCGTGTGGATCACCAGGAGTTTCAGGTGCCCCTGAAGTGCACGAAAGGTTGTAACTATTCTTTCTCAGCATGTCCCTGAGTGTCTCTATGATGTAGGACTGTGGTGGCCCAGCTTCAGACACTATTGTCCCTTCGGTTTGCAGATCTATCACCCACACCTCCTCTCCTGGACCTAGGAGTGGCCTGTTGCGGGCTTTGTGTCTGTGTCTAGTGTTGCCTTTGATTCTGTCTATAGTTGTTTTGTGCAGCTTTTAGCTTTTACATGTCAGCATGTTTTGGAGTCAACTGAGACTGAATAACAGGGACAGTTGTCCATATCCTCCTCCCCTTGAGAAACTCAGTCGGACTGTATCCATTTGCCAATGGAGCGGAACGATAGACCATAAGAGGAAGATATGGATCCCTCGAGTTCTTAAAAAGAGTCTTGACAGTCGTAACTGCTCTTAACCACACTGAATGTTTAGCCCTCTCTCTGCGTTTGGTTATCCCCAGGTGTCCTTAATACAGTTTTAATACAATTTCCGCTCTGAGAGTTGCTGGGATCACTATTCTGCTACCATAAAGAATCAAGCCATTTTGAACTGACATTTCACCTGAAAATGGCAGGTAAAGCTGGAAAACTCTATATAGAGCATGTGTCTGGCTATCCTGACACACAGAACACTTTCAGCTGTTTAAGTATTCTGTCATTGTCCTAATGTCTTTGGATTTACCCCAGTCTTGGTTCCACGGCAGGCAGACATGCAATGACTGAGTCGACATACAGGTTGATTTCCTCCTTCTGCAGTCCCAAAGACTCCCTTTGAATTGGGAGTTCTGGACAAAACGTCAGCTGAAGCAATGTCTTTACCAGCCACATGTGAAATACTCTGAGAATCTCATTAGGAAGTTAATTTAGACACTTTGACCCCAGCAGCGACACCAAAGGCTTATGATCAGTTTCAATGTGGAAACTCTTCTCAATCAAAAACTCAGCAAAACTCTCACAGGCCCATGTTGAAGCTAATGTTGTCAGATCTTTTTTAATAGCATCAACTTGTTTATTTATAGCTTTTTTGTCATTTTGTCTTCTACTGAGCCTAAATGCCTGAGGAAAAGAAAATAACACAATCTTCTACCCAGCCAAGAGGAGTCTACATCTTTTGTTTACAAGACTATTGGACTATGGTTATGCTAGACCACCTCAAGGTAAACATGCACCATTTGATGCTGATAAACCACTCCTGAGAGTTGTGAATCTTGTGATAATATTGCTCCTGGCTGGTGATTTTGAAGCAAATCCAAAGGCTTCAAGTTTTAAATTCATTGTATCTGGAAAGGCTGTCACCACCTGGTCTACAGTCTTAGCTAACATGGCTACAGCCACCATTACCTGGACTATAGTCTCAGCTAACAAGGCTACCGCTACAGCCATCACCATCTCATCTACAGTTTCAGCTAACAAGGCTACCACCACTCTCACAGGCTCATGTTGAAGCTCATGTTGTCAGATCTTTTTTAATAGCATCAAAAGCTTGTTACTGCAGCGACCCAATGACCATATGTTTGACTACCTCAGAAGGTATCTATCAATTCAATTCAGTTTATTTATATAGCGCCAATTCACAACACATGTTTTCTCAAGGCACTTCACAAAAGTCAGGTACATACATTACAATTAATCCTAACCATTGAACAGTGCAGTCAGATTCTGTTATTTATTCAAATTGGATAAAAAGTTTTTCTATCTAAGGAAACCCAGCAGATTGCATCGAGTCAGAGACTTGTAGCATTCACTCCTCCTGGATGATCATGTAGCGACAGTGGACAGTCACTGGCGTTGACTTTGCAGCAATCCCTCATACTGAACATGCATGTAGCAACTGTGGAGAGGAATAACTTCCTCTTAACTGGAAGAAACCTCCAGCAGAACCAGGCTCAGTGTGAGCGGCCATCTGCCACGACCGAATGGGGATTTGAGAGAACAGAGCAGAGACACACAAAGAATACAAAAGCACTGATCCAGGAGTACTTTCTATGGGAAGGAAAAGAAAATGTTAGTGGATGTAGCTCCTTTAGTCGTTTCATCTAGAAAGAAAGAACAGATAAACTCTGATAATTAGTTACAGCAAAAGCTCAGTCAGTTGCTATATCTAGGAGAGAGAAAGGGTTAAACACTGAAAGACAGGGCCAAGTGGATCATCTGTAGAAGGTGAGCATTAAGTTGTTGCCAGCAGAAGCTTGGATATGCCCCTCTTCAGAAAGGTGTCACAGGTAGACACAGAGTGAGGCCAGGTGTAACTTCTAGGAAGAGAAAAGAGAGAGAACATAAAGTTAAAAACTGAAATAACAGCAATTAATGCAAAATTGGAGAATAGTGTGAAAATGTAGCGAAGAGGGTGAAAGTGGTCATTATGTCCTCCAGCAGCCTAAGCCTATAGCAACATAACTACAGAGATGGTTTCAGTTTCAGTTTATTTATTTATATAGCGCTTATTTACAACAATGTTGTCTCAAGGCACCCCACAAAGGGTCCAGAACGGCGCGGGGCCGCCGGGGAGGCCAGACCAAACCACCGAGTGCCAGAGACCGACCACCCCAGAACGGGCCACGTGTAGGGGCAGTAGGTAAAATAATAAACTGACAAAGTTTGTCCATCTAGAGCCCACTGATGGCCATTGTTATACTAAAAACCACAAGGATCGGGATACCTCTCTCTGTCAGACTGATTATAACCGTTGGAAAAGAGAAGGGGTCATCCAGGTAGCAGAAATGGAGGGTGTGTTTGCACCTCAACCATAATTGTGCCGGTTTAGGCCAAACCTGACTCCACCTTACTCTGTCCAACATGGCAGGAGGAAGGCGGAGGTAAAAAATAAGGAAGATAGCCTAAGCCACTCTAACTATGAGCTTTATCAAAAAGGAAAGCTTTAAGTCTAGCCTTAAAAGTAGACAGGGTGTCTGCCTCATGGACCAAAACCGGGAGCTGGTTCCACAGGAGAGGAGCTCGATAACTAAAGGATCTGCCTCCCATTCCACTTCACACCAAGGTTTTTTTTTACTTTATTACCGGAGGTCAATTTAATGCCATCCAGATTAAGTGATTGACTTAGCAGTTTATTTTTTAAAGACCCCGGTCCAAAGACGACAACTTCTGTCTTGTCTGAATTTAGAAGCAAAAAATTTAAAGTCATTCAAGTTTTTATATCTTCAAGACATGCTTGTAGTCTATCTAACTGGTTGGGTTCATCAGTATTTATGAATAAGTAAAGCTGAGTATCTTCAGCATAACAGTGAAAATTGACCTATTGGAAGCATATATATAGTAAAGAGAATTGGCCCAAGTACTGAACCCTGTGGTTTAAAGATGATTTATCATTTACATGAACAGACTGAAATCTGTCAGACAAATAAGATTTAAACCAGCCTAGCGCTGTTCCCCTGATCCCTACAGCATATTCCAGCCTTTTCTAAGAGAATATTATGATCGACTGTATCAAATGCAGCACTGAGATCTAACAGGACAAGTACAGACACAAGTCTATTATCTGAGGCCATAAGAATATCATTAGTGACTTTCAGCAGAGCTGTTTCAGTGCTATAATGAGCTCTGAAGTCTGACTGAAACTCTTCAAACAGGTCATTGCTGTGTAAATGCTCACACATTTGATTAGCAACTATTTTCTCCAGAATTTTAGATAAGAATGGAAGATTTGGATATAGGTCTGTAATTTTTCAAGTCATCTCGATCAGGCGAAGGTTTCTTAAGTAAAGTTTAATTACAGCTACCTTAAAAGCTTGTGGTACATATCCATTTACTAAGGATAGGTTAATCATACCTAAAATGGGGCTGGTAATCAGAGGGAACACTTCCTTAAATAATTTGGTTTGAATTGGGTCTAACATACAAGTTGAAGGTTTAGATGAAGCTAATATTTCTGATAACTCAGGCAGCTCCACAGGATCAAAACAGTCCAAACAGTCCAAAAACTTTCAATGTTGTCTCACTTGCTGAGGATGAAGTAATCATTTTCGGGAGTATGTCAAAGATTTTATTTTTAATAGAATCAATTTTATTTAAGAAGAATCCCATAAAGTCATGACTCCTGAGAGCTAAGGGAATGGATGGCTCAACAGAGCTATGACTCTGTGTAAGTTTAGCAACTGTACTAAAGAGAAACCTCGGATTATTCTTGTTCTCTTCTATTAATGATGAGAAATAAGCTGTTCTGACTTGGCAAAGTGTCTTTTTATACAACAGTAGGCTTTTTTTTCAGATTTTCCAGATTAAGTAGGAATCCTCTAGGTGTGTAGAGCGCCATTTTCTCTCCAATTTTCTAACATTGTGCTTTAAAGTACGCAGATCTAAATTAAACCAAGGAGCCAGCCTCCTGTGAATAATTACCTTCTTTTTCAAGGGGGCTGCATTGTCTAATGCACCACGCAATGATGAAGTAACACTATGAACAAGAGAATCAATTTGTAAAGGGGAAGAAACAAAATTATTGTCCTCCACTGTGCTTTTCTGTGAAAATTAGGAAATTAATTCAATTCAATTCAATTCAGTTCATTCATATAGTGCCAATTCACAACACATGTTTTCTCAAGGCACTTCACAAAAGTCAGGTTCATACATTCCAATTAATCCTAATAATTGAACAGTGCAGTCAGATTCAGTTATTTACTCAAATTGGATAAAAAGTTTTTCTATCTAAGGCAACCCAGCAGATTGCATCCAGTCAGTGACTTGCAGCATTCCCTCCTCCTGGATGAGCATGTAGATAGTGGACAGTCACTGGCGTTGACTTTGCAGCAATCCCTCATACTGAGCATGCATGTAGCGTGCAAATTAAAAGTGGAACAGATTGTTTAAAGGTTGCTACAGCATTGTCTGATAATGATATACTATAATGAAATTTTCTTTCAGGTGTGGAGTACTCGGTTAAATTAAACTCAAAGGTTATTAAGAAATGGTCAGACAGGAAAGGGTTATGAGAGAATATTTTATGTCTTTACACTCAATACCATATGTCAGCACAAGGTCCAGAGAATGAAGACAAAGGTGGGTAGGTTTGTTTATGTTCACTGCAAAGCCAATTGAGTCTAAGATAGCATTAAAAGCTACATTTAGGCTATCACTTTGAGTGTCAACATGAATGTTAAAATCCCCCACTATAATAACATTATCTGTATTTAACACTAAATCAGATAAAAGGTCTGAAAACTCATCTAAAAATTGAGAGTAAGGACCTGGTGGATGTTACAAAACAACAAACAGAAGTGGTTTTAGTGCTTTGCAATTTGGATGAGGAAAACTAAGGATTAAATATTCAAAAGAGTTGTAGCTATTGATTGGTCTGGGACTAATCAATAAATCGGACTGAAAGATGGTTGTTACTCCTCCTCCTCGCCCAGTATTTCGAGGAATGTGAAAATTTAAAAAAATTAAATTTTTATTTAAATTTAAAATTTAAATTTAAATAATTAGTAGGAGTTGACTCATTTATAGTAACATAATCCTCTTGCTGCAGCCAGATTTCTGTGAGGCAAAATATATCAATCTGATTGTCACAAATCAGGTCACTAACTCACAATGTCTTTGAAGAGAGAGATCTTATGTTCAGTAAGCCACATTTAATTGTTTTATTTTTCTTTTTAGTCTGAGTTGTGTTTATTTTTATGAGATTTTCCTGATTTCCTCCTTTTAGATTATTTTTTAATCTATTCAGTTTTGGCCGTGGGCGAGACACTGTCTTAATAGGGTAATGGTTGGGTAGCAGTACAGAAGCTGCAGAGAGGAGTGTTAAACTACAACCCGCTTCCTGATCTGAACCCTGGGTTGTCAGAGTTTTGGAGAACTAATAAATTTGGCCAGATTCCTAGAAAGAAGAGCTGCTCCATCCAAAGTGGGATGATGCCGTCTCTCCGGATCAGACCAGGTTTTCCCCAAAATGTTCGCCATTTATCAATGTAGCCCACATCGTTTTCTGGACACCACCTAGACAGCCAGCGGTTGAATGACAGCATGCGGCTAAACATGTCGTCACTGGTCAGATCAGGGAGGGGACTAGAGAAAATTACGCACCGAAACTTACACACCGAAGCAACACTAACTTTGGTGACCTCCGATTGACGTAACCGGGTGTCATTACCGCTAGCGTGAATAACAATCTTACTGTATTTACGCTTATCCTTAGCCAGCAGTTTCAGGTAGGATTTGATGTCGCCCATTCTGGCCCCTGGCAGACATTTGTCTATGGTCGCTGGTGTCTCTAGTGCCATGTTTCTGACTATGGAGCTGCCAATTTCCAGAGTTGGTTTCTCAGCGGGTGTGTCGTTGAGCGGGGCAAATCTGTTAGAAACGCAGACGGGTTGGTGGTGACCTGTGGGCTGGGATCTAGGACTATGCTTTCTACGTACCGTCACCCAGCCGGCCTGAGGCCCCGGCTGCGCGGGCTCTGCTGAAAGACTGCTATGGGGAGCTACCCTCGGTGGCCGGGCCTCCAATTCCGACACCTTCGCCTCCAAAGCTACAAAAATGCTACATTTATTACATGTACCATTATCACTAAAGGAGGCAGAGGAGTAATTGAACATCTGACACAGAAAGCAGGAGAGAGGAGGAGACTCAGAGAGAGAAACAGCAGAACGGGTAGCCATGGTGGAGCTAAAGCTAACGCTAAGCTAGCAACACCTTACCACTACTAGAAAAACTGTGTAAGACATGGAGAGTCCCCAAACTTTAAATGCAGCAACAGAAAGTATGTGTTTTAACGTGCTTATGTATTAGAACAAGTAAAAGACATCACAGTAGAGAGAAATCAGATCAAATGAGAGAGCCTTCACACACCAAACAATCCACCGAGTGCAACAGCGATAACAGGAAGTGACGAATACGCCTTACCACGCCTTCCAGCCTTCTAGATTTGGAAGGACGGGTTTTCTCTTCCAGATGGTTGAGAAACTTTCCCAGATGATTTACCATGCCCAAGAAATGTCTACCTTCATTGAAGTTTTTGGGGTCCTCCATGGCTCTTATAGGCCTCACTTTATCCGGGTCTGCATTGACTTCTGACGGCTGAATAACTTGTCCCAGGTAGGGTTGGGGAAAACCGAAAATTTACCGACACCGAAATTTATGACAATAACTGACATTTTTTGGCCCATGTCGGTAATTTTGGTAATTTAAAAAATGAAAAGCTATGCTCATGTCCCTTTAAGATGCTATGCTATGTGTACAGTCTGTAGTCACGTGACTCCACCCCATTGAGTCTGCGACAAGAAGTGAAAGAGACGGTGACATTGAGGAAACGGAGGAAATTTCAAATATTGAAGCGGCGTAGAGCTGGTCAAGGGGAGGAAAGGAGCATCTCATTCCCAAAGAAACTAGGTTCAGCAAGGATGATGTTGAACATCATCATTATTGAACGGGTTTTTTTAACTTTTGTCAATTTGGCAATTGAACCAGCACCTTTCTCAGTATTTCATCGTGCTCCAGCTGCGACGTTCCCCAGATGAGGACATCATCAATCTGACAAAGAACTCCTTCCAAGCCCTCCAGAATGCATGTCATGCATTTCTGGAAGTGCTCTGGTCCAGATGAAATCAAGAAGGGGTGCCGATTGTAGCAATAGCACCCTAAAGGCTTCATGAAGGTGGTGAGCAGGGAGGACTCCGTTGACAGTGGCATCTGCCAGAAACCAGGATTAGCGTCCAATTTAGAGAAACCTCCTGCTCCTGCTAGCTTTCCTAGCGTGTGTTCTACCGCCGGGAGTGACTGATTCTCTCTCATGATGTATTTCTTCTGTTCTGTGAGATTAATGCTTAACCTCATCTTGCCCGAGCTCTTTGGAACGACCACCATAGGTGCACACCAATGGTTCCTCCACTGTTGAGATGACCCCCTCTCGCTTAATGCGGCTGAGCTCCTCTTTAACCTTTGGCAACTGGGGGGGAGATGTTGAGAGAGAAAAGGGCTGCCCTAACCCCGTGGAATGTTTAGGAAATTCCCGCCTCACAGTATCAGTAGAGTCCAAACAGATATGGTTCAATCTGGTAGCCAACTTTAGTGCCATTGCAGCCCCTCCACTCAGCAATGACATACATAAATCCTTCACGACATAAATGTCCTCCTCAGTACTAAAAGTTTTGTTACTGGGTGTACACTAGATCACCTTCACTGTGGACCGGATCACAACCTCAGCTGATCTGGTTGCACACCCGATCACCATCTCTGCTGATCGGGCTATATACAAGATCACGATGCTACACAATGCTATTTTCTTTTACAGAAAACGTCCAAAAAAAAAAAAAACGATTCAAAAATGCACTCCAAAATACAGTAACCTAATAATAGGTTAGTGAAAAATAATATAACTCAAAAAAGTCAACAACATAAGAAAAGAAGTGGCACTTAATTAACTCGATTAGAACAGTTTTTCTTCATAAGATAATTTTTTTAATAAGTATTTTTCATCTCAAATTATGCCCACAATTGCAATGTTCTCTAGAAGGGGGAGACAAAGGAAAAACAAAAGCAATCTTCCATGGTTGACATCAGAGTGCATTCAACTTATGAAAAATAGAGACCATGTTCTCAAAGTTGCTTTAAAATCTGATTTGACTGCATACAGACAAAAGTTTACATTTCTGAGTAATAAAGTCAACTAGTCAATAAGGATTATTAAGAATACAAAAGGGAACACCAAAAAAATCTGGAATAGTATAAATAAGCGTACTGGCAAACAGAGCAAAATAGACGATAGCGAGATAGAAATTACCATTAATAGTGAATTAGTAAAAGATCCAAATGTAATTGCTGTAGAGTTTAGTGATTTAAAAAAAAAATAAATTCTGTTCAAGTAATATCTCAATTGTTTCATCCTCCAAATCTTGAATCTATTCTGATTAACGATGCAAACCTATCTTTAACATAGACGAAATAACAGAAACAGAGGTAGCCATCGTTATGAGTTCTAGTGCCTATTACACATATGGTTAATTTGTCCATTAAAAACTCAGTGGTTCCAGCCACATGGACAGTGGGTGTGGTAAATCCAATTAATGGAAAAATGGGTGGTGAGATTATTAACTCGAACTCATACTCGTACTCATCGTCTTCCGCTTCATCCGGGACCGGGTCACGGGGGCAGAAGACTCCCAGACACCCAGACTTCCCTCTACCCAGACACCTCCTCCATCTACTCCATGTGGAGCCCAAGGCGTTCCCAGGCCAGCCGAGAGACATAGTCCCTCCAGTGTGCCCTGGGTCGTCCCCTGGTCCTCCTCCCAGTGGGACATGCCTGGAACACCTCCCATGGTATGATTTAAGGGTGTTTTGGTTTTTGTTGGGATTTTAGACATATTCTTATTTCCAGTTTGTTTCTCCAGTTTCTCATCTGTTGTCACGCCAAACCTGTCCAAGCCTATCTGCCAAGCCTGTTCATGTGTAATCCAAGCTGTAAGCTTTGTTTTTGAGTCCTTTAATCAAATTACTTTCTACTCACCACACCACGCTGCTTCCTGTCCATCTGCATTCTGAGGTCCACTCCGATCAGGTATGCTGACATAATGTTTCCACCAAACACTGACCTCACGGATGAATAGCAGGCAAGCTCCCTGGAGGCGGAGAAAACGCTGCGCCATTCTGCTGGGCCCGCCTGTGCCACAGTCAGTTTACGACGGTTCCAGTCTGGTGATTCCGTATCCGGGGACAGGTCCCTTTAGTCGTCTGACTGACTGACGTCTTCCTCCAACCGTAAGAAGCACTGGTGTGGATGGGCTTCCTATTTCTCAGCAGGCAAGGAGGAGGTTCCCATCTCAACTGATGCAAGGGCTACAGTGGGGTTTCCTGTGCTTTCATCTCCCACAGCAACTTCTTCCAGGCTCTCACCAGCCGAAATGGCAGTTCCAAGGGCTGCTGTGACTCCGCCCATGCTGTTTCCTGCTTTTATTACCAGGGCAAAGCCTGAAGAGCTGGAAGATCTGTTAAGAATATATGCTCATAAGCTCAAAAGTTTTATAAGGACTGTCCTTTTACATCCTTCTCCTGAGTTAAAGGAGAAAGTGAGGGAGATGGAGGGAAATTATGAGGCAGCCATAAGGCAGTTTTACTGCCGCCCACTTTCATCCACCTCAGACCTCAAGAACAGTGCTGCTGCACAGCCCACGAATCGTCGCCAGAGCAGTGCTGCAGCTCAGCCCACGCCACGTCACCAGAGCGGTGCTGCTGCACAGCCCATGCCACATCTCCAGAGCAGTGCTAAGGAGCATGCCTCAACCTCTTCCACACGTTGTAGAGAGCGTCGTAAGACGGACGCCTCGGCTCCAGTCATCAGGGGCCCTGCCGACGCCTCGGCTCAAGTCATATGGGGTCCAGCCGACACCTCAGCTCCTGCTCCTGAACTCCTTCTTGGGTTTCTGTGTGGCTTCCTCTCTGAGATCCTCCGTGCTTCTGGAGGTCACCCAGATGCTTCAGCTCCTTTTCACGCCACTGAGGATCAGCCGGACACCTCTGAGATGATCAAAGTCGACCTACTTCCACCTGTAGATCCCAGGATTTTCCAGGGGTACAAGGAGAAACCTACCCTTGTTTTATTGTCTGAACCTCGCGACAAGGGGTTTAAGGATGAACTTTTTCCTGATCCTGTTTCTGAGGGTTTCGATGACAAACTGTCACCTGTTACTGAGCAGTTCAAGGAGAGACTGATCCTCGTCCTAGTTCCTGAACCCAGTGATGAAAGGTTCGAGGACGAACCGCTGCCTGCTCCTGCTCCTGTGGTGTTCAAGGAAGAGTTGCTCCTGTTTCTGGTCTCACCGCTGGGGATCTCCATGCCTCTGCTGGCCTCCAGGTCCTCGTCTTCACAGGCCACCAAGGTCTCCACGCTTCTGCCGCCCTTTCTGTCTTCGCCTTTGTCGCCGCCGCTGGCTGGCCAGGTTCCTATGTCTCTGCCAGTCTCCATGTCTTTGCCTGAACTCTGTGCCCGCCCAGAGCGACCACCAGGTCGCCTGCCTGAACTCTGTGCCTGCACAGGATGACCACTGGGTCGCCCACCTGAAGTTTTTGTTTTGATGATGGCCCTCCTTCTTTATTTCCAGTTTACTTTTTTGGATCTTGCTTCTGTTTTCCTGGCTGTGCTTCATTTGGCGATGCTTTAATTTCTTATATAAATATTCACTATCATTCTGTTACTCATCGCGGAAACATCTCATTCACGTCCTCGTCTGTTGTCACGCCGAACCTGTCCAAGCCTATCTGCCAAGCCTGTTCATGTGTAATTCAAGTAAGCTTTGCTTTTGAGTTCTTTTATTAAATTACGACACACCACACCACGCTGCTTCCTGTCCATTTGCATCCTGAGGTCCACTCCGATCAGGTACGCTAACATCCCGAGGGAGGCGTCCAGGAAGCATCCGGTATAGATGCCAGAGCCATCTCAACTGGCTCCTCTCAATGTGGAGGAGCAGCGGCTCTACTCTGAGCTCCTCCCGGATGGCCGAGCCCCTCACCCTATCTCTAAGGGAGTGCCCAGCCACCCTATGGGGCATGCTCATTTTAGCCGCTTGTATCCGGGATCTCTCGTTCTTTTGGTCATGACCCAAAGTTCTTGGCCATAGGTGAGGGTATGAACGTAGACCAACCGGTAAATCGAGATTTTCACTTTTCAGCACAGCGTCCTCATTACTGCGACAGCTGCACCAATCCGTCTGTCGATCTCCCGCTCCATTCTCCCCTCACTCATGAACAAGACCCCAAGATACTTGAACTCCTCTACTTAAGGCAGGAACTTACCTCCAACCTGAAGAGGACAAGCCACCCTTTTGCGGATGACAACCATGGCCTTGAACTTGGAGGAGCTGATCATCATCCCAGCCACTGCACACTCAGCTGCAAACTGCCCCAGTGCATGCAGTAGGTCTTGGCTAGAGGGAGCCAGCAGGACCACGTCATCTGCAAAAAGAAGAGACGAAATCCACTGGTCCCCAAACCAGACCCCCTCCGGCCCTTGGCTGCACCTAGAAATCTGGTCCATAAAAGTTATGAACAGGACCGGTGACAAAGGGCAGACCTGCCGGATTCCAATATGCACCGGGACAGGTCCAACTTAGTGCCAGTAATGTGGACCCAACTCCTGCTCCGCTTGAACAGAGACCGGATGGGCCCTAAAAAGGGCCCCCAATTCTGTACTCCTGGATCACCCCCCACAGGGCACCACAAGGGACACAGTCGAATGCCTTCTCGAGGTCCACAAAACACATGTGGACCATTTGAGCCAACTCCTATGAACCCTCGAGTACCCTGCAGAGGGTGCAGAGTTGGTCCAGTGTTCCACGGCCAGGACGAAAACCACACTGCTACTCCTGAAGCTGAGGTTGGACTATCGGCTGGACTCTACTCTCCAGTACCCAGGGATAGGCCTTACCAGGGAGGCTCAGGAGCGTACTCTCCCGGAGAAGGGAGTTAAATGCATCCCTGGCCGAGGGCTCCGCCAGATGTCCCCAGCAGACCCTTAGGCCTGCCAAGTCTGTCCGGCTTTCTCTTCTTCCAGCGGATCCAACTCACCACCAGGTGGTGATCAGTGGACAGCTCAGCCCCTCTCTTAACCCGTGTCCAAAACATGTTGCCGAAGGTCTGAAGACACGACAACAAAGTCGATCATCGACCTCCTGCCTAGGGTGTCCTGGTGCCAAGAGTACTGATTAACACCCTTATGCTTGAACATGGTGTTCATTATGGACAATTCATGACTAGCACAGAAGTCCAATAATGAAACACCACTCAGATTCAGATAGGGGAGGCTATTCCTCCCAATCGCACCTCTCCAGGTGTCACTATCGTTTCCCACGTGGGCATTGAGGTCCCTCCGCAGAATAACGGAGTCCCTGGGAGGGGCACTATGCAGCACCCCTGACAGGGACGCCAAGAAAGCCGGGTACGCCGCACTACCGCAGGTCTCTGACTGTTGTTTTGGCCCGTATCCCAAAACAACAGTCAGCGACCTGTCCCAGACCCAAAGGCACAGGGATGTGACCCTCTTATCCACAAGGGTAAGCCATCACATGAGACGGATGCGCTGGGGGGCAAAAAGCAAACTCACCCCAGTTTGCCGCCTCTCCCCCCGGGCCACTCCAGAGTAGAAGAGAGTCCAACCTCTTTGAGGAGCTGGGTTCTAGAGCCCACACTGTGCATGGAGGTGAGCCCGACTATTTCGAGTCGATATCTCTCGACCTCCTGCACAAGCTCAGGTTCAAGGGTGGGACCCCGGCTCCACCGTACCGGGGGATGTCGCAAAAAGCTTGTTGAAAAAGAGCAATTGTGTTGGTGCCGTATTCCTGGACTTAAAAAAAGCATTTGACGCCGTTGACCACAAAATTCCCCTAAACAAATTAACTCACTTTAATTTTTCAGAAAAAGCTATGAACTGGATAAAATCATATCTATCCAATTGTGGTCAATAGAGTCAATAGAGTCAAACTGCCTTATCTGCAATGTAATGTGGGAGTCCCAAAAGGGTCCATTTGGACTGGTTCTTTTCTCACTCTACATAAATGACCTTCCAGATGCACGTAGAAACACCCACATGCAATTAATTATATGCAGATGACGCAGTCATATACACTCCATCAAAAACCATACAGGAAGCTGGGTGCATTCTAACTCAAGGTTCAAGACCGGCTTTCCAAATCATGTCTCCTACTAAATACTAAAAAGACTGCTTGCATGATCTTTTTCAAACAAAATTATAAAGCAACAAATTCATATGTATTTTTCGGAGGGGAGGAACTTCAACTGATCCAAGAGATCATTATCTTGGAGTGGTTATTGATTTGGGTCTCACGTTCAAAAGTCATGTTAAGAAAATATCTAAAACAATAAAATTTAGCCCACACAATTTCAGATCTACCCGGTCATCTATGACACTTAAGGCAGCTAGGACGTTTTTACATGCTATGTTGTTCTTGCATATTGAGTATTGTTTTACAATCTTGTCTTTTACAAATAAAACTACACTCAGACAAATAAAATCATTATACAAAAGAGTATTAAAAATATTTGCCAAAAAAACAATTTCATACCACCATTGTCAGATTCTTGAAAAATATAATCTCTTGAACTTTGATAATTCAAAATTTTATAAATTTGCTTGTACTATACATAAAATAATCAATGGATTTGCACCATTACCATTAAGAGCATTTATAAAACCGAAATCTACTTCTGGCAAAGCCATTAGGTCTGTGGTAAGATGAGATTGTGAAGTGCTCCATCAGCGGACCACCTTTGAGCAGAATGTTCTTTCAGTAACGGGCTGTAGCATTTGGAAAATTCTTCCATTCACCATACGACAATGTATAACTTTTACCAACTTTAAGTTTCAACTTAAAAATTGGCTCAAATCAAACCAACAATGTCCTCTTTTAACTTAGGTCTTCATACACAAGCAACCTTGTATATAATAAACTTATCTTAATTAACCTCTATGAAGTTTTTTCTCTGGAGCTGTATGTCCTGCCCTTGTTCTTCTTATGTATATGTCACAGTTTAAAGTTTAAATGTTATTGGGCTTAATGCTATTTCCATATGTAGGACTTTTATATTTTACAAAATGTGTGAACTTGAATTTGTTGTTGGCTTTTATATTTTATTAAATGTATGAACTTTTGGTATTTGTAGGCCTTATACGCCTCGTCGAGGGACAACAGTTGAAAATTAGCTTTGTATCTAATACTGACACATTTACAGAAATGTTCATTAATGTGTACTGTCCCTGTTAAACAAATTAATAATTAAATATGTGCCAGGAACTGTGTTTTCAAACAAAGTCTGGGTTATGCTGTGAGGCATCTTGCATTGAAAAATTACATATATCTAGTCAACTCTTGCTCGCCTCTCGCATGGTTTCCAGTTTGGAAAGTGAAGTGATTTTGCATTTATAGAATAGCAGAGGAGGAGATACCCTGACTAGGTGACATTACTGTTCTGTTCGGTTCTAAATTGATCAGCATAAAAAGTTTGATAAACACATCACCTAATAAAACATAATTCCAGTCGAATCTTAACCGACTATTCAACAAGCACTGATCAAGAGTTTTGTAACAGAGGAACCCTTTTTGTGAGCGTCACAACAAACAGAAAGCTGTGAATGTGTTACCTTGAGAAACACATTGTGATGGCATTAAGGGGCTAAGTTAAAGAGCAGTTAGCCCCTTAATGCCATCACAATGTGTTCACCTCCCCAGAGGTCAGATCTTGTATGAAAGAATTGATTTCAATGACTTGATTGATAATGGTGGAATTCATCATCTTGGTTAGAAATACAGGATTGGTCACAGTGACACTCCGCTGTAATTAATGTTTCACGTCAAACAGTGCTGACTTACTGAGAGTGCATGTGGGCTACCACTTTTGGGTGTAACCTCCACTCTTCTGGGAGGGAAACCACTCTGGATGAAAGATCTGCTGGTTGATTCCCATCCCTTGCAAAATATATAACTGTAAGTAATGCCCATTGATGGAAAGCTGTGAATAAGAGTTCTCTGGCCACCTGAAAGTAACACAGAGACGTGGCTCCCCTCTGACAGTTTTATGTATTAATCCTACCTGAAACTGCTGGCTAAGGATAAGCATAAATACAGTAAGATAGTTATACACGCTGGCGGTAATGACACCCGTTTACGCCAATCGGAGGTCACCAAAGTTAGTGTTGCTTCGGTGTGTAAGTTTGCCAAAACAATGGCAGACTCTGTAATTTTCTCTGGTCCCCTCCACGATCTGACCAGTGCCGACATGTTTAGCGCATGCATATGGTATTGAGTGTAAAGACACAACAATATTTTCTCATAACCCTGTTCTGTCTGACCATTTTTTAATAACCTTTGAGTTTAATTTAACCGAGTACTCCACACCTGAAAGAAAGTTTCATTAAAGTAGATCATTATCAGAAAATGCTGTAACAACCTTTAAAGAATCTTTTCCAGTTTTAATTTCCTCATTATCACAGAAAAACACAGTGGAGGGCAATAATTTTGTTTCTGCCCCTTCACAAATTGTTTCTCTTGTTCATAGTGTTACTTCATCATTGCGTGGTGCATTAGACAATGCAGCCCTCTTGAAAAAGAAGGTAATTATTCACAGGAGGTAGGCTCCTTGGTTTAATTTATATCTGCGTACTTTGAAGCACAATGTTAGAAAATTGGAGAGAAAATGGCGCTCTACACACCTAGAGGATTCCTACTTAATCTGGAAAAATAGCCTACGGTTGTATAAAAACACACTTTGCCAAGCCAGAACAGTTTATTTCTCATCATAAATGGAAGAGAACAAGAATAATCCTAGGTTTCTCTTTAGTACAGTTGCTAAACTTACACAGAGTCATAGCTCTGTTGAGCCATCCATTCCCTTAGCTCTCAGCAGTCATGACTTGATGGGATTCTTCCTAAATAAAATTGATTCAATTAAAAATAAAATCTTTGACATACTCCCGAAGATGATTACTTCATCCTCAGCAAGTGAGACAACATTGGAAATAACTGTAGAACCTGATCTGTGTTTGGACTGTTTTAATCCTGTGGAGCTTCCTGAGTTATCAGAAATATTAGCTTCATCTAAACCTTCAACTTGTATGTTAGACCCAATCCCGACCAAATTATTTAAGGAAGTGTTCCTTAAATCCAATCTTCCATTCTTATCTAAAATTCTTGAGAAAATAGTTGCTAATCAAATGTGTGAGCATTTACACAGCAATGACCTGTTTGAAGAGTTTCAGTCAGGCTTCAGAGCTCATCATAGCACTGAAACAGCTCTGCTGAAAGTGACTAATGATATTCTTATGGCCTCAGATAATGGACTTATGTTTGTACTGGTTTTGTTAGAGCTCAGTGCTGCAATTGATACAGTCGATCACAATATTCTCTTAGAAAGGCTGGAATATTCTGTAGGGATCAGGGGAACAGCGCTAGGCTGGTTTAAATCTTATTTGTCTGACAGATTCCAGTTTGTTCATGTAAATGATAAATCATCTTTAAACTCCAGGGTTAATTGTGGAGTACCACAGGGTTCAGTACTTGGGCCAATTCTCTTTACTATATATATGCTCCAATAGGTAAAATTATCAGGCAGCATAGGATACATTTTCACCGTTACACTGAAGATACTCAGCTTTACTTATCCATAAATCCTGATGAACCCAACCACTTAGATAGACTACAAGCATGTCTTGAAGACATAAAAACTTGGATGACTTTAAATTTTCTGCTTCTAAATTCAGACAAGACAGAAGTTGTCGTCTTTGGACCGGAGTCTTTAAAAAATAAACTGCTTAGTCAATCATTTAACCTGGATGGCATTAAATTGACCTCCGGTAATAAAGTAAAAAAACCTTGGTGTTACTTTTGACCAGGACATGTCATTTAAATCCCATATTAAACAGGTTTCTAGGATTTCCTTCTTTCACCTCCGGAACATTGCCAAAATTAGAAATATCCTATGCAGGAGTGACGCTGAAAAACTAGTCCATGCATTTGTTACTTCAAGGCTGGACTATTGTAATTCCTTACAATCCGAATGTCCACCAAATGCAGTTAAAAGCCTTCAGCTGATTCAAAATGCTGCAGCAAGAGTTCTGATGAAAATTAAAAAGAGAGATCATATTTCTCCTATTTTAGCTTCTCTTCACTGGCTCCCTGTTAAATCCAGAATAGAATTTAAAATTCTCCTCCTCACATATAAAGCCCTTAATGATCTAGCTACATCATACATCAGAGATCTGATTGTTCCATACGTTCCTAACAGAGCACTTCGTTCTCAGACTGCAGGTTTACTGGTGGTTCCTAGAGTCTCTAGAAGTAGAATGGTAGGCAGATCCTTTAGTTATCAGCCTCCTCTCCTGTGGAACCAGCTCCCAGTTTTAGCATTATTTGCTGTTATTTCAGCTTTTAACTTTGTTCTCTCTCTTTTCTCTTCCTAGAAGCTACACCTGGCCTGACTCTGTGTCTACCTGTGACACCTTTCTGGAGAGGGGCATCGTCCAAGCATCTGCTGGCAACAACTTAATGCTCACCCTCTACCGATGATCCACATGGCCCTGTCTTTCAGTGTTTAACCCTTTCTTTTTCCTAGACATGGCAATTGACTGAGCTTTTGCTGTAACTAACTCTATGTGCTCTCTTTCAGACTCTAACCTTAAAAACTGGCTCAGAGTTTATCTGTTCTTTCTTTCTAGGTGAAACGACTAAAGGAGCTACATCCATTAACATTTACTTTTCATTCCCAAAAAAGTACTCCTGGATCAACACTTCTGTGTTCTTTTCATGTCTCTGCTCTGTTCTCTCAAACCCCTAGTCGGTCATGGCAGATGGCCGCTCACACTGAGCCTGGTTCTGCTGGAGGTTTCTTCCTGCTAAAAGGGAGTTTTTCCTCTCCACTGTCTACAGCACATTTCGTCTCAAGGCACTTCACAAAAGTCAGGTACATACATTCCAATTAATCCTAATCATTGAACAGTGCAGTCAGATTCAGTTATTTATTCAAATTGGATAAAAAGTTTTTCTGTATAAGGAAATCCAGCAATTGCATCCAGTCAGTGACTTGCAGCATTCCCTCCTCCCGGATGAGCATGTAGAGACAGTGGACAGTCAGTATATATTACTATAGTCACTAGATATTACTATATCTTCCATTTGATAGAGGAGGGCTAGGGGTACCAAATCTTAAATGGTACTATTTGGCTGCTCAGCTCTCTAGTGCCTCCTGTTTGTTCGCAAACGATAGGTTTATCTTGGGTAAACTTAGAAAATACTAATACCACCCCCCACTGGTAAGAAATACCATTCGAGTTTGGTTTGATGCACATAGGTTCAAGGATGAAGTACCAACACTATCCCAATTTTCTCCCATTTGGGGCAATATAACATTTGAACCAGGTAGAAAAGATATGGGTTTCAAAACATGGCATGATAAAGGTCTATGTAAAATTGCAGATTTATTTGATAAAGGCACTAGGCTGAGTTTTGATGACTTAAAACGCAAATTTGATATTCCCAGTAAGCATTTTTTGAAGTTTCTTCAAATTAGAGGCTTTATGTTAGCTGCACAAAAATCTCTTACCTTACCCACTCTCACTTCATTAGAGGACCTAGCAATAAACCACCATATGAAGAAGGGTCTAATATCCCGTTTTTACAATACCATCAAAGACAATTCCCAAATCTCGTCAGATAACAAAAGACTGGCATGGTGTGAAGATTTAAAAAGTAATATATCCGTGGATGAGTGGCAGATAGCCTGTCTGAAAGCTCAGACACAATCTATTATCACTAAACTTAAATTGATCCAATAATGAGAACATATTTTACCCCAACATTATTAAACAAATTTGACTCTAATATTCCAGATATATGCCCTAAATGTGGGGCCAAAGGCACTCTGATCCATTGCTTATGGGAATGCCCCGAGATCCAAAAATTTTGGAAGGAGGTTTTGGATAAGGTTTCACATATCACAGATGTTAAACTGGATTGTTGTCCTAAAATATGTATCTTAGGGTTTTTTTCCACTGAAAATCAATATTGCAATGTTGACAAAAAAAACATAATCTACTGTTTGCTACAGGCTAAATTTAGTATAGCCAGGTCCTAGAAATCTATTGCTAGGCCTTAGCTGAAAACCTGGCTATCTACGCTATCTAGTTCTCTTGCCCTAAAGGAACTTACCTTTATGATTAAGGGTAAATAATCTATGTTTAAAAAGATGTGAAAAAATTCCTTGCTGTTTTTGGAATGTGGAAGTGTTTGTAATGATGAATGAGTGACCGAACGTAATCGGGCTAATTTTTGTTCTTTTTGTTACATGGGCAAAGTTTCCGTTATGCTTATGCTAAATAAAAAGAATTCAAGTGTATTTACCTGTATGAAAAGTGTTAGAAATTGAATCACTGATAATGGCTGATATGACACAAGGGGGAGAACTTTTAATGTGAACAAGTTGTTTGATGCCTCTAATGTGCGATGCTCGGAACTTTTGGATTAAATTCCAGTACGCAGCCCTGATACAACAAACTTAAAATATACTGTCTCAATGCACTTTACATATGTTTGTCACCTTGAAGTTTTCGGCTGTTAATGCCTTTCTTCTTTTTGTCGTCTTTTGTTGCTGTTATTACTTACTGATAGTTGCGCATGTGTGATACATGTCTTGTACCGTGTTTAAAACAAAAAAGCAATAAACAGATTTTTGAAAAAAAAGAAGAAAAAAAGCTAAGCTATACATCACATGTTTATAGATATAGAAAAAAACACCTTGAATCAAAAAAAAAATGACACGAGCTTCACTTCAGTTAAGAAAAAACAACAACACAGAACCCACCTCTGCCATGTTTTAGCTCTCGTCGAATCTTGTAAAGTTTTGGTCCGACAGTGTATTTGCGTGTTTTGCAGTAGGACGATTAGTTGTCTGATGTTCTGCAAGTGGACCTTCCCACGTTAATAAGCAGGCACAGCCAGCCAAGGGGACGCTTTCGTGCACCCAGGTGAGCACTCGACAGGTTTTTTTTTTTTTTAGGAGAGGAGAGGAGTTGGGAAGAGGAGATGGGAGTGGAGAGAAGAGGAGAAGAGACGGGGAGATTGGAAGATGAGAGAGGAGACACACACAAAAACAAAAAAAAAACTAAGAAAAACCAAAACGAACCTCTGAAGTCTACCAGATGCTCGTCCCGGTACGTACATGGCGGGGAAAAGCGAAGGCCATGTGTCCTACAGCTCACTGATGGCGGCAAACTTGTCCTGGGCTCGCCTCTCCGCTTGCGTGCTCTGGTCGTCGAACCTTACCAGCGCCGAGAACGCGTAGAAGCGCTTGAGCGGCATGGTGGTCATGAAGATCACCCATCCACTCTCTGCGTTCCACAGGCTGGCCGCGGACTCTCACCGAGACCGAAACACGGCGGCCAGGAGCAGCAAGCCCACCTTGGGCGAAAAAAACACACGGAAGGCAGAGAGCACGTCTCGATCCGCCCCGAGGGCCAGTGCGCGCAGGCTCTGGCCCCTCTGGTGCAGACCCGGCATGAAAAGATTGGCAGCATGGTCAGCTTGAGCCACGACAGCGGAGCTCGCGTAACCCAGAAGAGTCGAGGTCGGAGTCTGCTGCTGCTGCCATCGTCTTTGTGATCATCGCAGTCACCACCACTGCCGCCTCCGCCACAATCATCATGGTCATCATCTCTATACCGTCCTTGTGATCCTCCTCATCCTCCTGCCTGTCTGCATGTTCCCTTTGTTCTTCTTCTTGTCCTCTGCTGTAGCCTTTGCCTTCGTAGTCCCTCGCCCTTTCGCTTTGTCCTTGACCCGTTCTTCCTTCTCCGTTATCGTCAAGCTCCATCTCTTCTTCCGTTCGAGTAAGCCTCGTGGTTCAGGTACACGTGTGCCGCGGGAGGTGCTTTGGGAAGGTGAACGGGAGGATATGGATTAACAAAATGAGGAAGAGGAAAAGGAGAAGACGACGGATGAAGAGAAGACAGAGGAGGAGGAGGATCACAATAATCAGGACGAGGATGCCAAGGACGACCAGGACGATGGAAGTGTGGTTACGAGGAAGTGTGGATGAAAGAGAGAGTGAAGGAGAAGGAAAAGGATGACTACGTAACAACAAGATGAGCAGCGGGACGGCAAGGATGGCCGGGACCACGACAATGACAATGACGAGGGGTACCAGGAGAAGGTGGAAGTGGAGAAGAAGAGGAAGAAGGATGAACGCTATGAAGGCGAGGACGACCGGGACCACGATGAACGGGAGTGTAAGGAGACAGAGTAGGTGAATGATGGGGATACAGATGAGGACGAGCGGTACCACAAGGTGTAGTAGTAGCAACAGCAGCAGGAGGTGGAGGAGAATGAGAGGAAAGATGAGCAGGAGGATGACGAGGATGACCGGAATGAGGAAGAGAAGTACAAGAGACTGTAGGAGGAGGAGAAGAAGAAGAGGGAGAAGGATGAGCGTGAGGACGGCCGGGGCCAAGATGAACAGGAGTGCGAGGAGACAAAGGAGGAGAAGAATGGGGATACGGACAAGGACAACCGGTATGACAAGGTGTAGCAGCAGCAGGAGGAGGAGAAGAAGGGGAAAGATAAGCGGGAGCACAACGAGGACGGCCGGGACCACAACAAACAGGAGTGCGAAGAGACAGAGTAGGAGAAGAATGAGGATACGGAAGAGGATGACCGGTACGATTAGGTGTTGCGGCGGCGGCGGCAGCAGCAGGAGGAGGAGAAGGAGGAGGAAGAGGAGAAGAAGAAGAAGAAGAAGAAGAAGAAGAAGAAGAAGAAAGATAAGCAGGAGCATGACGAGGATGACTGGAACGACAAAGAGAAATACAAGGGACTTTAGGAGAAGGAGAGGGAGGATGACGAGGGCAAGGACGACCGGGGGACGGTGATGACGAACAGGAGTCCAAGAAGTCTTAGGAGAAGGAGGAGAGGGAGAAGGATGAGGATGACCGGGGTGATACCGACGAGGAGTACCAGGAGAGGGAGAAGGAGGGGAAGAAGGAGAGGGAGGAGGAGAGGGTGGTGGTGGTGGAGGAGGAGCATGAGACCTCAGCCTGTTCATCTTGCGCTTGAGTGTTCTATGGTTCTCTTTTGCTCCTTAGTTCTCTTTCGCCGCCGCCACGCCCCCCCTTAGTTCTTTTTAACCCTTATATCTCTTTTGCCACGTCGTCCTGCTTCCTCATTCACCAAAGGACGTGAGTTACGAGCGTACGGGTTCTGAGAGGTTCGAGGTCTTACAGGCTGTAGGATGCACGGAGGCATGCAAGCAAGGCAGTGAGGCAATACAACAATAAAAAAACAACAATAAGAGAGGAGAGGAGGGCAGGAGGTCTGTACATAAAGACAAGAAATACACACCCTGTCCACCTGTCCGTATATACACAAGAAATAAACCTCTACCCCGTCTAACCCTGACGACCGATCCCTTCCTCCAACCCCAGTGGGGTCCACATGACCCTGGGTGTGACGAGGGCGCAGGAAGTTGTACATGAACACAAAACACACACACACCACTCTCGCGGACAAGAACACGCTACTACTCGAGCGGGCAACACAGGTCCATGCAACTCCTCCAGGCCTGCGGGAGGGTTAAAGTGAACCAAGTGACACACATTCAAACCAATCAGGCTGTGGAGGACAATCATGGCAAAGAGAGGTGAGGGAGTCATCACTGCATAGCACCCAGATTTCTTTTTTAAAGGGTAATTATTAAAACGCAGGTGTTCTTAATCAGCTTCAGAGTTGCACTTAAAGCAATGTACCTGTTTCTGCAACAGCTCAAACAGTTAACAGACCCAGCAAGGCCATCATAAGCATAATGTCATGATCTATTGGTCTTTGTGTTTTGATAGTCACCTAAGTTTTGTATCTTCATTATTTGGGGTTCTTATAGTTGTTTGATTGTGTCGCTCAGTGTTCTGAACATGGCTCACTGTGTTATTTTAAGATTTTTGGTTCTTACTGGTGTTCTGTTCTTTGTGATTTGGTTGGAAATGCTTTTTTAATATCTTTAGCTTATGATATCTTTGATCCATGGTGATGGACTTTTGTTTCACATTAGATTTCTATGTATTAATGTCTGTGTTCACTAGCGTTTTAGCCTCAGCTCCTCAGTTCATGTCTCCTCAAAGTTGCAGTGCATCCTGTTTATTAGGCTAACCTGGTTTCCATGTCACTGATCGTTGTTCCAGCAGTTATAAGCCAGTTTGTTTCTTTTGTTCTCATCAGATCCTTCTGTTACCTGCCATTTCTGTTTCTCTATCCTCCTGGTGCTTTGTCACCTAACCAGTAAGTCTTCTTATAGTTCTTGCAGAGTTCTCCAGTTTCTCCTCTGTCTCTTCAACATTTGTAAGTTCTCTTATGAAATCATCACTTTTAATATGGGACTTTCGTTTTCCTGTCTGCACCTGTGTTTGACTCCAGAAATCGTGAGCCGAAAATGAGACACTTTTGTATCCAGAGATGTGTGGTCAGGGATGAAGAAGATCACAGGCTTCATGCGGAAGGATGATCAGACCGATGGAGGTCTGGATAGAGCCAATGAACTGAACACATTCTTCAATAGGTTCAGTTCAGAAACAAGCTCAGCATCCTCCTCTCCTGCTCACAGCCAAACAGACATCTCACCCTCCTTTGACCCACAGGACCCACAGCTGTCCAGTAACACCTCAAATGTTTTATCTTCCACCTCAGCCATAGACCCTTCTGCTTTGACATGTTTGCCTTCAACCATATCAGATAATGCTGATGCTCCCTTTGCCTCCCCCTTCCACCTGTGTGTCTCAAGAAGTCAGGTGAAGAGACAACTGGAGAGACTGAATCGGAATAAGACTGCAGGTCCAGACGGTTTCAGCCCTAGAGTCTTGAAGGCCTTTCAGAGCAGCTCTGTGGGATTCTACAGCACCTCTTCAATCTTTGCCTGGCCCAGAAGAAGGTTCCAGTGTTGTGGAAGACCTCCTGTCTTGTTCCGGTACCAAAGAAAATTCACCCATCAGTCCTCAATAACTATAGACCTGTTGCCCTGACATCCCATATCATGAAGGTACTAGAGAGACTCCTGTTGGCCCACCTGAGTAAGCAAATAATAAGCTATCAGGACCCCCTTCAGTTTGTTTATCGCTGTGGAGTTGGAGTTGAAGATGCCATCATACACCTGCTTCAACAAACCCACTGTCATCTGGACAAAGCCAGCAGCACCATGAGGATCATGTTCTTTGATTTCACCAGTGCATTTAACACAATCCAACCTGATTTGATTTGTCATAAACTCCAAAAGACTCAGATGGAGGCCTCAACAATCTCTTGGATCAAAGACTACCTGACAAACAGACCACAGTTTGTGAGACTAAAGGGTTGTGTATCTAACCAGGTAGTCAGCAGCACAGGAGCACCACAGGGGACTGTACTCTCACCATTCCTTTTCACTCTGTACACCTCAGACTTCCAGTACAAGACAGACTCCTGTCATCTGCAGAAATACTCGGATGATTCTGCAGTTGTGGGGTGGATCAGAGATGGACAAGAAGATGAGTACAGGACCGCTTTGTGGCATGGTGTGGAAACAATCATCTTATCTTGAACATGACTAAAACAAAGGAGAGGATTGTAGATTTTAAGAGAAACAAAAATAAGTCAAAAACAATTTCCATCATGGGCGAAGAGGTGGAGGTGGTGGAGGAGTATAAATACCTCGGTGTTCACCTGGACAACAGATTTGAGTGGAGATGCAACTGTGAAGCTGTCTACAAGAAGGGACAGAGCAGACTGTACTTCTTGAGGAAGCTTAGGTCCTTCAGTATTTCCAGCAAGATGCTGCGTATCTTCTATAAGTCTGTTGTGGAGAGTGTGATCTATTCTGCCATCATCTGCTGGGGAAGCAGCATCTGAGCCAGGGACTTGAAAAAGCTTCACAAGCTAATAAAGAAGGCTGGCTCTGTTCTGGGGACTCCTCTGGAACCTCTGGAGATCATTGTGCAAAGACGGATTTGTCATAAAATGAAGAACATTATGGAGAACCCTGAGCATCCTCTTCATGAGACTGTCCTACAACAACAGAGTGTCTTCAGTCAGAGGCTTCTTCAGATCTGCTGAAGACCGACTGCTACAGGAGATCCTTCCTGCCCCACAGCCATCAGCATCTACAACGGCTCTTTGAAGAAACCTACATAATGAGCTACAACAACATTTAATTTCCCTTTGGGATTAATAAAGTATTTTTGAATTTGAATTTGAATTTGAATCCTTACAGCCTTCAGTAGCTGCAGCCACTAGTCGAGGTTGTTGCCAGTAGAAGAGCACCAGCCATAAAATCTTAATTTTGAAGCAGGTTGAGGGTTTGTCATTATTGGTAGATATAAAGGGTATAAAGTGTAGAAAATGCTCAGATTTTACTGAATCATTTGGCATCATTAATAATTTATTTATTTTGATTTGATCAAAAAACATTCAAATGAAAGCTGACTTGGGCAAGATATCTTAGAATTTCTTTATTTACTGTCAAAAACAACTCCAGGAAAGCAATGTGTCCAGAGGTATTGATGTTGTTTTTTATGCTTTAAACCACAGCATCCACAGGATCAATTGAGTTCAGCCATAACTATAGAAAAACTATTAATTTCATTAATTATTTTTCTGTCAGTCCTGCTAAAAACTGAGAAAAAGAGTCTACTAAAGAACAGTACATTGTTGTGATGCAGTAAATGGTGATAAAGGGCACTGACTCACTTGCATAATTGTGAAATTAAATCGGAATTTGTCAAATAATATTATTATCATACAATAATATAAAAATGTAAATATGCATGTCTGTCTGTCTACCTGCCTTTTGCAAACAAACTGTAATAGTTCCAGTGGAATGCCCAAGAGCCCTGGATGTGTTCTGTTTGCATGAGCCAGGGGCTATATGTGTTATAACAGTGGTGACAGTGGACAGCTTTTCTCTCCTAGATGAAGCCACTAAAGGAGCTATAACCATTAATGTTTCAATTTTCTTTCCTATAGAAAGTACTACTGGATCAGTGCTTTTGTGTTCTTTTTGTGTCTCTGCCCTGTTCTCTCAAACCTCTTCAGGCAGACGACCGCTCACACTAAGCCTGGTTCAGCTGGAGGTTTCTTCCTGTTTAAGGTTAAACAGTTTTCCTCTCCACTCTCGCTACATGCATGCTCAGTATGAGGAATTGCTGCAAAGTGAATGCAAGCAACCGTCCACTGTCACTACATGCTCATCCAGGAGGAGTGAATGCTGCAAATCACTGACTCGACATAATCTGCTGGGTTTCCTTAGATAGAACTTTTAACCAATTTGAATAATAAACTGAATCCGACTGCACAGTTTGATAGTTAGGATTAATTGGAATGTATGTACCTGGTTTGAAATCTTTATGATTCGACTGAGTTGACTTTGTAAAGTGCCTTGAGACGACGTGTTGTTAATTTGAGTAATATAAATAAAACTGAACTGAACTGAATCTTAAGTAGATTGTACTCGTAGTCTTCCGCTTCATCCAGGACCGGGTCGCAGGGGCAGCAGACTCAGAAGAGACACCCAGACTTCCCTCTCCCCAGACACCTCCTACAGCTCCTCCAGGGGGAGCCCAAGGCGTTCCTAGGCCAGGCGAGAGACATAGTCCCTCCAGCGTGTCCTGGGCCGTCCCCTGGGCCTCCTCCCGGTGGGACGTGCCTGGAACACCTCCCGAGGAAGGCGTCCAGGAGGCATCCGGTATAGATGCCCGAGCCACCTCAACTGGCTCCTCTCGATGTGGAGGAGCAGCGGCTCTACTCCGAGCTCCTCCCGGATGGCTGACCTCCTCACCCTATCTCTAAGGGAGTGCCCAGCAACTCTACAGAGGAAGCTCATTTCAGCCGCTTGTATCCGGGATCTCGTTCTTTCGATCATGACCCAAAGTTCATGGCCATAGGTGAGGGTAGGAACGTTTCGGCTCAGCTCTCTCTTCACCACAAGGGAACGACATAGCGTCCCCATTACTGCGGCAGCTGCACAGATCCGTCTGTCGATCTCCCGCTCCATTCTCCCTTCATTCGTGAACAAGACCCCAAGATACTTAAACTCCTCCAATTGAGGCAGGAACTCCTGTCCAACTTGAAGAGGACAAGCCACTTGAATTGAATTGAATTGAATTGAATTGAATTGAATTGAATTGAATTGAATTGAATTGAATTGAATTGAATTGCATTGAATTGAATTGAATTGAATCTTAAGTAGGTTGTTCCTAGATTATTTTCCCAGAAACTAAACATTGGACTTTTGTACAAAATCTGAATCTGTCCGCAAGAGGCACTCTTGGAATCCAAATGGGTGTAAAATATGGAATAAATATGACCATTATATTCTGTCCAATGCTTGGCGGATGGTTACTGATACTACTGCTGTATCCTTTTAAGTCTGCTAATAAAGAGTAAGCACTTCAAAACGTGCTGCCTCTGAACCTGGTTAGAGAGATTTTAGTTACACTCATTTTCTCAAACTGTGTTAGCTGGATGGAAATTGTATCTCAGTTCTAAATGAAGCTTAAAGTTTTAATTAATAGCCCAACATAATAGGTGACGGACATCTGCCATCGTTCATGGCTCTCATGTTTCACTCCCTCACTGAAGAAAGTATCTGGGAAATCTGGGCAGGTGTCGAGGGAAACAAAACAAAACAAGAGAAGCCTAACACCGTGGTTTAATCAGCAGTGTGTCATTGTTTTTTTCAAAGGGTGCAGGCTGATCCTCACCTCCAAACCTGCTACTAACTGGAGCTTTAAGGGGAAATCCAGCCAAAGACAATTTGACACTGTAACAAAACGGCTCAGTAATTAGTGGTAGTGTATATATATATATATATATATATATATATATATATATATATATATATATATATAATATATATATATAATATATATGTATACACTCACTGGCCACTTTATTAGGTACACCTTGCTAGTACAGGATTGGACCTCCTTTTGCACTTCAGAACTGCCTAAATCCTTCGTGGCATATATTCAACGAGGTACTGGAAACATTCCTCAGAGAGTTTGGTCCATATTGACATTATAGCATCACACAGATGCTGCAGATTTGTCGGCTGCACATCCATGATGCGAATTTCCCGTTCCACCACATCCCAAAGGTGCTCTATTGGATGAGATCTGGTGACTGTGGAAGCCATTTGAGTACAGTGAACTCATTATCATGTTCAAGTAACCAGTCTGATATGATTCGTGCTTTATGACATGGTACGTTATTCTGCTGGAAGTAACCATCAGAAGATGGGTACACTGTGGTCATAAAGGGATGGACACGGTCAGCAACTACTCAGGTAGGCTGTGCCATTGGCACGATGCTCAATTGGTACAAAGGGGCCCAAAGTGTGCCAAGAAAAATATCCCCCACACCATTGCACCACCACCACCAGCCTGAACCGTTGATACGAGTCAGGATGGATCCATGCTTTCATGTTGTTTGACGCCAAATTCTGACCCTACCATCCGAATGTCGCAGCAGAAATCCTGACTCATCAGACCAGGAAACATTTTTCCAATCTTCTATTGTCCAATTTTGGTGAGCCTGTGCGAATTGTAGCCTCAGTTTCCTGTGCTTAGCTGACAGGAGTGCCACCCGGTGTGGTCTTCTGCTGCTGTAGCCCATCCGCCTCAAGGTTTGATGTGTTGTGCAAACATAGATGCTCTTCTGCATACCTTGGTTATAGCGAGTGGTAATTTGAGTTACTGTTGCCTTTCTATCTGCTCGAACCAGTCTGCCCTTTCTCCTCTGATCTCTGGCATCAACAAGGCATTTGCGCCCAGAGAACTGCCACTCACTGGATATTTTCTCTTTTTCGGACCATTCTCTATGAACCCTAGAGATGGTAGTGCGTGAAAATCGCAGTAGATCAGCAATTTCTGAATTCTCAGACCAGCCCATCTGGCACTAACAACCATGCGACGTTCAAAGTCACTTAAATCACCGTTCTTCCCCGTTCTGATGCTCGGTTTTAACTGCAGCAGATCGTGTTGACCATGTCTAAGTGCCTAAATACATTGAGTTGCTGCCATGCGATTGGCTGATTAGAAATTATATATATATATATATATATAAACTACCATGCATGTAGCAACAACAGAAAGAAAACTCTCTATTAACAGGAAGAAACCTGCAGAACCTGGCTTAATGTGAGCAATCATCTAATGTGACCAATTCAGGGTTTGAGAAGACAAAGCATACATACAAAAAACACAAAACCCGCTGATCCAGGAGTACTTCTATGTTTAAGAAAAAGTAGAGTCAGTTTGGTGTTCGTGTTCTTGAGAGCCTATTCAGGGGGTGATAGGAAGAGAAATCTCTGATCCAATCAGACACTTATCAATGCTAATATTAGGCAGCCTCTGCAGAAGACTAACTTCACTAAACATTGACTGAAACCACTTAAACAGGACCCAAGCATATTCTTGTTGCAAAGCATACACTGCTTTGATGTGTCATGCAAGAACAACACAGCATCATCCCTGCATCTGTCCATCATACAACCAAGACCTAACAAACCAGTCGCTCTCGTATTCAGAAGGTCAGCCAACACTCTCCATGATTTTGAACAGTATTGATGTAATAGCAGTTGATGGGAAATCTCTAGCATCTGACTTTTTAGTTTATACTCTTTGTGAGAACTCCCAAGATTTAGACTTCCAACAGCCTCGACCCCCTTTTCTATATAGACAGTTCTTGGTGCGTATCTTAATGTGGCTTTTATTGAGCAAGACTTCAAGCCACAGCATCAGCTGTTGTAGATATCTGTGAACATGTGGTGGGGTATTTACTTCTTTATTAAATAATAATCCTGTCATCTATACCTTTCCATGCCTGTTTAAACCTTTTATATATTTTTTTATACATTTTTTCAACACACTAAGGTCACCATTAGTGTGTTAAAACCTAGGTCCACCTAGGAGTTAATAGGGAGTAAAACCATAAATGTCATAATCCGCACCTGTTTGTGTTTTGTTAACTGCACCCACCTGTTTTCCATGTAGTTCTTTTCCCCTCAGTTGTATTTAAGTTTCCTGTTTAATGGCTATTCGTTGTTGGGGTTTCTGTTGTCGTCTCCCAGATTCCTGTGTTTCCTCTGTGTCAGTAAGTAATCATTAAATTATATATATCCACCATGTGCCTGCCAGTGTCCTGTTGCTGCTTTAGTCCTTCACAACAGCAAATCGTGACAGAAGAATCCAACCAGAAAAATAACCGAGCAGACAGGAAGGCTGCCGAAGCTCTGCGGTGTATTCAGCAGCGGCTGAAGAAGGCTGAACATTCAGATGAAGATGTCGAGCTTCTTCCTTCTCCGCTGCTGCAGGGGGAGATTCAGCAGGCCTTTCAGGATTCCAGACTAGTGCTTGTGCTGTCAGGGTATGACCCCTGTGCGCCCAACACTGTGCACTAGTGCACCTGTTGGTGAAACACAGTCCAGGCAATCCAGACATGGACCCCATGGCCAGGACACCTCCACTCCTTCGTTGGGGGTCTGGCAGATGCTTCCACTGCTCAAAGCCGCCTTAAGTTCCCTGAGACTACTCCTCATAGCCTGAAAGCACCAGAGTCTGCTCCTTGCGCCAAGCTGCCTCTGAACGCCAGTACCCGCTTCTCGCCTCAAGCTGCCGCTGCCATCTCGTGCTTCAGATCCTGGGATGTCAACAACAACGACAAGGGTGTCCAGGTGGACCAGCCTCATGTTCCGGTCCTTGAGTTCTCTGAGGAAGATGTCCATGTTAACCCGCATTGTGTTCCTGAGCTCCTCTGTACGTTCCAGGCTTTAGAGCCCTTTTCCGGTTCCCAGTTATCCAAGCTCTGTTGTGGGTTCCAGTCTCCAGAGCCCCTCAGCTGCTGGCAGCCAGAACTCTCTGACTTTGTGGGATGACATCCGGGTCCCCTGCCTAAACTTTGGGTTTTGTTTTGTTGCCCTCATTCCGAGGCCCCCTCCGGCTGCTCGGTTTGAGTTGTTTCTTGTATTTTCATGGATTCATGTCTGATATCCACCTTTCAAGGAGGCGTAATGTCATGATTCGCACCTGTTTGTGTTTTGTTAATTGCACACACCTGCTTTGCATTTTGTTCTTTTCATCTCAGTTGTATACAAGTTCCTATTTTCAGTCCTTTCGTTGTTTGGTTCTCTGTTGCCGTTTCCCAGATTCCTGTGTTGTGATAGTAAGCTATCTTTAAGTTATATCCATCCATCATGCGCCTGCCGATGTCCTGTTGCCACTTTGGACCTTCACAACCGCAAACCGTATCTGTCTGACAGATGGACTGATCTTCAACTCTAGAATACTTTCATAAGCAGAAGAGTTTATGGTTGATATAATGATGGTAAGATGTCCTGGCTGCAAAAAAAGCCTAAACAGACACTTGAATACACCATAGCTAGCTTCTACTTACCATCTTAATTCTTGTTGGAGCAGTAAGGCAGAATGAACAGGGATGTGACAGTAGGCATTTGCAGAAGCTAGCATTGTGAAATGCGGAAACTGTGAAGTACTCAGTAAGTTCTGATACTTAGTCTTTGACACACTGCTGCTTTACAGCCCAGCTTATGTTCGATAAATAGTTCAAACTGTTATTGTGCTGTACAGTATATCTGTGGTTGAGTTGACCTTATTTTAACGCATGCTGAAGAACAATTAACATTTATTGTAGTGGAACAGAAAGTAGTAGACTTTAGCTCTTCAAAGAATAACAGGCCCACAATGCTGTTCTACATTTAAACAGAACAAAATGACAAGCAGTTAAAGAAGATACAAAATGAGAGATAATGAGCAATGCAGGGATCTAAGCTTGCTTTTGTGTAAAATAGTGAGTGTACGTTAGGGAGGACTTATTGGGTAAAACATTTTGACTGTTTAAAGAGAAACCATCATTTTGTGGCATTAATATTTGATTTCTTCCTCTTTTTGGAACACCACAATATATCAAAATTCTTTAATTAATCAACATCCAATGTTGATATACACCATAGTGAAATCTTGTTTAATCAGTCCATCAAATTTTCTTATAAGACTGTTGTGAGATAACAGTAAGTCTCTGAAATTAAGAACAGGAAAAAACTAGACACCTTTAATTTATTTATCAGTTGCTTACAATTATGACATCAATTAAAAACATTTAACAGTAAAATACTATAAAACTGATACACTCAAAAAATGTTGTGAGGTCGCAGTTTTAAAACAAGCTGGAGCCTATTTGGAAAATAACATGAAGACCCCAAGCAAACAATCACCTCCCTCTGTTGGCCACGAGACTCCATGAGACTTAACCGGCTAATATTCTTGTTATTCTTGCAGTGTAAAGTATTGCTTCAATTGTTTCCTGATCATGGTGCAAAGTGTAAAATGAGGCTTTTCTAAGGACAACTCTTCTTAGGAACAAGCAGGGACTGTCCTTTGGACATGTCTGCAAAACACTATTTTTATCTTTGCTGTCAGCTCAAAAAAGTGCATTTTTAAACTATTGTTTTAATCTACAAAAGCAGTGAAAAAACCTAAAACACTGAAAATTCGGAGGTCGAATGTGTTGACAAATCAAAGAGAATATGCATATCATCACAGTACAAATAAGTCGCACAGATCTGATAATTTTACTTTTACATTCATGAAAAGCTTTTAAAAGAATCAGTTTGCTGGGAAAATATTTCTCTTTGCATCATGCTTTACTTAAATTTATTTTCTGCAATATATATGTATATGTTATATTTTGTTGTTTTTTAAAGAACTTCCGCAAAGAAAATCTGAGCTGCAGGAGACAGTAAAAACTGGAGGGAAATCTTTTACTTTACCAGTTGTAATAAGGAGGGATATTATTTTTATGTCAACAACAGAAGACCTCGGAGCAACCATTTAGTGGTCTGCTACCTAACTAGCAATTCTGTTGAAGAAAAGCTGAAACCTGATGTGGTTTGGCCACTGAAGACTTACTCGATGATGCATAGTTTTTGACAAACTTAAAACTCAACAGACAGAAAACACTGACAAGTGTATACACTACAGAAGATGTATTACCAAACATGATGGCAAAAAAAGTAGAAATGAAAATCACTCTGCCCTGTAACAGCCACCTGAAAGGCTACAAGGCCAACCTTGGTCTAAATTGAAACAATTTAGACATACTTTGCATTCAAAAAAACTCAAGGCTGCAAATTCTCAACCTTTTTCAACACAGAGCAAACAAGACTGGGCTTATCAAAAAATATTTTAACAAGCCTTGAAAAGGTGGAGTGGGGTTCATAACTTTCATTTGACTGGAGTAAGGGTCTCAAAGTAAATCAGTGATATACGCTAACCATCATTCATTTTAATTTAAATATAAACAACTCTTATATTTCCTCTTTTATGTGTGGAGATCTTTTCACAATTAAATTGTGTCAAAGCATATTAGAGCATAATCACATGGTTCATTTAAAATGCATATCTACTCTGTAACTTTAAAGATAATCCCCTGTCCTCCAGCCACATGGAGTCACAAGGTTTAGCCAGTCAAAATGCAACAGAGAAAAGGGGACAAAACCTTCAGAAAAACTGGATCCAAACTAGTAAAAAGAATCAGTTTATTTATTTTTTTATTTGACCCAAGGAGATAAGATATTCAGTTTGTTTAAAGTGATCAACATTTTGTAGTACATGACTCACCTACTGATACTGTGAGAAAGCTATCATGACACTTCTGGATTAACCAAAAACTAATAATGGTTGAAGCGTCCCATAATGTCAAAGATGAGGATGATGGAAATTTGTGGCATTGTGTTAGGACTTGAGGGCATCTCGCCGTCTCAGCAGTATCCTCTGCAGCTCCTCGTCCTGGTTTCGTGAAGTTAACCCAGCTTTTGGCAGAGGGCGAGTTTTGTTGAAGTTCTCCTGGACAGGTCAAGAAATCAAGTGGGTGCACAAGGGCAACATGCTGGGAAATAACTGCAAAAATTCAATAGAAAAAGATGTGACTTTAAGTTTTACATTTGTTTTACTGCGACTTCTCAACTAACACAAGTGTGTTCGTGTCAATGGATCCTCTATCAAGGAACTGATATGTAGATTTTGGTGGTAATGTAGGGTACCATCTGGATCCAGGATTTCTTAGGATAATTCTTTATCATTCCCAGACCATGGTGCGACAACTTGAAATTCCCACATGGTTTGTCATCCTCTTAGCAACTGACATGCAGAGGCCATAAGTAATCCAGAGTATTGCTCATCAGTATGGAAAAAAAGCTGACAATGATTTGGTGGAGGTCTGTGCTCTATAAGTGCTTTTCTAGTTTACTGTTGCGCTCGCACTGTTGCTCTTGCTTTTGAGCATCTGCAGACTGCATAGGGTGGGTCCATCAACAAATTGGACCTTATAGATTAAGAATATGATATATTTTATTAAAGTTCATGTACATGTAAAAGTAGACAAACAAATACTTTTGGCAATATAATTATTGCACTTTGTATGTAGTTAAGTTGGCCATCATTGTCTCTGCACAGAGATTTTCATTCGTATAGTTTTATCTATAAATTCATTTTTGGTTTTTTGCTTATGTTTTTGTCCTCAAAACATTTGTCACCAAAACACACCAGTTACAGTTAAAGACCCCAGGATGTCATTACTCTGTGTGTTCCCTCGGTCCGCACAAAGTTGGAAAAACTGTTTTCCCATACTCTGCATCTACAACCTGAAATCATCTTCAACAGGAACTGAAACTGTCAGATCAGTTCTTGTTTATACATTTTATTTTAGATTTTTCTTTATTATTTAGTATATTAAACATTGTGACACTGTCGTGTATGTTCTTCTGCATGAGTTTTTACACGTTCTAACAGATCTTTCTTGTAAATGAGAATGTGTCTCAATAAGACCACTTGTATGAATAACTGTTTAATGATCATAATAACAAAACATTACATACTGACTTATGTATATCCATTAGGTAAATTAACTCAACCAATTAAATTTTTCTACTTTGTACTTTGTACAAAGGTAGTACTTGTACTACCGCTCCTGATGGAGGATGATTTTTATCAATTTCCTACATAAAGCTCGGATGCAAAGATTTCTATGTAGAACTAAAATAAAGATTTCCCTAACACAGAAGAAAAACTGAAAGCTTAACTAGTAAAACACAGCTTCAAAGCACCATTACCATGATTCCTTTAAGTTCTTCAATGGCAGAATTAGAGGGCAGCCTGTCGGTCTGATAAAAGGAAAATAGGAGGAGAAAATGGGTTTGGTAAATAAACAGCAGGATGACACATTATGCCTATTTTACCTCATTCAGCACTTAAAGAATAAATTGCTTCTCTCCCCACAAAGATGCAACATTGTACTCAAGAATAAAGATGTATAGTTTCTACAAGAAATAAATGTGTTAACACATAAGCATTTTAAGTCATGACAATTTTTCCATCCTCATTATTTATAATGACCTTGCAGTGCAGCCCCTAATGCTATCTAATTTGACAGTGTTGTTAAGGAGGAACAAGGAGACTGAAAGAAGTCCTGACCGTACGTCATGTTTTAACAAAACAAGAAGCTCTTAGATAATCCCGAAGACTGATGGATTTGAGAGCACTGAACAATATATGCTCAACACACACACACACACAAAGAACAGGTTTTATAACACCTGATATATGCTGCTGGTGATATACTTCAGTGATTTTAGCAGCAAATACAGATTTTCTGTTCCATAACAATCTTCTATTTTAGTGTTTAATGTACTCTGCATTTGGTATAGTTGTTCTTAAAACTCTCAACCAATTATGCAATTTTTGGTGTTATACAAAAAAACCATTTGAGACTTTGTCTAAAGATAGAGAAATAAAGGAAACATTTATTTGTAATTACTAAGAAATAATCAGATACACTTTTCATCCCTATATCTTGTATTTTCATTTTAGTTTCATGTTTGGACATTTCTTGAGTTTCACATTTGGACTGTTCCATAGTTTTACTTCACAAATGGAAATACAGAAACTTTTACAAGGTGTATGAACTTCCCATGTTTTAACATTTAACTTTCCCTTTAACCCCCTGCCCTTCCAGCAAATCATTTTTGAATATTACCAGGTAGCACGTTTTCTTGCCCTAAATAGCATGTTGTTTATTGTGTTTGAATGGATCTCGCCAAATTCAACTGTTTGATTTGCCATTAGGGTTTTTCGATTTTAGTTAATTCCTTTGTTTTTAGTTTCTTATTTTATTCTTGGGTTCTGTTCTTTGTATATTTAGATGGATTTCTCTTAGATCTCTGTCCTACTCCTGTGCACACTGCAGATGGCACTGTCAAAGAGTTGCTTTCAGTCTTGTCTATGATGGTCCAGCCAACGGTTGGTGTGTCCAGTCTTCATTTTCCTAGGGCGACCCCCCTTGTGTTTCTGTTCCCAAGTTTTCTGACGAGGGTGTCCAGGTGGACCCCCCTCGTGTTCCTGTTCCAGAGCTCTACGATGAGGGGGTCGAAGTAGGCTCTTCATGCTCTCTCACTCTCCTGAACTCCCTCACGGTATCTTTTAGCTTCTACGCCGCTTTCCCAAGCTCTGTCGAGGCTCCTTCTGATTTCCACATCGCTCTCCAGGGCTCCTCCGAGGGTTCCAGCAACCCCAGAGCCACTCTAAAGGGCTCCTTTGTGGGTTCCAGCAGCTCCAGCTTTGCTCTCTGGGGGCTCTTTCATGAGTTCCAGCACCCCCAGCATTGCTCTCCAGGGTTCCTCTGTGACCTGTGGACCAGTCTCCAAAACTCTACTGTGAGCTCCAGTGTCCTCTCGACCACTCTCAAGAGCTCTTCTGTGGGCCGCATTTATAGAAACATCAGCATACCTGTTAAAGTCATGCTTGTTCACCTAACAGCCCACCATATGGCATGGCTACGTGTTTATTTCCATGTAGGTATCTGAGATCTGATTGCTTAGAATGTATTTTAATGCCAGATGGGAATGTTTGTTTAATGCAGCATACATTTATCTAGATCAGCTAGGACACAGTTTACTAACTAGGTCCGAATGTGATCTAAGGCTTTTACTTCTTACTCTTGTTATATGCGAAAATAAATAGCACGTTGTTTCAACCTCTCTGTGTGGGTCACTGCATTTAAGTGCTTTCAGAGACTCACAGCAACGACTGCCAAGAAAACAGATCCATAATGATTTTATAACCCAATTTTAAAAACAATTGATAATGTCAGCATAAAGACCTGTTAAATGAAGGGTTGTGCTAACCTTTTGTTCACCTCTGTTTGGTGACTGGTAGACTGGTCGAAGTTGAACGCCTTTTTTAATTCTCTGCATCATTTCCTCCAGAGCCTGGTGCTGGATATCTCCTTTGCAGTGAAATATAAAGATAGGTGTCAGAATTCATCACCAAGAGTTAAAAATTTAAAATGTGTTGCTTTGACTGAATATATGGGCGCTAAAACAATTGAGTTAATAATAATCTATTAAAAATCTAACTACAAAGATAAAAATACAACACAATCTTTAGATCAATGTTCATACATTTTAAACCAGGTGTACGCAAACTGGTATCTGATATAAGTCACACTAAGTTTTCCCATTGTAGGTCAGTCATGATTTTTTTTAAACTTATAGATATTTACATACATTTAGTATTTGCTAGAATTGTCTTTTTAATCATATGACTTGGGTCAAATACTTTGGATATTCTTGCAAAAGGTTTTTAACCTATTCCTCCGACCGAACTGGTGGAACTGAGTCAGCTTTGTAGGCCTCCTTTCTCACACACACTGTGTTAGCTCCGCTCATAAATTTTCTAGAGGACTAAGATCAGCTTTGTGATGGTTTCTCCAAAACACTTTGTTTGCCTTAAGCCACTTTGTAACCAATTTTGAGGTGTGACTAGGCTCATTGTCTATTTAGAAGACCAATCTGTGCCCAAGCTTTAACATACTGACTGATGTTTGAGATTTTACTTTAATATTTTCACATAATGTTCTTTACTCATGATGCCATCTATATTGTGAAATGTACCAGTCCCTCCTGCAGCAAAACACCCATATAAGATAGTGATGATTCCAGCCCTGTACTTCAAATCTGGGATGCTGCTCTGAGGCTGGTGAACTTTGCTATTTTTCCTCCAAATGTAATAATGGTCATTATGGCCAAAAACTTCATTTTTCATTTCATCAGACCACAGGACATGTCTACAAAAAAGTAAGGGTTGGCCCTGAGAGCATTTGCACACAGACTTTGTAGGCTGATTTTGAAGTAACAGCTTCCTCCTCACTGAGTAATCTTTCTTCCCATGTCTTTCCAGGACCTTTTCACTGTGTTCAAGAGTTGAAATGCATATCTTCCAGTCATGATCCACTTGTGTTTGTTTTGGTTTTCTTTTATGTTTAGGTTCTGATTATTTTCGGGTGTTTATTATTGTTATTTATGTCTTGCCATAAACAGTTAGTTTCTCTGTGTCTTTCATTACTGTAGTTTAGGTCTTGCCAAACTCAGTTCTTTCCTTTATGTTTAGTTGTTTTCCTTCTCGTTATGTAGTTCCTTGAGTGTTTTGTTTCAGCGCCCTCTGTGTTCTCTGTGTTACTCACTTTCTCTCAGTTCCTCTGCTCAGTACTCTACATCAACTGGTTAGCATTCGGCTGATTAGATTCACGTGATTTCCATGTCACTAATTACAGTTTTTTAATATTAAATTCTTTTTTTACTCCACACTGCTTCAGGTCTGCCTTCATTACCACTACAAACTTTGACACTTCCACCAAAACACATTTATCTCTGGTACACAGAATGTCTTTGCTTCCCGAGGGGTACAATGGCTGTACATTCCTTTGGTCTTCATTCTTTCATATATTTTTTGAAAAGATAAACGTGGCACTATCAGGCATATGGAAATTGTACACAAGGATGAACCAGATGTGGAGGTCCAAAGTTATCTTCCTGATATTGTGGCTTATACCTTTTTTCAACTATGTATCTCAAGGAAGCAGTATGTTTGAGGTGTTGCCTTAACGTACATCCAGGGGTGAACCTTTTTTAACCCAAGCTAACCTATCAGAAGCTTTCAAAGTAATCGCATCATCATCTGGGTTTTTCAAATGGTAAATGGACTGAACTTATATAGCGCCTTTCCAGTCATACCGACCACTCAAAGCGCTTACACTAGAGCCATATCCACCCAGACGCACTTACTAACACGCACACATTCATACAGCGATACGCAGATCGGTTGGCAATTTAAATGCCTTGCCCAGGAGCACATCGACTTGTGGCAGGAGGAAGCTGGAATCATACCCTCAACTCGTGGATAGCAAGACGACCACTCTTCTTACTGAGCCACAGTCGCCTCAACAGATTCAAGAGATTTATACAAATTCTTTTAAAAATTCTATGTCCCATTAGTCTAGCATTTTTCGAAAAGAGTAGTTTTAATAGTCCTTACCGACTTAAAACAGGAAACATTTAGTTGTTGGCAGACAGTGAGAAAATGTTTTTATCCTTCTATACAATGAGTTTAAATATTTGTTCACACTGTTGGCATCCCAAAATGATTTTTTACCAAATCTCTAATTTAAATATACATAGCTTATCAAATCTAGGATTTTACGTATGATAGCAAAATAAAATGTATCTGGTCTTTACCAGCTTATAATTGAAATCCATGATATCCTTTCATGTCCCTATATATATATATAGATATATAGATATCTATATATGTATACACACACACACATATATACAGGGGTTGGACAATGAAACTGAAACACCTGGTTTTAGACCACAATAATTTATTAGTATGGTGTAGGGCCTCCTTTTGCGGCCAATACAGCGTCAATTCGTCTTGGGAATGACATATACAAGTCCTGCACAGTGGTCACAGGGATTTTAAGCCATTCTTCTTGCAGGATAGTGGCCAGGTCACTACGTGATACTGGTGGAGGAAAACGTTTCCTGACTCGCTCCTCCAAAACACCCCAAAGTGGCTCAATAATATTTAAATCTGGTGACTGTGCAGGCCATGGGAGATGTTCAACTTCACTTTCACGTTCATCAAACCAATCTTTCACGAGTCTTGCTGTGTGTATTGGTGCATTGTCATCCTGATACACGGCACCGCCTTCATGATACAATGTTTGAACCATTGGATGCACATGGTCCTCAAGAATGGTTCGGTAGTCCTTGGCAGTGACGCACCCATCTAGCACAAGTATTGGGCCAAGGGAATGCCATGATATGGCAGCCCAAACCATCACTGATCCACCCCCATGCTTCACTCTGGGCATGCAACAGTCTGGGAGGTACGCTTTTTTGGGCTTCTCCACACCGTAACCCCTCCCGGATGTGGGGAAACCAGTAAAGGTGGACTCATCAGAGAACAATACATGTTTCACATTGTCCACAGCCCAAGATTTGCACTCCTTGCACCATTGAAACCGACGTTTGGCATTGGCATGAGTGACCAAAGGTTTGGCTATAGCAGCCCGGCCGTGTATATTGACCCTGTGGAGCTCCCGACGGACAGTTCTGGTGGAAACAGGAGAGTTGAGGTGCACATTTAATTTAGCCGTGATTTGGGCAGCCGTGGTTTTATGTTTTCTGGATACAATCCGGGTTAGTACCCGAACATCCCTTTCAGACAGCTTCCTCTTGTGTCCACAGTTAATCCTGTTGGATGTGGTTCGTCCTTCTTGGTGGTATGCTGACATTACCCTGGATACCGTGGCTCTTGATACATCACAAAGACTTGCTGTCTTGGTCACAGATGCGCCAGCAAGACGTGCACCAACAATTTGTCCTCTTTTGAACTCTGGTATGTCACCCATAATGTTGTGTGCATTTCAATATTTTGAGCAAAACTGTGCTCTTACCCTGCTAATTGAACCTTCACACTCTGCTCTTACTGGTGCAATGTGCAATCAATGAAGACTGGCTACCAGGCTGGTCCAATTTAGCCATGAAACCTCCCACAGGTGTTTCAGTTTCATTGTCCAACCCCTTTATATCTATATCTATATCTATATATATATATATATAAATAAATAAAAAAAAATTCTGCTACCTGTATGACCTCCTCTCTTTTCCAATGGATATGGTCAATTTGACAGAGAGAGGTATCCCAATCGTTGTGGTTTTTAGTATAACAATGGCCATCAGTGGGCTCTAGATGGACAAACTGTCTACTTTTAAGGCTAGGCTTAAAACTTTCCTTTTTGATAAAGCTTATAGTTAGAGTGGCTTAGGTTATCCTGGAGGACATAATGACCACTTTCACTCTCTTCGCTACATTCTCACACTACTCTACAATTTTGCATTATTTGCTGTTATTTTAGCTTTTAACTTTGTTCTCTCTCTTTTCTCTTCCTAGAAGCTACACCTGGCCTGACCCTGCGTCTACCTGTGACACCTTTCTGGAGAGGGGCATCGTCCAAGCTTCTGCTGGCAACGACTTAATGCTCACCCTCTACCGATGATCCACATGGCCCTGTCTTTCAGTGTTTAACCCTTTCTTTTTCCTAGACATGGCAATTGACTGAGCTTTTGCTGTAACTAACTCTATGTGCTCTCTTTCAGACTCTAACCTTGAAAACTGGCTCAGAGTTTATCTGTTCTTTCTTTCTAGGTGAAACGACTAAAGGAGCTACATCCATTAACATTTACTTTTCCTTCCCATAGAAAGGACTCCTGGATCAGTGCTTCTGTGTTCTTTTTGTGTCTCTGCTCTGTTCTCTCAAACCCCTAGTCGGTCGTGGCAGATGGTCACTCACACTGAGCCTGGTTCTGCTGGAGGTTTCTTCCTGTTAAAAGGGAGTTTTTCCTCTCCACTGTCGCTACATGCATGCTCAATATGAGGGATTGCTGCAAAGTCAACGCCAGTTACTGTCCACTGTCTCTACATGCTCATCCGGGAGGAGTGACTGCTACAAATCTCTGACTCGATGCAATCTGTTGGGTTTCCTTAGATAGAAAAAGTTTTTATCCAATTTGAATAAATAACTGAATCTGACTGCACTGTTCAATGATTAGGATTAATTGGAATGTATGTACCTGAGTTTTGTGAAGTGCCTTGAGACGACATGTGTTGTGAATTGGCGCTATACAAATAAACTGAATTGAATTGAATTGAATTGAAATATATACACTGCTCAGAAAGATAAAGGGAACACTTAAACAACACAATATAACTCCAAGTGAATCAAACTTCTGTGAAATCAAACTGTCCACTTAGGAAGCAACACTGACTGACAATCAATTTCACATGCTGTTGTGCAAATGGAATAGACAACAGGGGGAAATCTTTGGCCATTAGCAAGACACACTCAATAAAGGAGTGGTTCTGCAGGTGGGGACCACAGACCACTTCTCAGTAACTATGCTTTATGGCTGATGTATTGGTCACTTTTGAATGTTGGTGGTCCTTTCACACTCGTGGTAGCATGAGACGGACTCTACAACCCACACAAGTGGCTCAGGTAGTGCAGCTCATCCAGGATGGCACATCAATGCGAGCTGTGGCAAGAAGGTTTGCTGTGTCTGTCAGCGTAGTGTCCAGAGCCTGGAGGCGGTACCAGGAGACAGGCCAGTACACCAGGAGACGTGGAGGAGGCCGTGGGAGGGCAACAACAGCAGCAGGACCGCTACCTCCGCCTTTGTGCAAGGAGGAACAGGAGGAGCACTGCCAGAGCCCTGCAAAATGACCAGCAGGCCACAAATGTACATGTGTCTGCACAAACGGTTAGAAACCGACTCCATGAGAATGGTATGGGGGCCCGACGTCCACAGATGGGGGTTGTGCTCACAGCCCAACACCATGCAGGACGCTTGGCATTTGCCAGAGAACACCAGGATTGGCAAATTCGCCACTGGCGCCCTGTGCTCCTCACAGATGAAAGCAGGTTCACACTGAGCACATGTGACAGACGTGACAGATTCTGGAGACACCGTGGAGAACGATCTGCTGCCTGCAACATCCTTCGGTATGACCGGTTTGGCAGTGGGTCAGTAATGGTGTGGGGTGGCATTTCTCCATGTGCTTGCCAGAGGTAGCCTGACTGACATTAGGTACCGAGATGAGATCCTCAGACCCCTTGTGAGACCATATACTGGTGCGGTTGGCCCTGGGTTCCTCATTATACAGGACAATGCTAGACCTCATGTGGCTGGAGTGTGTCAGCAGTTCCTGCCAGATGAAGACTATGGTATAGATGAAGCTATGGACTGGCCCGCCCATTCCACAGACCTGAATCCGATTGAGCACATCTGGGACATCATGTCTCGCTCCATCCACCAACGTCACATTGCACCACAGACTTTCCAGGAGTTGGCGGATGTTTTAGTCCAGGTCTGGGAGGAGATCCCTCAGGAGACCATCCACCGTCTCATCAGGAGTAGCCCAGGTGTTGTAGGGAGGTCATACAGGCACCTTGAGGCCAAACACAATACCGAGCCTCATTTTGACTTGTTTTAAGGACATTACATCAAAGTTGGATCAGCCTGTAGTGTGTTTTTCAACTTTAACTTTGTGTGTGACTCCAAATCCAGGCCTCCATTGGTTAATAAAATTTGATTTCCATTGATGATTTTTGTGTGATTTTGTTGTCAGCACATTCAACTTTGGACAGAACAAAGTATTCAATGAGAATATTTCATTCATTTAGATCTAGGATGTTTTATTTGAGTGTTCCCTTTATTTTTTGAGCAGTGTATATATCTATATATATATATGTACCAGATGTGTACCTTTTAATCAAGTATTAAACTTACTTTTCAATAAGCCCACATTTCTGTGCTAAAGTAATATTTATTGGTCTGATATGTTATTCTAATATTAAATGTTGTGTTTAAATGAATTGTAAGCAGACAATTATCATCATTAATTGAAATAAAGGCTTAAAAACATCAGTACGTGTGTGATTAATCTATATAATGTGTTTCACTTAGTGAACTGAGTTTCTAAAACAACTTTTCAATTATTTTCTAAATATTTATTGAACATAACTGTAGAACCCTAGCTTTTTTTGTTACCCTGACTATAGCTTTGTCAAACAAGTTAGCAGTACTATCAACCCAGAGGGGGTGCTACACCACACGTATGCAGTTTTAGAACATTTAATAAAATTTTTAATATGGTTTAAAACAAAGGTTTAGGTGAGCATATATTTTTATAATTATTGTGACGGTAAACCTGGCTGTAATCATAGAACATTTTATATTTGTTTCTATGACAACTTGTTTAGCAGTAAGAACAGTTATTTCAGAGTCTGGTATATGTGAATGTCTGAGGCTAGCAAACTTAGCCAAGAATGGCTCTCTATAAAAAAAGCACACAATATTCCACAATTTACCATACAAACATTTTTCAAGGAGAGGTTCAAAGAGATGAGAACAAATAATTTAATTCAGCAAAAGCCCTGCCCATTCACAAAAAAAGGATGTGGATATTTAATTTTCTAAAATGGAACATTCAGGGGTGTTCACAATAGAACATTTATTACAAATATATCTTTTAAAAATGTCACATGAAAACTATTTTGTTTTAAAGTAATAGCAAAATATTTTCTGTCATTGCTTAAAATTAAACTATTATTCAGGAGTCAGAGTAGAAGATCCTTGGGTACCTATTCAATCTCATTTCTAATTTTAAAATACTATGTGCATGGTGCTCAATTCAGACCTCACATTTTCAATCACTATTTGATAAAATGAGGATGCAGCTTAACCTGTTTAGTCAACATGGACGTCTAACCTGCTTCGACAAGTCAAGGCTTCAAATTAAATTCACAAATTAAAGAATTAAAATTGTGTTTTAAGGAGGTCAAAGATGCAGTTTTGAGAAGGATGGCATCATAAACCTTTTTAAAGTATAAATTTGTACAGATAAGTCTCTTTAATTGTTTAAGCTAGGGTGTACATGAAAAACATCTTAAAACATTTAAACCAATTCTGCTAAACAGAAAACAAAACCGAGAAAAACTGAGATCGTAATTTGAATAATTAACCCGTGAAAATGAAGTGGGCTTATGGGTAATAATAAAGCAGCTGAAGGAGTATAAGGAATTTTTAAAGACGGAAAATAGAAAATGTATCATGAAATTCTCCTGGAGGATTTATCTGTGCACCTCACTACACCTAATTTTGTACCTAAAGGCAAAGGACTAAAAAATGACTTGGTGAGAAAGAAACTGCAAAACTATTTCATTGCATAATTGTTGTGGACCTTTTAATTAATTTTCAGAGAGTCACCTAATATTGGTTAAAATATGAGGTGACTCTCTGTCCTGACTCTGTATCTACCTGCGACACCTTCCTGGAGGGGGCCATCGTCCAAGATTCTGCTGCCGACAACTTAATGCTCACCTTCTACCAATGATACACTTGGCCCTGTCTTTCAGTGTTTAACCCTATTTTTCTCCTAGGCATAGCTACTGACTGAGCTTTTACTGTGACTAACTGTATGTGTGCTCTCTCATACACAAAACTTGAAAACTGGCTCAGAATTTATCTGTTTTTTCTTGCTAGATGAAACCACAAGAAGAGCTACATCCATTAACATGTACTTTTCCTTCCCATAGAAAGTACTCCTGGATCAGTGCTTCTGTGTTCTTTTTCTGTCTCTGCTCTGTTCTCTCTAACCCCCAGTCGGTCGTGGCAGATGGCCGCTCACACTGAGCCTGGTTCTGGTTCTACTGGAGGTTTCTTCCTGTTAAAAGGGAGTTTTTCCTCTCCATTGTCGCTACATGCATGCTCAGTATGAGGGATTGTTGCAAAGTCAACGCCAGTGACTGTCCACTGTCTCTACATGCTCATCCAGGTGGAGTGAATGCTGCAAGTCACTGACTGGATGCAATCTGCTGGGTTTCCTTAGATAGAACATCTTTTTAACCAATTTGAATAAATAACTGAATCTGACTGCACTGTTCGGTAGTTAGGATTAATTGATATGTATCTACCTGACTTGAAATCTATATGATTCAATTGAATTGACTTTTTTAAGTGTTTAAGTTACCTACCTTTTACACAATGCAACAGGAAACAACACTCACCAATTATTTTGTACCTCTGCCTTCCTACCTCCCTGTTGGATGGAGTAAGGCGGAGTCAGGTTTAGCCCAAACCAGGTCAGTTTAGGGTTTTGAGGTGCAAACACACCCTCCATTTCTGCTACCTGTGCGACCCCTTTTTTTTCCCCAGTGGTTATAATCAGTCTGACGAGAGGTACCCCCCAATCCTTGTGGTTTTATAAAACAATGGCCACCAGTGGCTCTACATGGACAAACTTTATCATTTTATTATTTTACTTAGTGCCCCACACATAGCCCATTCTAACAGGGCCAAACTCTAACACTCAGTAGGTTTTAATCTAACCCCCCAACAACCCCCCCATTCCAAACCCTTTGTAAAGTGCCTTGAGACGACATGTATTGTAAATTGGCACTATATAAATAAAAATGAATTGAATTTAATTTAATTGAATTAAAACCAATGTCACAGTTCAATTTTTGACCAGTTTTTTAAAACAAGTTATATGGTGTAAAGCAGGGGGACCATTTTACTGTAACACCCATTGGTCCGAAGACATCAATGTTATAGTGTGAACAAAGTGTGAACTCTCTTACAAATGATATTTATAGCTGATTGTAAGTGTCATCCTTTTGTGTGACATGGCAGAAATGTGGAGACGGTTGCCAAGGATATGTCTCCATGCAGTTAGTGAAATATATATTTCCTTTTTAATCAGACACATAGACATTATTATTAAAGTAATAATGTACTTAGGCAACCGTCTGTCTTACTATGAGTCATAAAGTACATTTGTTTTAAAACATATATATCATATGTATTATATCATATATAATAATTGGCTGCGTGCATAAGTAGACAATTTGTAGATGTTTAAATGTATACCTGAAACCTTGGCTGAGTCCTGGTCCACTAACTGAATGTCTTTACTGATGTTCCTTCGCTTGCGAATCAATGCCAGCAATGAGCTGTAGGAAAAAGAAAAGAAATTAAAAAAATCTTAATTTATATAATAATATCATTCATATATATGACTGCCCATCTTGCAACGAGTTGTTCCTCTCCACTGTCATTTGTCAATTGATCAGGATAAGAAATTGCATTGAAGTGAAAATTCTGTGCAATTTAGGATTTTTCCTTAGATTCCCTTTTTTTGTTTAGAAGAGCAATATGATTAGACTCACTGCAATTGGGAGAAATATTTTAACTGAAAAATACTGATTTGAATAAGTTTCAAGTCACAGGATTTAAATTAGAACAGTTTGTTCTCATACAACATCCCCAGGGATGACCTTTTGTTACGTTAGTACTTAAACAAAGTGGATTGAAATGAACAGGTCCTGAGATCCAGAATCTTCCCTTGAGATGTTAATTGCCCTGCTCCATTTCAAGTTAATTATTTGTGAATATAATAAATTTACATTTCATTTTATTTAAATATTTCATTGCCTTTATTTCATTACTTCACCTCAACAACTCTTCAAATGAAAAACATTTTAAGTACAGACATTCTGAACAAACTCACTGATCTAACCTGAAAGGGTTAGAAGCTGGCTCTGGGGCTGAAGGAGGCAAGGGCGGTGGGGGAGGAGGTGGTGCTGTGGGAGGGTTGACATCAGCTTGCAGCTTCTTTTGCTTCTCAACTGGTCAATCAAACACATACATGCAAAAGCAAGAGGAGAAAAAACAGAATGATGCTAATATTAAATGTGCATTTTAAGTTTATTTGGGTCGTTAGGACAGCTGTGGCCTTTGTTTTTTTCTTTTTTTGCAAAACTAAATTATGTTCAAAAGTGCAAGAATTCGTTAAATGTTTATATATTAATTACAGCATGGGGGTTTCATATTCACTTTGCTGATGCATCAAAATTTACACCTATATATTACTATATGAATATCAGATCAGAAGTTGTGCTTATGTTCAAGACAAGCAAGTGTCCATTCACATGCTTATTTTTTTTGGAGTCCATTCAAAAAGAAAAACTGGCAGGACTGCTGGACATCACTATGTGCAGTGCCACACAGTGTTTACTTATCTTAAGGTTCCATACCTTACCTATAAACTGCAGATCCTTGATTTCTTGTTCAGCTTTGAAGCAACGGATACTGCACTCCTTTTTTTCTTCTTCCAGGAGCTCCAGTTTGTGCCTTAATGCTGTTAATTCCTTTTGTGCCTCACAGTTTTTTAGTTTTTCTTCCATCTGCTTGATCTGATGACCAAACATAAACCATGCTTAGAGTTGGGCAAATAATTAGTTAAAAAGAAAAAAAAAAATTGCTTAATACACTTTAGGTTAGGTGTTAACCAATATTAACTGCATATTTTTCACTGTAAAATAACAACTACTAATTTTGAGGTACATTTCCGAATTAACACAGTGTGAGGAAAAGAACAAAAGGGAATAGAAAGATAACCAGACAAAATGTAATAGAGGAGAGATAAAAGTCAATGGTTTGATTACTTAATTACATTTTTTTCCTGTGCCGCAGCTCCTGTGCTCATTATTTATAATTCAATTCAATTTTATTTATATAGAGCCAACTCACAACACATCTCAACCTTGTCGTCTCAAGGCACTTTACAAAGTCAATTCAATCGAATCATACAGATTTCAAGTCAGGTTCATACATTCCTATTAATTCTATCTATTAAACAGTGCAGATGGATTCAATTTATTATTCAAATTGGTTTTCATAGAAGAAAATGATCCAGTAGATTTTTAGAAAGATTATGAAACATTAAAGGGGTTTGCTCCTTTGGGGGTTATCTCGAGAGAAGGTAATAAGCGATGAAACTGAGCCGTTATTTTGGGTTGGGTTTTTTTAAAAAACCCAAATGGGGCGGATAGAGCTGAGGAAAATGGTTTTTGCTTTAAACCAAAATTTAATAGTGTCTGTAAGCCTGTTGCCTTAAAATTTTCATTTTATCGTTCTGTAGAATGTTATTCCCTTCCACTTCGTAAAAGAGTTGTCACACAACTGATGCCGCAAATTCCAGAATGCACATATGTTATTTTATGGCAATACTAATCTTCATGCTCTCAATGCTTTTGATTAAACTTGGCTAAACTTCATCTATTTAAGACTTACAGATAGGAGGAAAAATGCTGTTAACTGTATAATTTCAAAAAGAATACACCTACCATGGCCTTCTGACCAGATTAAAGATGATGTCCTATATTTAAGACTTGGCTTTTCACCGAAAATGGTAGGTGCATTAAATTATACTTTTGATTTAATTGATGCCATTAAAAAACATTGCCCAATTATTTATGCATAAATTTTTTTATTTTTGGCCCCAGGCATTAGAAAATTTTATTTTTCAATTTTCCCCATTTTAGGATCCCAAAAGGAAAAAATCACAGCTAAAACAGAATACCCTTGCCTTTTTCTAAAGGGAATAATAACCTTTATAACTAATCTATCTGCCTGTTCATCTCCTGGAATGCAACTAAACTTGGATGTCGTTTATTTTTGTCTTCTTTGTATATAGTAATAGTGGAACTAACTTGGTACAATTACGATTATGTGTTGTGAAATGAAGAGGGGGGGGAAAGAACAAAAAAAGCTGAATTTGCTACCCAAGATTGTGAGTTTTGTTTTTGTTAAATTTATGTACTTTGACGGCTGTATGATCAAATTGTTTATTTTCAGGCTTTGCAGTTCACAATTCTCAGGAGTTATTGATTTTTCTGGAAAGGTTAATGAAGAGTCGCCCCACAATATATTGACTGGTGGTGTGAGCAATAACCCTAAACATATATTTTTCTCCTAGGTGTAGGGCTGAAAAGGTGGCTGGGAGCAGCCTGACAAATGGGTCCATTGACACACTATTACTTAAGACATAATATCACTGGGGTTCAGAAACAGTATGACTGGAAAGATTGGGATTGGAAGATGAAAACAATGTAATTAAACAGGGTATACCAGGAATGAATGAAGGCCCAAGGTATGAATGATGTATTGATGTGGGCCACCTGAGTGAAATCTGTGGTATGTTTGGTAATGGTATGTTTTGGTTTCTGTGAGCTCTTTATTTGTTTGGTTTTTGATTCATAGTTGGGTTAGGACAAATAATGAATGTTTTGGAGTGCACCAAGTTTTGTTTTTCACTTGTTTTTCTCTAATGTCTGTGTTTACTATATGTGTTCAGATGCTCACAAGTTGAAACAATTATCTGGGTTTTAGTTTCAGAGGGTGAAATCTTAAATTTCTTATGCATTTTCTTAAGGTGAAATTGGATCCAAATTATCTTTGACGTCGGAACAAAACCGAATAGAACCTGTAATTCTACCATCGGTTTCTGAATTAATAATTTGATGGTAAAAGATTTGGCTGCCCTATCTTCTTTAGGAGGGGAGGCCGAAGCCGGCATGTATTGTGTATCTTAAGTGTTTGTCTAAATTTCTGTCTCAATATTTGTCTTCAGTGTTTGTTTGACTAACTTATAAGCTTCGGAGAAAACAAACAAAAAATAAATAAATAATCCTTGTGAAAAATTGAAAATTGGGGTAATGACTGGTTACGGTGATAACATTAAATAGGAATGAATAACTAAATGATTGTATGATTAAGGTTTTCCAGAATATGAAACTGACTTTTATCTAGTATGGGGGTAGATGTTACGGGGAAGGACTATTAAGATCTAAATTAGGTAGATGTAGTAAAATTATTAACAGACTTGAAAAGTTGTTTGTCGAAAAAACTAGATGCCTTCATAGAAAATGATGCGGATATTTTGATAGGGATGTTGTTGGAGTTGATTTCATAAATTATTATGGAAATTAACGGTTTGGACATATCTGACATTGACTAGTGGTTAAAGGACAATACATTATCAATTGACTGTGCTAAAATAAATATAATTCTGGTTAAAGTTGAGAGGATGATTCTATTAGATTATCCATGTATAACAGTTGACACTTTTACCAGGTGGGTTAAAAAGTACCCAACCAACACAGACTCTGCCCGAGAAGTCATTAATTTGCTAATCAATGACCTAAATCCACTTTAGTGTTCCCCTTTGCATCCGTTCAGATAATGGAACACACTTAACTTCAGACGCCTTGAAAAAGGTGGAGGAGAACTTTGGGATCAAATACAGGTTTAGAACAGCCTACCATCCAGTCTCCCAGGGGCTTGTTGAGAGTGCTAATCGCACAAGCAAAGAACAGTTGGCTTAAGTTTGTGCTGATACCAACTTGACATGGCTGAATGCACTGCCTTGGTGATGTTTTCTATGGGATCATTAACCACTGAGCACATGGGCTTAACACCACATGAACTGCTGACAGAAAGAACCATGCCCTGTTCTTTCCTCTCCTCTTTCCAAATGGGGGTGTGCACCCAGGTCTGGATTCAAAGAGAGATGAATTAAAACATTACTTTCAACAATTGTAATCTGCTGTGTAGTTTTTGTCTCATAACACACAGGAGGCACTAAACAAAGAACCAACGGGTCTTTGTTTAGTGCCTCCTTTTAAAGTGGTAAGCTCCACCACATACAGTGTGAAGGTTTGGTTGGAAGAGGGACAAACTAAGGTAGAGCCTTCCTTTGAAAGAAACCTCAGAGAAATCATAAAGCAACTGAGGGAGTAAATGTAAATAGGTCCAGTTGGATATATTTGGACTTAGGGGCTTGGTTACTTCAAAAGAGGTAACATGACAAAGAAATAAATAAGACTTTTTTTTTAATTTAAAGGAGCGTGTGCCAGTAAATTTGAAAGATTGGTAATGTGAGAACTTGCTTAGCAGCTTATCTGGAACCGCCTGAGTTACATAACATAGAGGTGACTCTGGGGAGTACTGACCTGACATCGTCTACCCCTTTAGTTCCCGTGTCACAACATTTCTGGGCTACCCTTAGGACAGCTTTTCCTGTTAGAACAAATAACTCTGACACAAATCAGTTGAACCAAACCCCAGTTTATGATGAAAACAATGCCTGTGTTTGGTGGGGAAATGCTGTGCATGGACAACTTTCAGCCACCTCCTTAATTTCTTGTCAAAACAGAATAGCTGTGAAAGTGATCCCAGCAAAAAGATGGAGGGGTGTTTTGTTTTATTGGAGAGGCTTGTTGTTCTTTCATTCCCATCAAAACAGCACCTGATGGATCCCTCATGAAGGATCTAAGAGGATTGAAATCACTATCTATTGAATAAAAATCACACTCTGGACTTGGTGAACTAATTACAAATATTTTTGAGACGTGGTTTGGAAAATGGGGAAACCTATTGGCGAGTATATTCACTTTATTAATTATTGAATGCAGTGATCGCAGTCTGTGCATGCTGTTGTGCCCCTTATATTTGAGCTCTCATCCTTAGGTGCATTGGTACAGCCGTGGGCTCCTTGAATGCAAGAGGATGGGGAGTCCCAGTTGCCTATCAAAGGTCAATGGTAAAATTATCGACTCCTTTACTGCATGGGTATGAGGAGGAGGTAGCCGTGTTCAGGCTAACAGGAGTAACAGGTGTGACCAAGGATGACCCACGATCAGAGATGAGGACTGCATTCTGGGCTGATATACGTTACAAAGATTTCTGTGCCATTATGATGAATGAGTAAAATAGACAGAAGACTTGACTGAATGTATGAATACTTTATTGTTTAACTTCATTACTGATTAATTATGCGAAATGGGTAAATTAAGTAAATGTCATGAATGAAAGAATGAATTAAAGCTTGCATATAAATTAACTATCAGACCGCAAAAGGAATTTGGACATACATTTTGATCAGACTCTTTAAAAGGGATTATGCAGTAATGAGGAATACTAAAAGTATATCCTGATTAAATAAATTGAAATATATAATGGAAGATATATGATTAAACTGATGGGCTTATTACCTATTACCAGTTAACTTCAAACTAGACTGGTTTCTGATTACAACAAAATTACGCCTTTCTGGGCATAGGAAGGTTTTTACGTGATGATGTGTCTTCACGTAAAAACCTGATGACACACCTGTGGTGTGTCGGTTTTTATGTGTATAAGGGTAGATGGGATGGGAAAGGATAAACTGGGAATTATTAAGATTTTGGTTTCTGAAGGTAGATTATATATCGGGTTGGTTTTATGGGTGGGGTCATTACTTAGGACCCCTCAGAGCTAGGATGGTTTGATGGCCAAATGTGAGGAAACCGTTCCTCATTTATGTGTTAACCTCCTTCCACAGGAAACAATGTGATAGAGGGTAGAGTTTTACTATGGTCAAAGGATAAATGGATGCAGTTTTAAAGATGTTTACAAATTTATTTTTGTTAAATGGGGCTGTTTTCTAAATTAATTTACAGGAAGGTATCCGGTTGTTAAAAGCCCAAAATGCAGCGTATTGGGCTTGGTAGAGCTGGCGGGAATGTGTTCTAACTTTGATTGCTTTAATTATGCCACTTTGGGGCCTGTTTTGATGATAATAATTGGAGGTGCTAATTAATTACAACTTGACTTAATCTATCCAGTAGCTGCATATAATTCCATTTATTAGAAGACTAACCCTTTCAGGTAGATAATCCTGCCAGAAGATGTTTGGGGATGGATGTTGATCTGAAGGGAGTGAAGGTGGATAAGGACAGTCAATGGTTAGGGTCTACATTATCAGATTCATACGATGTTAAGCTGAATTTTCAGCTGTGCTTCAAGGCTGTTGTCCTTTCTTTCCTTTCTACTAATCAAGCTTTGATGGGGTTAGATTTATCTCCACTAGGTGCATCACCTGTCACTTAGACACCACCAGTAGTCTACTGGAAAGATGGTGTTCCACCTTGGGGTGAAGGGGGAAACACATGACAGCTAGAAGTAGATTTCCTGGTCATATATAGGTTTAGCACATGCTGGACATGATGGACGAGTTGAAAAATCGGAACTTTTTTCTAAATTCGCGTCAACCAATCAGGGACTGGATGTGGTTGTGACGTAGGGTGAAGGACTGCAGCGGAGAAGAAGCTGTTTTCAGTGTGCGGCAAGCCTGAGTTGTATGACTCAACTAACTAGCTGAGATTTATTTACTCACCGTAGACAGATGGACAGGCGTTCAACAGCGGGGATATAGCGCCGGTAGTTGGTGTCCAGGAGGCCGATTCGTCTGCCAATGCAGGACAGCAGATCTTCGAACTGGGTCCTGGATAGACGGAAGTACCGCTGAAATCAACCGTCATCCAGACGCAACGTCGGCAGCGTTTTTCGGCTCTCCACAGGTAAAACACCGTGATTATCCGTGAAATCCATGTCCGCCATGTTCAGTTGAAACCAGCAAGCAGCAGATAGAAGCTCCTCCTATTTGATGACGCGGCGATGCATTGCCGTTTGTTGACATTTGGCCATGCGGACTGCACACAAATGACGCAACAAAATTCGCAGAATCTGCGTTCGGTGTGAACGCACCATTACCGTCATGCTGCCTTCTCGTCTGCATTCCAGGGTCCTCTGCTACACAAACCTTGACAGAATGTTTCCGCCAAACATGAACCTCTTTATGTTCCTGTCTCGGGAGGCGGAGAAGACGCAGCGCCATTCTGCAGGGCTGTCTGTGTCGCCATCGGCTTATGATGGATCCAGGTTGGCGATTCCATGTCCGGGGACAGGTCCCCTTAGTCGCCGTTCATCTTCTCCTCCCCTTCATTTGGCAGCAAAGCCGACGTCTTCCTCCCACCGCAGGAAACGCCGGCGCTGAGCACCTTCCTGTTCTTCGACCAGCGAGGAAGCGGGTACCATGGCCGCTGACATGAGGGCTGCATCAAATAATCCCGCGTCTTCGTCTGCCACAGCACCATCACCCAGGCTCGCTGCAGCTCTGCCCATGCCATCTTCGCTTGCTCCAGCCCAGGTTTCAACACCAGGTGAGCTGGAGGAGCGGTTGAGGCTTTTTGCTCGCCAGATTAAAAGCTTCTGGAGGATCAGCCTTTTGCATTCCTCTCCTGACCTTAAGGCCAATGTCAGAGAGATGGAGGAAGATTACGAGGCAGCAGTAAGGCAGTTTAACTGCCGCCCACCTCCATCCTCGCCTCCATCTGCAGCTCAGCCCACGCCAGGTCCCCAGAGCGCCGCTGCTCCAGCTCAGCCCACACCAGGTCTCAAGGGCTCTGCTGCTGCCGAGCAGCCCACGCCAGGTTTCCAGAGCTCCAGAGCTCAACCTCGTCCACACTCCGCAGAAGACGTCGGAAGATGGATGCCTCGACTCAAGTCGTCGGGGGTCCCAGCGATGCCTCGGCCCCTGCTCAAGCCACTGAGGGTCCTGGAAACGCCTCGGCTCCTTCGCACACCACTGAGGGTCGCAGTGACGCCTCGGCCCCTGCGCACGCCACTGAGGGTCTCGGCGACGCCTCAGTCGCTGTGCATGCCATTGAGGGCCTCGGCGACGCCTTGACTCCTGCACATGCCGCTGAGGGTCTCGGCGACGCCTCGGCTTCTGCTCCTGGTCTGAAGGCCTTCCAGGGGTTCAGCAAGAGACTGGTCCTCATCCTGGTTCCTGAACCCTGTGATGAAGGGTTTGAGAACAAACCCTCGTCTGATCCTGTTCCTAAATGGTTCGAGGAGAAATTAGTCCTCATCCTGGCCTCTGAACCCAGAGACGAGGGGTTCGAGGAGAAATTAGTCCTCATCCTGGCCTCTGAACCCAGAGACGAGGGGTTCGAGGAGGAAGCACCACCAGATCCTGTTTCTGAGGGGTTCAAGGAGCAGCTTGTCCTCGTTCTGGCCTCCAAGGGTCCCCCAGTCTCTGCGTCTGCCTCCGAGGGTCCCATCGCTCTGTTCCTGTCTCTGAGGGATTGCCAGGCACCGTGAAGGCCAACTGAACTATGTGCTTACTCGGGACGACCTCCTGGTCGCCCCCCTGAACTTTGTGTTTTGGTTTTTATTTCTGTATCATTTACATGAACAAACTGGAATCTGTCAAACTGATAAGATTTAAACCAGCCTAGTGCTGTTCCCCTGATCCCTACAGAATATTCCAGCCATTCAAAAACAATATTGTGATCGACTGTATCAAATGCAGCACTGAGATCTAACAGGACAAGTACAGACACAAGTCAATTTTCTGAGGCCAAAAGAATATCATTAATGACTTTCAGCAGAGCTGTTTCAGTGCTATGATGAGCTCTGAAACCTGACTGAAACTCTTCAAACAGGTCATTGCTGTGTAAATGCTCACACATTTGATTAGCAACTATTTTCTCCAGAATTTTAGATAAGAATTGAAGATTGGATATAGGTCTGTAATTTTTCAAGTCATCTCGATCAAGCGAAGGTTTCTTAAGTAAAGGTTTAATTACAGCTACCTTAAAAGCTTGTGGTACATATTCATTTACTAAGGATAGATTAATCAAATCTAAAATAGGGCTGGTAATCAGAGGGAACACTTCCTTAAATAATTTGGTTGGGATTGGGCCTAACATACAAGTTGAAGGTTTAGATGAAGCTAATATTTCTGATAACTCCAGAAGCTCCACAGGATCAAAGCAGTCCAAACACAGATCAGTTTCTACAGTTACCTCCAATGCTGTCTCACTTAATGAGGATGAAGTAATCATATTCGGGAGTAATTATTATTATTACTTTAACAATAACAATTATTTTGTTTTTAATAGAATTAGAAACGGTGGCGCAGTTGGTAGCACTGTTGCCTTGTAGCAAGAAAGTCCTGGGTTCGATTCCCGGCCGGGGGTCTTTCTGCATGGAGTTTGCATCTTCTCCCCGTGCATGCGTGGGTTCTCACCGGGTACTCCGGCTTCCTCCCACAGTCTAACACAGTCCAGTGTTATGTTAGTTTGTCACTCTAAATTGCCCTTAGGTGTATGAATGAGTGTGTGCATGGTTGTTTGTGTTTTGCCCTGCGTTGGACTGGCGACCTGTCGAGGGTGTACCCCGCCTCTCGCCCATAGACTGCTGGAGATAGGCACCAGCTCCCCCGCGACCCACTATGGAATAAGCGGTAGAAAATGACTGACTAATTTTTTTTTAAAGAATTCCATAAAGTCATTACTGCTGAGAGCTGGAGGAATGGATGGCTTAAGAGAGCTATGACTCTGTGTAAGTTTAGCAATTGTACTGAAAAGAAACATTATTCTTATTCTCTTCTATTAATGCTGAAAATTTAAGCTGTTCTAGCTTGGCAAAGTGTCTTTTATCTGGAAAACTTAATCCTAATCCACTTAATCTGGAAAAACAGTAGACGATTTTTCCAGATTAACTGGGAGTCCTCTAGGTCTGTGCCATTTTCTCTCCAATTTTCTAACATTGTGCTTTAAAGTACGCAGTCCCCCTCCTTGAACCGCCACCTTATTGTGGTGGAGGGGTTTGAGTGCTTGAATGATCCTAGGGGCTATGTTGTCTGGGGCTTAAATGCACCTGGTAGGGTCTCCCATGGCAAATGGCTCTAGGTGACGGGTCAGACAAAAAGCGGTTCAAGACACCCTCATGAGGACCATTACATCGAGGCATTTGACATCGCCCGGTAGGGCAGACCCGGGTCCCACCTTGGAGCCAGACCTGGGGTCAGGACTTGCCGGAGAGTGCCTGGTGGCTGAGTTGCTCCTCGCAGGACCCGGCCAGGCAAAGCCCCACGAGAGATGTGAGGCCATCCCCCAGTGGGCCCACCACCTGCAGGGGAAACAATGAGGGACCGGTGCAAAGAGGATTGGGTGGCAGACAAATGTGGAGACCTCGGCGGCCCAATCCCTGGATTAGTCTGGCTCTAGGGACGTGGAATGTCACCTCGCTGGGGGGGAAGGACCCTTAGCTTGTGCGGGAGGTCGGGAGATATCGAACAGAAATACTCAGTCTCAGGCTCCAGGCTATGGGCTCCTCGAGAGAGGCCGGACTCTCTTCTACTCTGTAATGGCCCACGGGGAGAGGCGGCGGGCTGTGGTGGGTTTGATGGTTGCCCCTCAGCTCAGCCGTCTCGTGTTGGGGTTTACCCCAGTGGATGAGAAAGTCACATCCCTCGGCCTTCGGGTTGGGGGCAGGTCTCTGACTGTCATTTTGGCCTACGGGCCGAGCGGTAGTGCGGAGTACCCAGCCTTCTTGGCGTCCCTGTCGGGGGTGCTGGATAGCGCCCCTCCTGGGGATTCCATTATTCTGCTGGGGGACATCAACGCCCACGTGGGAAACGACAGTGACACCTGGAGAGGTGTGATCGGGAGGAATGGCCTCCCCGATCTGAATTGGAGTGATGTTTCGTTATTGGACTTCTGTGCTAGTCATGGATTGTCCATCATGAACACCATGTTCAAGAATAAGGGTGTCTATCAGTGCACTTGGCACCAGGACACCCTAGGCAGGACGTCGATGATCGACTTTTTTGTCGTGTCTTCAGACCTTCAGCCACATGTTTTGGACACTCGGTTGAAGAGAGGGGCTAAGCTGTCCACTGATCACCACCTAGTGTTGAGTTGGATCCGCTGGAAGAGGAGAAAGCCGGACAGACTTGGAAGGCCCAAGCGCATAGTGAGGGTCTGCTGGGAACGTCTGGCGGAGCCCTCGGCCAGGGATGTATTCTACTCCCACCTCCTCCACAATGCAGTGAGGAAGTAACACTACGAACAACATAATCAATTTGTGAAGAGGAAGAAACAAAATTATTGCCCTCATCTGTGTTTTCCTGTATAAATGTGGAAATTCTGACACAGAGAGCAGTCGAGGAGAAGACTCAGAGAGAGACAGAGAAACAACAGAATGGGTAGCCATGGTGGAGCAAAAGCTATCGCTAAGCTAGCGACCTCTTACCACTGCGTGGAAAAATGGGGGGTCCCCAAATGTTAAATGCAGCGACAGAAAATGTGTTTTACATGCTTATGTGTTAGAATAAGTCAGAGATTTCGCAGCAAATAAAGATATTAAATACAAACAGAAATAAATCAGTTCACTTGCTATGAAATGTTTGGCATTGTAACTTTTTGACAGTGATAACAGTAGCCATCTTTATGTGACCTCGTTTAGGTTCAACTCCAGCTTCCTCCTGTCACCGATTTGCGTATCAATAAGCAACTTGGGTTTAAGTCCCTTGCCCAGGACCATTTATCAGTCCATTTACACTGGGGGCAATGGCTAACCCGGGTGGTCCAATCCAAATGTTAAGCTACTGTAGCTCAATTTGCTGAAGAACTTAATGCTGATTCTGATTAAAAAGGTATGAGAATACATGGTGCATTGCAGTTTTTTTTTTGCTTATGGGGTCACATGGCTGCAGAGTGATGGGACCAGGTACAAAACTGTGAACATGTACCCCCTACCTGATTTCTTCTGTCTTTGCTGTCTTGTCCCACTGAAATGTTTTACAACAAACAACGGAACAAATGGCAATGAGTTCATACAAAAACAGTTTTCAAATGATGCATCAATTTATTAAGGAAAAACTTCTATTCAAACCAACATGACTGTATGTAAAAACGTAATTACTCCCTAAACCTAATAACTGTTTGTTTCAACTTTGGTAGCAACTGCTATCATGTGTGTTTGATAACCTCACTGGTGAGGAATTTTGACCAATTAAGCTTTGCAGAATTGTTTTATTTCAGCTACATTTGAGGGTATTCTAGCCTGTTTAAGGTCATCTCACAGCATCTCAATCAGATTTAAATCCATACTTTGATTAGGCCACTTCAAAACCTTACTTTTTTCTTTTGAGTAGTTCAGAGGTTGGTGTGCTTTGGATCATTGTTCTGCTGCTTAATCTCAAAAAATGCTGGCAAGACATTATTCTTCAGGCTTTTCGATGATTTTGTCAGTTAAACAAGTTGTCCAGGTGGTGAAGCAGCTCCAAACCATAACACTACCACTATCGTGTTTGACTGTAGGTATGATGTTCTTTCTCTGAAACACTGTGTTAGTTTAACACCAGATGTAACAAGACACACACCTTCCAAAAAGTTTCACTTTTATCTCATCCGTCCACAGAATATTTTCCCAAAAGTCTTTTGGAGATCATTAAGGTGCTTTTTGGTAAATGTGAGACAGGTCTTTGTGTTCTTTTGGGCCAGCAGTGCTTTTGGCCATGAAACTCTCCTATGTATGTCATTTTTGCCGAGAATCTTTCTTATAGTTGAATCATGTATTTTGGCCGTAACAGACAAATGGGGCCTGCAGAGCTTTAAATTATGTTCTGCGATCTTCTCTGATCTCCTAGATTAGTCATTGATAAGCTCTTGGAGTGATCTTGGTAGGCAGGCCTCTCCTGGGAATGTTCTCCACTGGTTCATTCAATTTATGGACAATGGTTCTCAATGTGGTTCTCTCAAGTCCCCAAGCCTTAAAAATGACGTTGTAACATGTTCCACACTGACAGATGTGACTTTGTTTCTAACCTGTTCTTGAATTTCTTTAGATTGTGGCATGTGTTGCTTTTTGAGATCTTTTACCCTCCTTTACATTGTCCGACAGCCTCTATTTAAGTGGTTTCTTGACCCAAAGGGTCAGGCAGTAATGAGGCCTAGGTTTGTCTGGTAACACTGAACCAAAAAATGTGGCTTGATGATTTTTTAGGGGACAGTTACCTTCTCAAATACTGTACTGCCATGTTTTTTTGGATATTCTTTACCTCAAAAAAAAATTTAAATCATCATTTTAAAACTGCTTTTTGTATCAATTCGGGAAAACAGTGTCTGATATAAATGTTTGTCTGATCTGAAACATTTAAGTACAAACAAAAAAAAAATCAAAAGCCGATAAAATCCGTAACGAGGTAAATACATTATCAGAGCACTGTAAGTACCAGGGAACTATTGGATGAGAGGCAAGGAACACATTGGACAGGTCATAATGCATCACAGGGCTACTGCAGGAACATATGAAACAAGCAACTACTCTAACACCCACTAATACCTATTTAGCTTGCCTACTAAATCTAACATGTATGCTTTTGGAATGGTAAATGGTAAATGGACTGAACTTATATAGCTCTTTTCCAGTCACACAGACCGCTCAAAGCGCTTTACACTAGAGCCACATTCACCCAATCGCACTCACTAACGCTCACACATTCATACACCGATACGCAGATCGGTAGGCAACTTGAGGTTAAGTGCTTTGCCCAGGGGGACATCGACATATGGCAGGAGGAAGAACCCACAACCTTCTGATTGGAAGACGACTACTCTTCCTACTAAGCCACAGTCGCCTCCTTTTGGACTGTGGGAAGAAAGCATAACACCTGGAGAAAAAACTGTTATTTTACTTGATATTTCCAAATAAATTCCAGCCAAAATCTATAAAAACTATGTAAACAAAATACCAAAAGCAATGCATTAGGTGTGTATTCATGTTAATGAGGGATTAACTAACACTATTTCTAACAAAATCAAAAACAGAAAAAGAGTAAATATGCTTGTATGCACATAGGTGGCTGCTTTTATTTTATCCATTTGTGTTAGTTTGCACTAAGGCAGGCGGTTTATCTGACTTATGCTAGGAATAACTACATACAATAAAACCTTTTCCTTTCAAAATAATTGTTATAGTTTTTAGTCAAGTTCAAATATCGTGTTGATCGACGTAAATCTTAGTTTTAAACCGCAGGCTACCAGCCCTCATAACCTCTGCTGTTAGGTTTAGTGTCTAACAGCTTTTCCATTGTCAGTAAAGCTTCATTCATACGTTAAAAACATTTAAAAAAATGTATTAATCATTTTTAAGAATACAAATATCAACATCTGAAAGTAAAGGGTCCATTTTACAAGCTGATTAGTTTGTGTGGAAGGTGTTTCCGCAGACCTGGTTCTGGTGCTCCAGCCTTTGTGTCTCCATATCTTCGGTCAGAATGGCCACCTGACTAAGGATGTCCTGCAGAGCTTGACCGGGCATGCAGCTCTGCAGCAGGATCTGACTCTGTCTCTTTAGTTGTGTCTGTTCAACCAGCATCTGAATGGACCAAAAGGTAAATAACAACAAAATATAATAATAATATAGATAAGACTTATGAACACAAAATTGCAGGTTACAAAAAAGCATAGGCTCACTTCTCTGGCAATGTTTTCTGCCTCCATCCTCAGGTTTTGCTCCAGGTCCAAGGTATTTTGTAAAGCTTCATATTCAGCCACAGCAAACTGAGAAACTGATATTAACATTGAACATTTAATTTAATTTCTGCTTAAGTGGTAAATGGCCTGAACTTATATATAGTGTTTTATCAAGTCCACAGAGACCCCAAAGTGCTTTACACTACAATCAGTCATTCACCCATTATTACGCCCATTCACACACTGACAGTGGTAAGCCAAAATGTAGCCCTGGGCACACTGACAGAAGTGATGCTGCCATACTTCTGTCTGAGAACTCCTACCACCTGACCCACAGCCACCCCGGATGGATGAACGCCAACTCAATGCACTTTGTACAAGTTAGCAGCAAAGTCTAGAATGAAGTATAAATGCTATTAACAATCAATTAACATTTATACTCCTTGCACAGCTGAAAAAAAGATACATGGTTTTGGAACAAATAAAAAGTATCTTTTGTAGTTTCATGTCAGATTACCGATTTGAAAGCATCAATAACAGATTAGTGCACTCAAAAAAACCTAAGTGCTCTGATGTCTACGCTGATAGTCAAAGTGGGAAAACCCCACCTACAGAAGAAAATAATTTAGCACCCAGTGCTTTAAATCATCTTATGGATCTTTTGGACTTACCCACCTGCAATTATTTAGCAAATTTTGAGGATTTCTTTATTTTAATTGTAAATGCTTCATGGAAGGGTCTTGGAGGACAGCTTCTTGTGCAATTGGTTCATCAAAGGGTAAATCAAAGCATGCATTGCAGAAAAGTTTTGAGCCTTTCTCTGGATATAATTCTGTCACGTACAAGTTAGAGCGGTATTATTCTTTTATATAATAACCAAGTAATTTTGTAACTAAGAGTCTCTGATGTCCTTCTCAGTTTTCCCTTCCATCAGGGCTTAAGCTCTTTCTCTGTGTGGAAGTTCAGACTGAATGACTAACTTACTTAAAATGTTCGCTAGGTCACTTTTGATATATTTATTACCAATCCAGTGCCACTGATGTCTGTCTCTCCTTCATACACAGCTGACTCCTAAACTGGCAGTTGTGACAGTTGTGTTAATGTTGATTTAATACAGCTCCAATATTCTATATGAAACAATACATTTCTAAGAACACTATCCTTTAAGACAATACCTGTTGTGCAAACATCAACTGTCCATCCAGTACTGGCAGTCCATGAACAACTAGGAAGGTTGAAAGCATGTCATATTGAAAATTATATGTATTAAAGAAAAAAAAATCCCTTTCAATAAGGGCAAAGTAGACATACTTCTATTTTTATGTGAATAGCAGATTTTGTTGCCATACTGTGACCTTATAGTAATATTGTGGGTAGATGTGAATGACGTAATGAAAAAATAATAAACTGTGACCTGCTATGTTTGAATAAAAAATATTTTACTTTTACAAACTGATGATGCTGCAAGTAATGGTATTTGTTCCTTACTTTAAAGGGGTTTACACTCTTCACACACTCCATGATTATTAATACTGACGCTGCAGTTCCTTTCTATGAGAAAGAAACTGGAGCGTCTCTACAGCATGGACATTTCTCTAACCTCTGGTATACTTCTCCAGGAGCTTCTTTTGTTGCAGATTTTCAGCAATTATAATCTTGTTGTTGTGTTTCTCTTTCATCAGCTGCAAATACAAAAATGTAAAAACATTTTGAAAGATAATAAAATGGTTTTATATTTTTTGTATGGTTATCACTCTTTCACAGTCTGGTGAAAGAGTGCAAATAACATTTAAAGTCACACATTTAGCTATAGGTGTGACAAACGTAAATGATTTTCATCAAAATTACTTTGGCAAAAAACAAAAGAAACGACTTCATGCACAACACAGATTCACATTCATTTTCCCAGTAATTTTCCACAGGAGTACTCTGTTACTGGTCTAAACAGAGGCTTCAATTACAGACTAGAACCAGCAGATGTAGGGCAAATCTGGCCTAACTGGTGGTGTGTGATACTGCAGAGCTGGCTATCAACTTAGTGACTCAACACTGGTTTTCTAACCATATTTTAGCTTACACTTTTCCTTAAACAAATTTGTTTGTTTTCAGATGAATTGTACACCATGTGGTGTTACCTTGCAGCAAGAAGGTCCTGGGTTTGACTCCTGACTCTTTCTGCATGGAGTTTGCATGTTTTCCCTGTGCATGCGTGGGTTCTCACCGGGTACTCCGGCTTCCTCCCACAGTCCAAAGAGATACCTGTTACGTTAATTGGTCTCTCTAAATTGCCCTTAGGTGTAGAACCCCACCTCCCGCCCATAGACTGCTGGAGATAGGCACCAGCTCCCCCCGCGACCCCAAAAAAAACCCACAGAGGTTTATCCATGGACACAAATTTTCCTCCTTCTTTGTTTCAGTCAGCTGACAATGGTTCATCATATTGTCCCCTTTTTTGCCAAAGGAAAAGAAGCCGACACTTTACTATTTGTAAAGTCTCAGCAGGGTAAAGAGTAGGAAATAAAGGTGTTCTAGGATTACCACATTTTATCCAATGTGTTCACTTGTATGTGCATGCGATGTCTTATTTAAGTGTTATGCTATACTATGTTTGGGCGCTGACTGAATGTGTTTGGATGTTAGAGTGCCACTGTGTTTTAACTGGCTGAACCTAAATCAGAGTGTTGAAGTTTCGTTAGAAGCAGGCTGAAGCTGCGATATGAGTCTCGTTCTGATCATTTCATTCTTATTGTCTTGTGGCCTTTGTGTTTTTCCACTGGGTTCCCCAATGAGTTTTAGGACCCTTTCTGTGGGATAGCTTGCTCTCAGCTACTAGCAGCTAATCTGCTGCTCTTGAGCTGCAGCTTAGGTGGATAAACCTCGCCGCTATTCAATGTTTTTCCACATTCCAAGCCAATCCAAAGCTTTGATCTATTCCCAATCAAACCATAAACTGCTGGTTTATTCTCCATTTGCACTCAGTGCAAATTCTTAATACTCTTAAACTTTTAAGTGCTGTTAGCCAATTTTCACAACCCCAGAGTGTATCTCTGATATTTATTCCTAAGAAATTATTTTTGGTTAGAAGGTATTACTTATGAATTATGATTTTCAATTATAATTTTGTTAAATATTTATAATCAATAATCATAAATACTTTCAAAGACATATGTTGAGATTTATGTTCTGTCTAGGTTTTTTCTGTTCATAGAATTTGCATCTCACTCAGTGTTTCTGTTTAGCTCTCTCACCTTTCAACTTTTGCCAGTAACTTTACCTTTGACACAGAAAGTACTTTCCACGTCCCTAGAGCCAGCCTAAGCATCCGGGGATCGGGCAGCTGAGGTCTCCACCTTCGTCCACCACCCAATCCTCTTTGCACCGGTCCCTCACCAGGTGGTGGGCCCACTGGCCTCGCGTCTCTCGTTCGGGCTTAAGTGGAGGAGTTCAGGCATCTCGGGGTCTTGTTCACGAGTGAGGGAAGAATGGAGCGGGAGATCGACAGACGGATCGGTGCGGCTGCCGCAGTAATGGGGGCGCTGTGCCGGTCCGTTGTGGTGAAGAGAGAGCTGAGCCGAAAAGCGAAGCTCTCGATTTACCGGTCAGTCTACGTTCCTACCCTCACCTATGGCCAAGAACTTTGGGTCATGACCGAAAGAACGAGATCCCAGATACAAGCGACTGAAATGAGCTTCCTCCGTAGGGTGGCCGGGCACTCCCTTAGAGATAGGGTGAGGAGCACGGCCATCCGGGAGGGGCTCGGAGTAGAGCCGCTGCTCCTCCACATCGAGAGGAGCCAGTTGAGGTAGCTCAGGCATCTATACCGGATGCCTCCTGGACGCCTTCCTCGGGAGGTGTTCCAGGCACGTCCCACCGGGAGGAGGCCCAGGGGATGGCCCAGGACACGCTGGAGGTACTATGTCTCTCGGCTGGCCTGGGAACGCCTTGGGCTCCCCCCGGAGGAGCTGGAGGAGGTGTCTGGGGAGAGGGACGTCTGGGTGTCTCTGCTCAGTCTGCTGCCCCCGCGACCCGGTTCCGGATAAGCGGAAGACGACGAGTACGAGTACGAGTACAGAAAGTACTTCTGGATCAGTGCTTCTGTGTGTTGTTTTTTTTTTTGTATGAGTGGCTCCTTTGTTCTCTCAAACCTGCAGTCACAGCCTGCCTTGTTGTGCCACAAGCCAGGCTGTGCTCGAGGCTTCTTCCTGTTAAAAGGGAATTCTCCTTTACACTGTTGACACATGTTAGCTCAGTATGAGCGATTGCTGCAAAGTTGAATGTTTGTTTTTAAGCACTAGCGGACTCAATTTCTCACATTTTTCGGAAGTAGACAGGAAAGTGTGTGGAGAAAGAGGGGGAAGGGCATACAGTAAACATCAACAGCTGGGACTCAAACCCACGACTGCCTGCGTAAGGGTCTAAAGCCTCTATATATGGGTCGCACGGTTAACCCCTGGCACCACCAGCACCCTTCCAGGAAGTTAATGACTTAATTGGTTGTACTTTATAGGAAAACTTGTTATCCAGATGCATGCTAAACTGAACTTGACTGCTGTGTTTTATAGCTAGGATCAAATCTAAATGAACGTAATTGACTTTAAATCTGTCTATATGATTGGATTGAATTGACTATAAATTTGTGTATGTAATCTGGATCTGTGTGTATATAAAGTGCCTTGAGAGGTTTGTTGTGAATCTGCCCCATATAAATAAAACTGAATTTTATTCAATTGAAAAGTCAAAAGAAAAGGTACAACTAGGCAAGACAATGTCAAAAGCTGTAAGTCACTTTTACCAAGCATTTTCAACTAGGAGCATATATAATGCATCAAAAATCAAAGCAAAATGGGAATCAGAAATGAATGTCCACATATCGGATAAAGTACGGGAGGCCATTTGTACAGAGTCGCATGTGGTGACCAATTCAAATTCTTGGAGAGAGTTTAAGCGGAAAGTTATTATACGTTTTTTTAGGACACCAGAGATTGTGGCCAAAATTAATCCTGAGAGATCGGATGTCTGTTGGCGGAGCTGTGGCGCACATGTTGGGAATCATACCCATATCTTTTGGGCTTGCCCAATGATTAAATCTTTCTGGGATTATGTGTTTGCAGCCCTAAACTCAGTATTTCATCGGAGTCTCCTGAAGGCCATCTTAGGGGCTATCCCTATGGACTTGGTTGAAAACAGCAAAGAGTATCTATTGCGTATTCTGTTGACTGTGGCTGTTAAATGCAACACCATCAATTGGCTGAGGTTGAATCCTCCCAGCTATGACAATTGGATTGAGAAAGTTAGAGAAATTTACCAGATGGAGCAAATTACTTACTCACTTAGAATTCAGAGGGAACTGTTTACTAAAAGGTGAAGTCCCATGACTGCTTTATTATGGCAATAAGTTTTCGAACAGACAAATGGTATGCTACTTTGTGTATTTATGCATTCAACAATATCTTTAATCACTGTACATGGACCTGTGAGATTACTGTCTGAAGGATGTCATAACTTCTAAATATATGCACTAGTTTGTATGAGCTTTGAAAACAAAATAAAAATAAAGAAAAAAAAAAAAGAAAAGTCAAAAGGAGCAACTTAATTCTGAAAATTTAGAAGGAAATTGAGTCTAAATCTAATATTTCTTTTCTGTTTTTAAAAGAAAGAAATGGTTGGGAGAATGTGCTTTTATATCTTATTTTAAATCCTAATAATCTCTGGAGCAGGAGATTTGTAACAGATGTGACCTTGTTGAAGACTAATTTTTCTTTGTTTTACGGAACTATTTGTAAAAAGGCAGTATTTGTATGGTTGGAAACAGGTGGCAGGGTGTTACTGTATCAACATTGAACCCCCCCACAACTCTTTTGCTTCTAAACTGTAACTATGGGAAGTATAGTTATACAGTGTGGCATAGTCTGCCATATTACCTAAAATAGACAATAATATAAAAAGCATAAACTTACTTCATCACATGCGTTTTTCAGTTGCTGTCTCATTACCTCAAGATCAGAGATAACTTGATTTTTCTCCTCAAGTGTCAGTTTCAAATTATTTTGGAGTTCTGAAACAATAGCAAAGCAAACACATCTATTCAATTCATTCAATACATTTAATTGTGACACATAGAAAACATGATTATGGTTATAATAATGTGGATGAAGATATTCTTTTTCTAGGTTAGGTAAATTTTCAAATTGCCAAACTATTTTATCCTATGTACAAACACGACTTATATCACTAGCATTATGTCATGTAATTCCCTTTTTGAACAATAATATGAGATTTTAACTCAAGTATTCTTTCCAAAACATGCATTTATTGAAAGGAGGCAAAGGTTTTATTTGCTCAGTCTCCTGATATCAGCTTGTCATTTATAAAATGAAAAACTTTATTCTCACAGTCATGGTGGTAAAATTTCACTGACTCTGTATCCAGAAGTAACTTTACTTTGTCATGAACACACTTATCTGTTACCTGTTGATTAGCAGTGACAGGTCACTAAAAGTCTCTGCTTCACAATTTTGGCTATTTGGTAGCCAACATTCCAATAAAAAATACTGTTAAAGCAATAATACCCAAACATTTGGAATGTTTTTACGCTTCATACCACCCACAGAGGTTTTTGTCAGCATTCCCCTTGATGATTGAGCATTTTCAATCAACACATTTTGTCATGCAGGCTTTCTTTAAAAACATGGAAACATGATTTGTCTTTATAAAATTTGATTGAAAGTACTATTTTAATCATTTCTAGCAGTTAAGCAGTTACAAAAATGAATCTCTTGCTGTTTCCACTTTCAGAGTAAAACTGTGATGTCTGGTTTTATTGAACATGAAGTAATGAAGGTTGCTTCAAGGTTGAAGAAACCATCTACCTGAAATAAAGTGGGTGCAATAGGAGGAGAGGCAAACTGAGGCAGCAGAGTCCAGAGCTTCATGTTCCTCTTTTTTATCTGCATGTGTCTCCTCATTTTCCACAGCTTGCTCTTCTTCATCCAGGTTGATTTCTTTGATGGTTTCTGGGTTGAGGTACGATATCAACATCATGCTCTTCCTCTTTAGAGAGCGGTTCTCACGCTTTAACTTCAGCCCCAGAGAGAATACAAGAACAATGGACATATGAGTGTGTATGTATACTTTTTCTTATTTGTCCTATTACAAACAACAAATTTCAGTTTATTTCATTGGGATTTTATCTGGTAGAATAACAAAAAGTAGCACATAATTATGAAGTTGAAGAAGAATGCATGATTTTTACCAAAAAAGTACAAGATTATTTAACCCCCCTCTGAGTCAATACTGTTTAGTTCTTATCATTGATGCGACCTGAATTAAACATCTCTATTCAAGGCTATTACAGTACATTTTTAGCCTTGTGTTTTTCTTTGTATTTTTTCTGCTGTTTAACATTATGAACAGTATATGTGCTTAACTGTGATGATGATTGCATTTTTGAAAGTTCCATCATTAGTCAATCGAATGTATCAACAAAGCAACGACCCTAAATAGAACTATCATAAAGCTTATCTAAAGGAGGGTGATGCAAATTATGCATATTGATGCTATCTGTAAAGCGAAGTTGGAAAAAAATAAAGGACAAAAAAGTGAAAAAACAAAAGTATTTATTAATGGCCTCCCGTAGAGAACAGATTGCAGCAAATCTGACTTTTGATGATACCATTCAGACTGCATCTATTCTTCTGAAACGCAATCAACAATACATAACGTGTAATTGGATTCTTTCAACAAAAATGAACAGCTCACCACAGATGCCCATATAAATTACATACTCATATGAATCAAGACTGACATAGCATTGGCTTGCCCTCTAAAGGTCAGTATCATAAAGTAACAGCCCTTCATTTTACCTTGATTACACATCACCAAAAAAACATTAAGCTTCAAAACTACATTTTCATCTTTCTGGTTTCAAATTGCTGTTGCCCTGAATTTTGTCATTTTTCTTTGACAGTAAGTGAGGTGAAGAGAGGGGGAATACATGCAGCACAGGTCACTGTGGCCAGGATTCAAAACACGAAACAACAGCATTGAGGGCCAAAGCCTCTCTTCACATGGGATGCAAGCTCTACTGCTGTGGCAGTGCCCCACCCCTGTAGCTGCTTTTTGAATCCAACCGTAGGAGTGTTAAGAAATTTCAGTTTCTTTCCAGGGTTTTTAGGAATATTTTAGTAAATCTGCCAAGGAAATAGTGTAAAGAAATGTATACCAAGTGTCTCTGTTTTTCTCTGGTTGGCACTAATGCTTTACTGAGGTAAAGTTAAACTTATAGAAAAACCCTAACCCATTTAAATGTAAACAGTCAAAATGCAAATGCATTGTTGCGTGCATACAGTAAGTAGACACCAAGCTTCCCTACATTGGCTCCCTGTTAAATCCAGAATAGAATTTAAAATTCTCCTCCTCACATATAAAGCCCTTAATGATCTAGCTCCATCATACATCAGAGATCTGATTGTTCCATATGTTCCTAACAGAGCACTTCGTTCTCAGACTGCAGGTTTACTGGTGGTTCCTAGAGTCTCTAGAAGTAGAATGGGAGGCAGATCCTTTAGTTATCAGGCTCCTCTCCTGTGGAACCAGCTCCCAGTTTTAGTCCGTGAGGCAGACACCCTGTCTACTTTTAAGGCTAGGCTTAAAACTTTCCTTTCTGATTAAGTTTATAGTTAGAGTGGCTTACGTTATCCTGAGCTATCTCTGTAGTTATGCTGCTATAGGCTGCTGGAGGACATAATGACCACTTTCACTTTCTCTGCTACATTTTCATACTACTCTCTAATTTTGAGTTATTTGCTGTTTTTTCGGCTTTTAAATCTATGTTCTTTTTCTGTTTTTTCTCTTTTTAGAGGCTACATCTGACCTGGCTCTTTGTTTAGCTATGACACCTTCCTGGAAGGGGACATCGGCTGAGCATTTGCTGCCAACAACATAATGTTCACCTTATACAGAGTATCCATCTGGCCTTGTTTTTCAGTGATTAACCCTGTCTCTCCTAGACATAGCAACTGGTTGAGCTTCTACTATGATTAACTGTAAGTGCTCTCTCTCAAACTCTAAACCTGGCTCAGCGTTCATCTGCTTAGCTGTCTTTCTCTCCTAGATGAAGCCACTAAAGGAGCTATAACCATTATTGTTTAACTTTTCTTCCTACTTTCCTATAGAAAGTACTCCTAGATCAGTGCTTCTGTGTTCCTTTTGTGTCTTTACTCTGTTCTCTCAAACCCCCAGTCGGTCGTGACAGAGGGTCGCTCACACTGAGCCTGGTTGTAGTTCTGCTGGGTTTCTTCCTGTTAAAAGAGAGTTTTCCTCTCTACTGCCTCTACATGCATGCTCAGTATAAGGGATTGCTGCAAAGTCAATGCAAGCAACTATCCACTGTCTCTACATGCTCATCCAGGAGGAGTGACTGCAGCAAGTCACTTACTCAATGCAATCTGCTGGGTTTCCTGGGATTTAACCAATTTGAATAATAAACTGAAACTGATGGACTGTTTGATAGATAGGATTAATTGGAATATATGAACCTGACTTGAAATCTGTATAATTCGACTGAATTGACTTTGTAAAGTGCCTTGAGACTACATGTGCTGTGAATTGGCTTTATAAATAAAACTGAAATAAATCAAGCTTCATTAAAAAAGCAGATGTTTATTTTTGTGTATTTCTGATAAAAGAAAAGTATAAACTGCAGTGGTATATAGCTACCAATCACAGAGACATTAAAGACATCAACCTTTCCAATCCTTGTTTTTATTATAGGAATATTTTTATTTTCATTTTTCATATCTCTTCATTTTAGTGTTAACTTGTGTGTTGTTATTGGTAAGGTGTAGATATAACGGTATCTTCTCAGTTCATCCTTATGGCCAGTTTTCATTGTAGCCTGATGGCCCAAGCAGTAACTAGGAGTCCTAAAAGCCATCTATAATAATCACTTTCCCTTTAAAGCATCCTCACCTAGTGGACTATCAACACTGATAGCAACACACTGTTTAACAAAGGAAAAATAATTTAAGCATTGCGCTTATTTTGAGTTAAAGGAGATAAAAAGACAGACTTGCTTTAACACAGTTGCCCAAAACTAAGTAGCAAAGTATTAATGTCAACCCTAAGCTTTTAAACAAATGTGTAAATTAATTTAAAACAGAATACAATTGACTTCATTCATTATTACCTTGAAAAAAATTCAGTTATCAAAATGGCAGACAGATCGATGAAAGACAGATGTGTTTGATGGCCATGCACCCAAAAACTATTTTTCCTTGGAACTATTTTGAGGAACCTTTTATATTACCCTAGTCATTTCTTTTATGTGTTTCCACCACTGATTCCCAAACTGTGCTGTTATTGTAAATTACATTTGGTGATGCAGATTGTTGCTCTGCTGTACTGAAAATGGGTGCACTACAGCCACTATACTCTAGTTAATCTGTTACAGTTTTTGATGTACTAAGGGAATACCTGTTACTGTATGCAAACAAGATTCCAACTGTCATTAATGCAGCTTTGTTAATCTGAGGAGACAAATCACTGCCCAGTTCAACAGTAGATTCCAGAACAGGATTAGAAACAGTCCAATAGACCATTTCAGCATCCATTGTTCTTACACCAGTAAAGTAACTTAACTTTGTGGAAATGTGTAACTGTAATAGATTTTAAATGATTTGCTTTTATTCAGACATGTTCTGTTGGCAAATTTGTGAGAGAGCAGGAAACAATCTCCCCTCACAAAAGTAGAATGCTGTGGATTTTCCGCAATATGAATGATCATTGTATTACAATGATTTCCCTTTAAAATGTATGTAAAGAGACTCAGAACTCCATGTACAGGCGCAAACTAGTTAGCCTTTAAACTAATTTTACAGAATACAGACCTCCATGCTCAATTATGATCTGCGCAAAGAGGAGAGATGGCTCTAGTCAGTACAGCCATGACTTCAGATAATTTTACAGCAGTTACACTGAAACAGGTTTTTTTAGATTTAGGTGTCAACAAATACACAGATATCTTATATTGAGCCACAGTTACCACCAAATACATCTTGCATTCATTAGTACTGTGCACTTTTCGGTAACAATGCCGTTGTTATATATATGTTTATGCAGGTGTAGAAGCAGTCTTCTTCCCTGGACAGGTCGCCAGGGTACACCCTAGCGACCTGTCCAGGGTGTACCCTGCCTCTCGCCCATAGACTGCTGGAGATAGGCGCCAGCTTCTCCGCGCCCCACGATGGAAGAAGTGGTAGAAAATGACTGACTATATATATATATATATTTCTGTTTTTATTTCTGTTTCTGGTTTTACTAATACACCTGAATGCAATCACAGTAAAACTCTGTGGAATTCAATATAAGGGACTGGGCAGAATGTTTGGGTTTGCTAACAAAATTACCAATTCCTCTTGTAATATTTAAAGTTAGCAAAACATTTGAACTTTCAGGGAATTTACACTAGGAGATTACTGAAAAAACATGGAGAAAATTCTACCACTAGGAAATATTTAGCACCCTGCTGTTGGGGTCATCCATTTTGGTCGGGCAGTTCGACATGCGCAGCCAACAGACGTTGCAGCTCTGACGTCACCCGGGATTATAAAACCCCGCGGAAAAAAAACTTTCGTTGCCATCTCCAGAGTGTTTCTAACGGGACGAAGCAACGGAGGCGCATATCTGGAGAGAGAAAAGGTCGCAGGCAAACTTTGTCTTCACACGGCCATTCCCGGAAGAGCTTGAAAGCTGGAAATCTGTCTGATACAAGAAGGTCAGAAGATTCATATACCGATTGAAGACCACGCCGACACCCGGCGCAGGTGGAAACCCACAGAGTATTTATTTCCAAGGAGATGAGTTTCCTCCTTGTTGATTCAGTCGACTAAACGGTTCTACATGTTTTCCCCCTTTGGACAGCTGAGAAGTTTACCGTTTTTTCTATTTTTCTACGCATGTCCCCCCCCCCTTTTATCATTATTGTTAGGTAGTCAGTTCTATCCCCATTATGTAGAATAGTGTAGAAGTGTAGAAGAGCTTTTGAACCCATAATCACCACACCAGAGAACATCTCTGATTTCTATTCAGAAGTAATGATTTTTGGCTAAGAAATTACTTTCCTGAATTATTATTTTTAATTAGAATTATACAGGGGTTGGACAATGAAACTGAAACACCTGGTTTTAGACCACAATAATTTATTAGTATGGTGTAGGGCCTCCTTTTGCGGCCAATACAGCGTCAATTCGTCTTGGGAATGACATATACAAGTCCTGCACAGTGGTCAGAGGGATTTTAAGCCATTCTTCTTGCAGGATAGTGGCCAGGTCACTACGTGATACTGGTGGAGGGAAACGTTTCCTGACTCGCTCCTCCAAAACACCCCAAAGTGGCTCAATAATATTTAGATCTGGTGACTGTGCAGGCCATGGGAGATGTTCAACTTCACTTTCATGTTCATCAAACCAATCTTTCACCAGTCTTGCTGTATGTATTGGTGCATTGTCATCCTGATACACGGCACTGCCTTCAGGATACAATGTTTGAACCATTGGAACCATTGTAGAACATGTTTTAATGTTTTGCTGCACAAAATATGTACCATGTAAATTTCATTTCATACTATCCATTTGAAATGCAAATATACCCATTTTGTCCTACCGGTGGTGTCTTTTGTTGTAGCTTTGAACTGAAGATCTTTGTTTGGTGTGCAATCATTGTGTGAACCCCAGGTGAGCAGGGTTATTTCTAGATGAGCTGTTTGGCTTGAGAAGGAAATGGTCCAGGAGCGCATGTTTTTAAGTAAAGAGCACTCCATGTGAGTGAGCATTGGGAAAACAGTAAGACTGAAAATATTGTTGGAGGAGATAGGAATGACGTTTCGATTTATTTCCAATTAATGGAGTAATCTGAAATTGTTGAAAAATTAATCATAATAGGTATTGAGTCTGGAAGAGAAACATTTACACATTTTGAGAAATACCACAACATTGTCAGCATTTAAAGTCATTTCATTTCAGTTGTTTTACTTCTATGAATAATATTGTTTTGACAAATTGTAGCCACCTATTCAATGCTGAAAAATATAGCGAATAGTGAAGAGTTCAGTCTGTTCCCACTTTTAAGACAGAAGCTCAGAGCAATTTGATAATTTGTCTGCACACAGCCATTCAATGAGCCAATCCATTACAAGAAATTATGTCCACATATTTTTTGTAGGGTATCAAAAATATTTTGTGGATCTAATGAAGAGATTAAAACCTTTCTTTATTTTGATGTTACCATAATCAAATTTTCTTCACTTCACTTATGTTTATGTTTTGGTTTTCTTTGGTATTGCTTTAATGATAATTTGTTAGTTGTTTAGTATTTTTATTAAGTAAAAAAAAAAATTTTAACATTAGGCTCTTGATTTATGGGTTCATTCCGTGTGTTGATTTTCATAATTATTTATTTTTTTTGTTTTGTTGTCTGTGTAGTTTGATTTAATCCCTTAGATTAGTTCAAGTTTTTTTCCCCTTGGTTTGATGTTCTTTTGTGTTTTGTACAGCTCCCTCTGTGTTCTCTGTGTTTATTAGTCTCCTTCCCTCAGTTTGATGGGATGTATAATATGATGAGTTATTTTTTTTTCAATCCTGGTGGCCAGCATATTGCATATGATTATAAAGCCTTTATCTCACCATCATTAACCGGAATTTGACACTAGATTAAGAGTTGGTGCACTCATTTTGAAGAAAAATGAACAAATATATGAAAGACAGGAAATGAAAGTACCTGAAAACTTGCCTAAGGTCACCACCAGGGTGGCAGCACAAACTATGATAATTAATAGTTTTTTTTTTCCTTTCAAAATGACTGAACATGGCTGATTATAACTGTAGGTAACATGTATGAATGTCATAGTTTTGATGTCAGGAGTGGGTCTCTGCTTCTTAAACAACAAAGTCACCCACCAAATCTAAACCCTGACTTTATAAGGAACTCGGTTGTGTAATGTTGTAGGAGGGAGTGTCCCACAACATTGAGAATCAATGAGCTGCTCATTACCACACAGGCCAACGTTAGCCCAGTCAGGGTTGTTATGGAGCTGGCCGAGGAATGAGAACTTTCTTCTCCATCGTTTACTTGTTGTTGAGAAAGCCACTGTAATTCTCTGTTATATCTCGGTCAATTTACACAAATATATTCTGATTCTATCTTGGCTTTTCAAAATATATGTAATGACAGTGTAACCCTCTCACCATCCGGCCCGTTACATTATAGTAAAAACTATTTGATATACTTCCTCTTTAAACTCGAATTACCCAATGTTGAAAGAAACATTCTAATGTCTATAAACTGTGTCTAGAAGAACTATGATTCTCCAGAAGTTTTCCCAAGCAAATGAACAATATGTGACGTAATTATTTGCCAGTGTATATCTGAATAAAGGAATGATACACTAACACAAGAAATATGTTTTCTTTCTTTTCTATTCTTCAGATGCAACTCAGATCACAAAGCTACTCAGTCTGAGTAAAAGAATGAATTTAACCTCTTGTTTGGTTCTAGGTTTTTTTAGAGGGCACTCATGTTATTTTTATACAGGTTTGCTATTAAGTTGGGTGCCACGTGTTGGAGCTCATATTCTTTTTGGAAACATTAATCCTACCAGTTTGAAGTATTTACTTGACTACACTGTAAGGATTATGATTCTTGGTGAATGAACATGTATCAAAAATTCTAATTGGAAATTATAATTCAGAAAAATAATTCTTAACCAAAATCAATGCTTACAAATAGAATTCAGAGATGCACTCTGGTGTTGTGATGATGGGCTCACAGCTCTTAATAAATACAATTACTTAATTACCATTAATAATTGATAATTATTAACTAAAATCACACTCAATGTCACTGTTTATCAACTGCTCCACCAATTGGTGGGGAACACTAACCTTATTTTGACAGATAAATCACTCCTGCACGAAATGTCTATGAAGATCAAACCAGCAGCAGTTTATGGGCAAAAATGGTAATGGGACAAAGCTTTGGGTTTACTTGGAATGTGGAACATGAAATCAGTAGATGTTTCACATAGGTAGCCCCTTCGGGAGCGGCCTCCACCAGCCTGCAGTCATAAAACCCCTAAAGTGCGTGGTAACCAGGTCCCGGAGAAAACGTAATGGTGGAGCGTCTCAAGCTCAATGTGACATCAGAGCTGCGACGCCCACTTCCTGTGAACTGCAATACATGCTGGGAGGAGAAGTAGCAGAAAATGGTCCAACATCCCCCCTAGGTTCGAAGGGTGAGATTAATCAAGGTCTTTGAAGCTATTGGGTCCATTCTGTCCTGAGATGAAAAATCAATGATTCATGATGAAGCAAACAAACAATAAAACTGTCTCTATGTTCCTGTTGGCAGGAACGGAGGTTCACAATTCAGTTCGTTTTACAAAAGCCTATAACTGGGCAGGATAGAGGTTAATCTGGGCAGGGCTAATTTTTGACTAACTCATAACTATCTATGTAGTTTAGTAAGGAAATACAAAGAAACAATACCTTTACATCATCATCACAGTTTTGGCCATCAGCTTTGGTAACCCTGAGACAAAGTCAAAACAACAACCAAGAAGGTACAATATAAAAAAAAAAATCATTATCGGTGGGGAAATGAATGTGAGACGTGCCTGTATGCCTGCTTGACGTGCCTGTATGCGGTGTGTGCCATTCCTGCTGTCACGACCCACCCGATTACAAGGAGAACTACATTAATGGTCATAGTGTGGGTTTCTGTCCACTCTGTTCTCTTGGCGAATTGAGGGAGAGGTGTCGTGCTCAACCCTGCAGGAGTAAGGTGGAACGTAATTAGTTTGGTGCTTTCCATTAAAAATTGTTCTTCAATACTAGTATCGATGCTGAAAATAAATCCTTTGAAGGCATCCATAATCTCAAACTCTGTATTATATTTGTCGAGATTAAGGTGATGAAGGATTATGTCTCTGAGTCGGAGTAGTGCACCTTGGGGTACAGAGACAAACATCGTTTGGTTGGGTAACTTTTTTCTGGTAACTGTGTTGTGCTGATCTTAAGATAGCATAGCCTCTGTCACTAGAGTGCTTACAAGCCATTGATTACCCGCACGTTCGACCTTGGTTTCTATTCCTACATCCTTTAGAGTCACTTTAGCCTGACAATTTTGTTCAGGAGATCCCTCCCTTAAGCCGCACAGGTAATCATGACGTCTCTAATAAAAGGATTAATTGGGCACACACAGTGAAGGTCTCTGGTTTTGGTGCACAGGTCTAAATTGGGAATTAGAAAAGTTTTGCATCGGCATCATGGTAGGCTAATAGTGGTGGGGTTTTCAGGTGTACGTGTGTTTTGTCCTTCCAAAACCCGACATTTAACACTGTTTTAAGCCTGTACACATTTGCTCCTTGGATGATAGGGAAACTGAGCATAAATCCTACCTCTAGGTTATCTGGACTGACAAAAATTTGAATTGTGCTGCCTGAGCTATAAGCCAGGTGTGTTTGTGGAGGTTGCAAGGTGTCTGTTGTGGTGGACTTTAAGATTTTCTCTACCTAATCCAGCGGAACTAGGTAAGTAGCCATCCGTTCTTCGGTGAGGCTGTCTACAGATGAACCAACCTCTCTAATCAGGTCTTGCATCAAGTCTCTTACAACCTGCGTGTACATTCTTAACTTCTGTGAGGGTTTGCAGTGCATGCAGAGTATTTTTAATAAAAGTGGAGTGTAATTTACAGTGACCACTGTGCCCTGGAGGGTCTTAGTTTGTACTTCCAACAGTCTCTGTTTTAGGAGGCGTCTCTGTTGGATTTCCGCCATTTCTTCGCCTAATTCTTGTGCGTTCCTCTGAATAGTTTTAAGGCCGACTAAATTTGCTGCTGAAAGGCCAATGGAAAACAAAGATCACAGTGCCGCCGCCTGACCCTGTGCACTAATCTCTTCTTCCTCCTGTCCGGAGGGGGAACCTGTTCCTGTGGAGGAGAGTCTGTTGCAGGATTTGATCTGGTTGACATCAACCCATTTGTACACCAGGGCCTGTTGGGATTTTAAGAGTTTTATCCTGTACAGCACTGGTGAGAGTTTTCCCACAATTTCGAAGGGACCTGTCCAGCTTGGGAGAATTTTTTTGGAACACCCAGTTGGTTCAGCAAATCAGAAATAGAAAACTTTTCGACCCAGTTCGTATTCACGGTGGGCAGGTTTCCAGTCGTAATATGCTTTTGCGCCCTCTACGCTGGCTTCCAGGTTCTTTTGTGCCCAAGCGAAAGTGGATCTGAGGTGCTCCTTCAAGTCTGAGACATATTGATGTGCTGTGTAGGCAGCTGTAACACACGTCTTCTGAATGATACAGCAGATGGAGTGGGAGGGTCATTTGCCTTCCAGTCATTATCTTGAAGGGGGTTACTCCTGTGGAGCGTTGGTGGGTGGACCGAATGGCCATCAGGACCAAAGGGAGTTAAATGTCCCAGTCCTTTTCATTGCTGTTAACATACTTATTTAGCATTGCTACTATGGTGCGGTTCATCTGCTCCACCTGGCCCGACGATTACGAATGGTAAGGAATATGAAATTTTACTTCCACCCCCAGAATGTCCAAGAGTGCGGTCATGACACTTGAGGTGAAATGTGTTCCTTTGTCTGAGTCAATGGACAGGGGAAGACCCTACAGGCTCAAAACATTGATCAGCAAAAGAAAAGCCGTGGTTACGGCGGTGTCGTTTGGCGGGAGTAAGCATTCAACTCCTTAGTGAAACTGCACATCACCATTAGGAAGTATTTGTTACCTAAGGTTGATTTTGGGACTGGTCCAACCCAGTTGATTTGCAGGTGGGACCAAGGGAATCGAACCACCCTTCGCTGAAGTGGAGCTCGACCGAGTGGCTGAGATGGTTGGAACTGACAGCAGGTCAAGCATCCTTGGATGTAGACCTGGGTGTCGTGAGCCATTGAAGGCCAATATGCCACCTGTTGGAGGGTGTGAAGTGTGGCTTCAAAACCCCTATGACCCCCTACAGAAGAGTCATGAGCTTAGGCTAACATGACCCCCCTGTGTTCAGTTGGGACAACCCATTGAGGCACCCCACGGCCGTTTTGGGTGTAGACTAAGAGACCTTTCTTCAACATGATGGGACATGTAATGTCAGAAGGTCCGCAGTTCCTTGGTCTTACCGGTCGCGATAGCGACACTTCAGAGTTTTATGACTCTTTGTTCGAGATTCGGGGCAATCAGCCGCTAGTGGCTAAGGGCACAGCCCACAGTTTACCAGCTGTTCGCTGCTATCAAGAAATCAGCACAGCAGGAAGGCTTCTCTTTCCAAGTTAACCTAAATTGCACATTTTGTCCATAAAACTGCCGGTTTGATCTTCATAGACACTCAATGCACATACATTTTCATTTATTATTATTGTTAGGTAGTCATTTTTATCCCCTTTATGTAGAATAGTGCTTGTTAGTTAGGTGAAGGTTTTTGGACCAGAATGGCTTCAGAATTATATGGCTTCAATAAATATTCATATATATGATTAAGAGAAGTGTTTGTGTTTATTTCGTGCAAGAGTGATTTATCAGTCAAAATAAGGTCGAAGTTCCCCCACCTTTGGTGAAGCAGTTGAATAAACAGTGAGATTATCAATTATTTATGATAAATGACTAATTGTAATAATTAAGAGCTTTGAGCCCACAATCATCACACCTGAGGACATCTCTGATTTCTATAGGTAATGATTTTTGGTTAGGACATTATTTCCCTTCATTATGATTTTTAATTATAATTTTTGATAAATATTAATTAATCAAAAATCATAATCCTTACATGAGTTTCCCCTATCCTCACCACCTGGCGTCTGTTGGTATGGAAGTTGCTGATCCAGGAGCAAAGTGGTGCAGATAAACCAAGGTTGTGGAGCTTTGTGGCCAGCATGTCAGGAAGGACAGTGTTGAAGGCTGAGCTGAAGTCCACAAATAGCACCCTAACATAGGTGTTAAGGTGCTGCAGATGAGTCAGGGCTGTGTGAAGTGCTACCGAGACAGTATCCTCTGTGGAGTGATTTAACCTGTAGGTGAAATGCAGGCTGTCCAGGCCAGCAGGGATAGCGTCCTTGATGTACTTCAGGAGGATCCTTTCAAAGCACATCATGATGACTGGGGTCAGAGCAACAGGACGGTAATCATCTAGGCAGGTGATGGTTGAAATTTTTGGACACATTTTTTTGCTTTTCAAAAATAAGTGCTACTGGATTTTCTTAATCAACTATTAGCGTTAATCAATTAATCAATAATCCCAATCCTTAAAATAATTGTAGTCCCTGGGTGGGACTTGAAATGACAGATACCACTATTGCAAGAAGTAACACAATTGTGATATCCTAGAAGCTTATGATCTCTGTTGTGAGATTTGGTTAACTTTTGCAGGAGTGCTTGTAAGCTAGAGGATGTATCTTGACTAATATTGGCTCAATTCTACTGCAGAGGATTCATATTCCTAATAGTAATAATAATCTTTCTAAGGTGCTTTTGTGGAAGGAAGGTGGACATTTATGGTGAAATTCAACGTAAATTTCCATCTCGTCAAAGCATGCCATCTGGCTTAGAGCTGTAGCGCAGCTTGTTACCATAGGACCCAAATTCCTGCCACAGCATCCTTCCCAAGAGATTTCCTTCCCAAGCTCATGGTTTTCCTCACACATTCACAGACTCCAGAACAGGTAAGCAGAGTAAGCAGATTAGATTCAGTGGTGTGGTGTCCCACCCCACTGTAGTAGACAGCCATGAATAATACCTGGCTGCGGATCCAGTAGAAGTAAATAGGTCAAGGTTTAGAGGCGATCAGCCTTCAAACTTGACTCGCAGCACCCTCCTCCATGATCCCTCACCTCCACCAAGGTGACAGGAGAGCCGTCTCTGGGACTCAGGTGGTTCATACAGCCCTCAAATGCTACCCAGGACTCGAGTCCTTGGAGCACAGGGCCCACCATTGTACCATGAGCAGCCTCCAGTGCATCCCCCAAGGGTGAAGCGTGATGCCCTGACACACGAGGGATGCAGCAGGAGTGAACCTTCAGATGATGACTCAGATGGGCCAGCACCACTCCCTGAGAGTGGATTGCACACCCGCCAACTTGAGTCTCATGCCCAAGACATAGAGCATTTTGACCCTAATAATGCAGAATCAAAGATTGATGATTATCTCAGGGCAGTCGAATGCTGCCTTTTAGACCTGTGCTGCCCATTAGCACGGGAAAAGTTGAAGCTCATTTGGAAGACGACAACCAGGAGCGTCAATACTTTCATGGAGAGCCTGCCCTCTAGAGTCCGAGACTGTTATTCAATCTTTAAGGGAAAAATATTCTGTGTACACGGAGCTGGCCTCCGTAACACCTGGTGCTTTCACCATCCAGCAAAAGAAAAGCGAAGCACCCAGAGTATTACTGGCGCCTGAGAGCCGCTTCCTTCCAAGGATGTAATGCTCCCGGCATAGAGGAGGACCATGCTTTTAAAATCATTATTCTTAAAAGCGTACGATACGGTGTTACCATATACTGTAGAACAAAAACGCTCACCATGCAAGAGATCCGTAAAAATGCTCAGATGGCGTGGGAAACACATGCACGCCCTACTAATGGGTCAGAAGGTGAGGCTAGAGTTTTACAGGTGCACACAGAAGAAGACAGTCTCGTGTTAGGAGGCAGAAAAATGCCTTCACACCGAACCCTTGTTAAGAAGAGGTTAAGGGAACAATGTAGGTTTGGTCAGCTGGACCAGGGAGGTGGTACTGAGTACCAACCACAGTTCAAGTTGCCGGACCACTTCCAGTCGAACAGATAACCTGACCATTACATGAGGCTCAAAGGTAAGCCTGATGGTAATGGTTGGAGTCAACATGCAAGATGTAACCTGAAGAGAGTGAGATGGAGGATGCCTTCCGCAAGATTCTGACAGAAGCAGTGCGCCAGGAATGCGCCCAATCTCCACCATCATTAGAGGAAGCCGACCATCTGGTGAAACTGGATCCAAAACCCCCGTCAGCATGACTAGGCGTGGAGCCAGTTTCCACAGCCATCAGTCTACCTGATTGGATGGGGAGACAAATCTGGAAAACTCCAAGAACCCCTTGGGACCTCCTTAGGAGAAACACCGCAAACCATTTTTCCAAGGTCCTTAGGTAAACTGAACCACAATGAACATGCACGTCGCCTATACTGTCTGACCATTATAGGAGGACGTGTCAAACTGAGTTTCCATTTTAAAACAACAGGATCAGATCTTGCATTAGGAGGTGAGTAGAGCCATGCTCTCCCTAAGTAAACCATTTCTGGGCCAAAGCTTGTGATGTAAGCATCACCAGCCACACCCGAGATTGATTGTGTATCACTAGTTGCGTGGGGCTGGAAATCACACTCAAAGACATGACTTTGGTGCACCCTATCTACCGGGACACATTAGACACAGAGCCTTTTCCTGGTGGCCAGGACCTGCTGGACAGGCTGGCCCCACTTATTAACTGCCACCAGGACCAACTCTGGGTCTAGGTGGATGTGCCAAAACCAGTAGGTGCAAGCAACAAACCATTCTTTCTGACCAACCAGGTTACCAGCTTAAAGGAGCTCAAAGAACCTCTCAGGCCCTCGTCAGAGCCAGTCATGGGCACCTCTGGGACACAGCTGCACCCAGCCAACCAGAAAACTTCTCCCCGCAGTCATGCATCATTTCTTTGATCTTTAAAGAACCCAGGCGTGAAAACGTACAACCCCAAAGTGGTGAAATGTTTGCACTGGGAAACCACGGTCATACCAGAAGTGCTTTTAGAATTCTGGCTGGAAAAAAACAGTAATCAGTAGAGAGCTATATGACCGCTTGTGCCAAAAAGTTCATCTTTTAACTGAGGCACAACACAGCCACACACTCCTTTTAGTGGAGGGACTTCACCGTCTCCTTAAGACTTCCAGAGTGTGCAGCTCCACTGTGCAGATTGGCATAAAACAGCTCTCCCATGCTATCAGCATTGTTCCAACAGACCAAAGTGGGGTCACATTAGCCCATGCCTATTACTCTCCTGTAGGGGGCCATAGGAGCTACAAAGCCACACTCCACACACTCTAACAGATGGCATACTGGCCTCCAATGTCTCACAACACTCTGGTCTACATCCAAGGATGCCTAACCTGCTGCCAGTTTCAGCCATCCCAGCCACTCAGTCAACCTACGCTTTAGCGAATGGGGGTCACATTACTTTGGCTCCACCTTCAGACCATCTGGGTCGAACCAGCTCCAAAATTAGCAGGAGGTAACAACTTCCTCCTAACTGTGACATGCACCTTCATTAAGTGGGTTGAATGCTTGTCAGCACCAAATGACACTCATCCAAGAGGCTGCTCTTTTGCTGAATCCGATGAAGTTCTACGTCGAACTCTTCTCCCCAAGAACAGAACTTGTCCCCATGTCCGGGAAAGGAGAGATCAGTGTGTAGGACCAGTTTAAATAGGTACTCGTACTCATCGTCTTCCGCTTTATCCGGGACTGGGTCACAGGGGCAGCAGACTCAGCAGAGACGCCCAGACTTCCCTCTCCCCAGACACCTCCTACAGCTCCTCCGGGGGGAGCCCAAGGCGTTCCCAGGCCAGCCGAGAGACATAGTCCCTCCAGCGTGTCCTGGGCCATCCCCTGGGCCTCCTTCCGGTGGGACGTGCCTGGAACACCTCCCGAGGAAGGTATCCAGGAGGCATCCAGTATAGATGCCCGAGCCACCTCAACGGGCTCCTCTCGATGTGGAGGAGCAGCGGCTCTACTCCGAGCCCCTCCCGGATGGCCGAGCTCCTCACCCTATCTCTAAGGGAGTGCCCGGCCACCCTACGGAGGAAGCTCTTTTCAGCCGCTTGAATCCAGGATCTCGTTGTTTCGGTCATGACCCAAAGTTCATGGCCTTAGGTGAGGGTAGGACCGTAGACCGACCGGTAAATTTTCGGCTCAGCTCTCTCTTCAACACAACGGACCGGCACAGTGCCCCCATTACTGCGGCGGCCACACGATCCGTCTGTCGATCTCCCACTCCATTCTTCCCTCACTCGTGAACAAGAGATATTTGAACTCCTCCACTTGAGGCAGGAACTCCTCTCCAACCTGAAGAGGACAAGCCACCCTTTTCCGTTTGAGAACCATGGCCTCGGCCTTGGAGGAACTGATCCTCCAAGTTCACACTCAGCTGTGAACTGCCCCAGCGCATGCTATAGGTCTTGGCTAGAGGGGGCCAGCAGGACCACGTCATCCACAAAAAAGAAGAGACGAAATCCTCTGGTCCCCAAACCAGACCCCCTCTGGCCCTTGGCTGCTCCTAGAAATCCTGTCCATAAAAGTTATGAATTGGACCGGTGTCAAAGGTTAGCCCTGCCGGAGTCCAACATGCACCTGGAACAGGTCCGACTTAGTGCCGGCAATGCGGACCAAACTCCTGCTCCGCTTGTACAGAGACCGGATGGCCCCTAATAAAGGGCCCCCGATTCCATACTCCTGGAACACCTCCCACAGGGCACCACGAGGTACACAGACGAATGCCTTCTCCAGGTCCACAAAACACATGTGGACCGGTTGGGCAAACTCCCATGAATCCTCGGGTACCCTGTAGAGGGTATAGAGCTAGTCCAGTGTTCCACGGCCGGGACGAAAACCACACTGCTCCTCCTGAAGCCGAGGTTTGACTATCGGTCGGACTCTCTTCTCCAATACCCTGGCGTAGGCCATACCAGGGAGGCTGAGTAGTGTGATCCCCCTGTAGTTGGAACATATACTCCGGTCACCCTTCTTATGAAGGCGGACCACCACCCCAGTCTGCCAGTCCAGAGGCACTGTCCCCAACCGCCACGCAATACTGAAGAGGCGTGCCAGCCATGACAGCCCTACCACATCCAGAGACTTGAGGTACTCAGGGCGGATCTCATCCACCGAATCCCCCGAATCCCCCGAATCCCCCGAATCCCTGCCACCGTGGAGCTTTTTAAACACCTCTGTGACTTCAGCCTGGGCGATGAAAGAGTCTAACTTGGAGTCCCCAGCCTCTGTTTCCACCAAGGAATGCGTGATGGCAGGATTATGGAGATCCTCAAAATACTCCTTCCACCGCCCGATAATGTCCCCAGTCGAGGTCAGCAGCCTCCCACCCCCACTGTAAACAGTGTTGGCGAAGCAATGCTTCCCCCTCCTGAGGCGCCGGACGAGGCCAACCGGTAGTCCTTCTCCATAGCCTCACCGAACTCCTCCCAGGGCACGCTTGGCCTAACCCGTCAGCCGCATCCGGAGTCCCACAAGCCAACCATAGCCAATAGGACTCCTTCTTCAGCTTGACAGCGTCCCTTACTGCCGGTGTCCACCACCGGGTTCGGGGATTGCCGCCACGACAGGCACCGCAGACCTTACGGCCCCAGCTACGGGCAGTAGCATCAACAATAGACGCAGAGAACATGGTCCACTCAAACCTAATGTCTCCAACATCCACCGGAATCTGATCAAAGCTCTCCCGGATGTGGGAGTTGAATACATCCCTGGCCGAGGGCTCTGCCAGACGTTCCCAGCAGACCTTCACTATGCGCTTGGGCCTGCCAAGTCTGTCCGTACGACAACACAGTCGATCATCGACCTCCTGCCTAGGGTGTCCTGGTGCCAAGTGCACTGAGGAACACCCTTATGCTTCAACATGGTGTTCATTGTGGACAATCCGTGACTAGCACAGAAGTCCAATAACAAAACATTCCAATCGGGAAGGCCCCTCCTCCCAATCACGCCTGTCCAGGTGTCACTGTCGTTTCCCACGTTGGCGTTGAAGTCCCCCAGCAGAATGATGGAGTCCCCGGGAGGGGCACTATCCAGCACCCGCGACAAGGAGGCGGGTGCTGGAAGAAGGCCGGGTAGTCCGCACTACTGCCTGGCCCGTAGGACGAAACGACAGTCAGAGACCTGTCCCCAACCCAAAGGCACAGGGATGCCTCTCATCCACTGGGGTAAACCCCAACACGAGATGGCTGAGCTGGGGGGCAAAACGCAAACCCATCCCAGCCCGCCCCCTCTTCCGGTGGGCCACTCCAGAGTAGAAGAGAGTCCAGCCGCTCTCAGGGGATGGGTTCAAGAGCCCACGCTGTGCTTGGAGGTGAGCGCCACTATTTCTAGTAGATATCTCTCGACCTTCAGGCTCCTTCCCCCCAAGTGAGGTGACATTCCACCTCCCTAGAGCCAGCCAAAGCATCCAGGGATTGGGCCGCCGAGGTCTCTACCTTTGTCTGCTGCCCAATCCTCTTTGCACCGGTCCCTCACGGTTCCTCCTGCAGTTGGTGGGCCCACTGGGGGATGGCCTCGTGTCTCTGCTTCGGGCTTGACCCGGCCGGGTCCCACGAGGAGCAACCCAGCCACCAGGTGCTCTCCGACGATTCTCGACCCCAGGACTGGCTCCAGGGTGGGACCCCGGCTCCGCCGTACCAGACGACATCACATCCCCCGATTGTGTGGTCCTCATGAGGGTGTCAGGGAAAGGAGAGACCAGTGTGTAGGACCAGTTTAAATAGGTGCATGTTTCAAAAATCACACTAACATGCACAAACAACTAACAACTTCCTTCAATAGAAACTGGTAAAAATATAACTATCTTCCAGGACATAGTGTTTAATTGTAAGTTTGCATGCTCTTTTTCCATTAACACTCTGCATGCACTGCAGACCCTCACAGAAGTGATTAAGAATGATTTAATGGACACACACATTGCCAGAGATTTCATGCAAAATCTTATTAAGAGATGTTGGTTCATCTGAAAGCAGTCCCACTGAGGCACAGATACCTACTTGCCTAGTTCTGCTGGATTTAGTAGAGAAAATTCTAAAATCCACCACAGCGACACCTTGCAACCTCCACAAACACACCTGGCTTATAGCCAAAGTAGTGCAATTCAATTGTTTTTTTTTTCTTTCTTTCTTTTCTCATCTAAAAAGTTTAGAGACAGGAGTTATATTAAATCCCATCATCATTTGAAAGAGCTAATGTGTTTAAACCTGAAACCCGTCTTAAACGTTGTTTTTTGTATAGATAACACACTGCATAGTCGATTACAGACCAGGATTGACTCCCTCACATTTTTTTCCCATGGTTCATATCGCCACCTATGCCAATGTCACAGGCTGATTCCCGTGCCTGTCTGAAAAGCTATGACCCCATTATTTAGTTATCTTATTTTTTTTTGTTTTCTTTTTTATTGTTGTTTTACTTTATCTCAGGGTTACCAAAGCTGATGACCAAAGGAATGTGATAATAATGTGAATGTATTGTTTTTGTATTTACTCACTGAACAACATAGACAGATAGGAGTTAGTCAGAGTTTAATCCTGCCCAGGCTAACCTTATCCTTCCCAGTCATAGGCCTTTGAGAAGCGAACTGAACTGTGAACTCCCATTCCTGCCAAGAGGAACACAGGGACAGTATTTTTGTTTTTTTTATTTTTGCGTCTTCATGGATCATGGATAATTGAGTTTCAGCTCCTATGATGGATGGACCCAGTAGCTTCAAAGACTGCGATTAATCACACCCTTCAAACCTAGGGGGGATGTTGGAGTCATCCATTTTGGTCGGGCAGTTCCCAGCATCTCACGGAACGACACATCGAAGGCGCATATCTAGAGAGACAAAAGCTCGCAGGCGAACTTTTCCTCCACACAGCCATTCCCGGAAGAGCTTGAAATCTGGAAATCTGTCTGATACAAGAAGGTCAGAAGATTCATATACCGATCAAATACCCCACTGACAACCGGCCAAACTTTTCCCAAATGGCAAGGTTATCCTGTAGCCCCCTCCGAAGCATGACAAATAGCCACCATGTTAACATTTGGCCAATATCCCTACATTTGCATGTAAAAGCCTGGCCATTTGCCCTACATTCTGAACAAAATACTTCTCAAGCAAGACTTTGGCTATGGTAGAACCTTTCTGATCTTTCGTTGGGAAGGCTTGCATATAACAAGTGCAATTCAATTCAATTTCAATTCAGTTTATTTATATAGCGCCAATTCACAATACATGTCGTCTCAAGGCACTTCACAAAACTCAGGTACATACATTCCAATTAATCCTAACCATTGAACAGTGCAGTCAGATTCAGTTATTTATTCAAGTTGGATAAAAAGTTTTTCTATCTAAGGAAACCCAACAGATTGCATCAAGTCAGAGATTTGTAGCAGTCACTCCTCCCGGATGAGCATGTAGAGACAGTGGACAGTCACTGGCGTTGACTTTCCAGCAATCCCTCATACTGAGCATGCATGTAGCGACAATGGAGAGGAAAAACTCCCTTTTAACAGGAAGAAACCTCCAGCAGAACCAGGCTCAGTGTGAGCAGCCATCTGCCACGACCGACTGGGGGTTTGAGAGAACAGAGCAGAGACAAAAAGAGAACAAAGAAGCACTGATCCAGGAGTCCTTTCTATGGGAAGGAAAAGTAAATGTTAATGAATGTAGCCCCTTTAGTCGTTTCACCTAGAAAGAAAGAACAGATCAACTCTGAGCCAGTTTTCAAGGTTAGAGTCTGAAAGAGAGCACATAGAGTTAGTCACAGCAAAAGCTCAGTAAATCGCCATGTCTAGGAGAGAGAAAGGGTTAAACACTGAAAGACAGGGCCATGCGGATCATCTGTAGAAGGTGAGCATTAAGTTGTTGCCAGCAGAAGCCTGGACGATGCCCCTCTCCAGAAAGGTCTCACAGGTCATGTCAGGTGTAGCTTCTAGGAAGAGAAAAGAGAGAGAACAAAGTTAAAAGCTGAAATAACAGCAAATAATGCAAAATTGTAGAGTAGTGTGAGAATGTAGCGAAGAGGGTGAGAGTGGTCATTATGTCCTCCAGCAGCCTAAGCCTATAGCAGCATAACTACAGAGATAGCTCAGGATAACTTAAGCCACTCTAACTATAAGCTTTATCAAAAAGGAAAGTTTTAAGCCTAGCCTTAAAAGTAGACAGTTCTGTCCATCTAGAGCCCACTGATCGCCATTGTTATAATAAAAACCACAACGATTGGGATACCTATCTCTTTCAGATTGATTATAACTATTGGAAAAGAGAGGGGGTCATACAGGTAGCAGAAATGGAGGGTGTGTTTGCACCTCAACCATAACTGAGCTGGTTTAGGCTAAACCTGAATCCCCCTTAGTCCATCCAACAGGGAGGGAAGAAGACGGAGGTAAAAAAATAAGGAAGATAGCTCAGGATAACCTAAGCCACTCTAACTATAAGCTTTATCAAAAAGGAAAGTTTTAAGCCTAGTCTTAAAAGTAGACAGGGTGTCTGCCTCACGGACTAAAACTGGAAGCTGGTTCCACAGGAGGGGAGCCTGATAACTAAAGGATCTGCCTCTCATTCTACTTCTAGAGACTCTAGGAGCCACCAGTAAACCTGCAGTCTGAGAACGAAGTGCTCTGTTAGGAACATATGGAACAATCAGATCTCTGATGTATGATGGAGCTAGATCATTAAGGGCTTTATATGTGAGAAGGAGAATTTTAAATTCTATTCTGGATTTAACAGGGAGCCAATGAAGGGAAGCTAAAGTATGGAGAAATATGATCCCTCTTTTTAATTTTCATCAGAACTCTTGCTGCAGCATTTTGAATCAGCTGAAGCCTTTTAACTGCATTTTGTGTACATCCTGATAGTAAAGAATTACAATAATCCAGCCTTGAAGGAACAAATGCATGGACTAGTTTTTCAGCGTCACTTCTGGACAGGATATTTCTAATTTTAGCAATGTTCCGGAGATGAAAGAAGGAAATCCTAGAAACCCGTTTAATATGGGATTTAAATGACATATCCTGGTCAAAAATAACACCAAGGTTTTTTACTTTATTACCGCAGGTCAATTTAATGCCATCCAGGTTAAGTGATTGACTAAGCAGTTTCTTTTTTAAAGACTCAGTCTAAAGACGACAACTTCTGTCTTGTCTGAATTTAAGGTCATCCAAGTTTTTATGTCTTCAAGACATGCTTGTAGTCTATCTAACTGGTTGGGCTCATCAGGATTTATGGATAAGTAAAGTTGAGTATCATCAGCGTAACAGTGAAAATTTATTCTATGCTGCCTGATAATTTAACCTATTGGAAGCATATATATAGTAAAGAGAATTGGCCCAAGTACTGAACCCTGTGGTACTCCACAATTAACCCTGGAGTTTAAAGATGATTTATCATTAACATGTACAAACTGGAGCTATGAGCTATGACTATGACTCTGTGTAAGTTTAGCAACTGTACTAAAGAGAAACCTAGGATTATTCTTGTTCTCTTCTATTAATGATGAGAAATAAGCTGTTCTGGCTTGGCGAAGTGTCTTTTTAAACAATAGTAGGCTATTTTTCCAGATTAAGTAGGAATCTTCTAGGTGTGTAGAGCGCCATTTTCTCTCCAATTTTCTAACATTGTGCTTTAAAGTACGCAGCTCTAAATTAAACCAGGGAGCCAGCCTCCAAAGAAAAATTACCTTCTTTTTCAAGGGGGCTGCATTGTCTAATGCACCACGCAATGATGAAGTAACACTATGAACAAGAGAATCAATTTGTGAAGGGGAAGAAACAAAATTATTGCCCTCCACTGTGTTTTTCTTTGATAATGAGGAAATCAAAAGTGGAACAGATTCTTTTAAGGTTGTTACAGCATTGTCTGATAATGGTCTACTCTAATGAAATTTTCTTTCAGGTGTGGAGTACTCTGTTAAATTAAACTCAAAGGTAATTAAAAATGGTCAGACAGGACAGGGTTATGAGAAAATATTGTTATGTCTTTACACTCAATGCCATATGTCAGCAAAAGGTCCAGAGAATGAAGACAAAGGTGGGTAGGTTTGTTAATGTTTTGAGCAAAGCCAATTGAGTCTAAGATAGCATTAAAGGCTATATTTAGGCTATCACTTTCAGTGTCAACATGAATGTTAAAATCCCCCACTATAATAACCTTATCTGTATTTAACACTAAATCAGATAAAAGGCGAGAACTGATGTAAAAATTGAGAATAAGGGCCTGGTGGATGGTACAAAACAACAAACAAAAGTGGTTTTAGTGCTTTGCAATTTGGATGAGGAAAACTAAGGAATAAATATTCAAAAGAGTTGTAGCTATTGATTGGTCTGGGACTTGTCAATAAATCGGACTGAAAGATGGTTGCTACTCCTCCTCGCCCAGTATTTCGAGGAATGTGAAAATTTAAATAATTAGTAGGAGTTGACTCATTTATAGTAACATAATCCTCTTGCTGCAGCCAGGTTTCTGTGAGACAAAATAAATCAATCTGATTGTCACAAATCAGGTCATTAACTAGCAAAGTCTTTGAAGAGAGAGATCTTATGTTCAGTAAGCCACATTTAATTGTTTTATTTTTGTGTTTGTGTTTTGTGTTTGAGTTGTGTTTATTTTTATTAGATTTTCCAGATTTTCTCGTTTTAGATTATTTTTTAATCTATTCAATTTGGGCCGTGGGCGAGACACTGTCTTAATAGGGTAATTGGTGGGTAGCAGTATAGAAGCTGCAGAGAGGAGTGTTAAACTACGACCCTGCTTCCTGGTCTGAACCCTCGGTTTTCAGAGTTTTGGAGGACTAATAAATTCGGCCAGATTCCTAGAAAGAATAGCTGCTCCATCCAAAGTGGGATGGATGCCGTCTCTCCGGATCAGACCAGGTTTTCCCTAAAATGTTCGCCAATTATCAATGTAACCCACATTGTTTTCTGGACACCACCTAGACAGCCAGCGGTTGAACGACAGCATGCGGCTAAACATGTCATCACTGGTTAAATTCGGGGCAGGGGACCAGAGAAAATTATGGAGTCCGACATTGTTTTGGCAAACTTACACACCGAAGCAACACTAACTTTGGTGACCTCCGATTGACGTAACCGGGGTCATTACCGCTAGCGTGAATAAAATCTTACTGTATTTACGCTTATCCTTAGCCCCGCGTTTCAGGTAGGATTTGATGTCGCCTGTTCTGGCCCCTGGCAGACATTTGACTATGGTCGCTGGGGGTCTCTAGTGCCACGTTTCTGACTATGGAGCTGCCAATTACCAGGGTTTGGGTTCTCAGCCGGGGGGGGTCGCTGAGCAAGGAAAAATCTGTTAGAACGCAAAGGGTTTGGTGGGGGGACCTGTGGGCTGGATCTAGGACTGTGCTTCCTTTTTATGACAGTCACCCAGCCGGCCTGGGGGGCCCCCCGGGGTTTCACGGGTCTAAAGGGACTGCTACGGGGGCTACCCTCGTGGGGTAAAGGGGCCTCGGCTATCTGCTGGTTTTTCAACCCGCGGAGCCGGGGCCTCCAAATTAAAACCCCTGCTCCAAAACTAAAAAAATGCTACATTTATTACATGTACCATTACCCTAAAGGAAAAACAGAGAGTACTGAACATCTGACACAGGGGAGCAGAAGAGGGAGACTCAGAGAGAGAAACAGCAGAACGGGTAGCCATGGGGGCTAAAGCTAACGCTAAGCTAGCGACCCCCCTTACCCCCAAACCACTAAAAACGGGTAAAAACCCGGGGAGAGTCCCAAACGTTAAATACAGCAACAGAAAGTATGTGTTTTAACGTGCTTACTTATTAGAACAAGTAAGAGATATCACAATAGAGAGAAATCAGATCAAACGAGAGAGCCTTCACACACCAAACAATCCACCGAGTGCAAACAGGAAGTGACGAATACGCCTTACCACGCCTGACCAGCTGAGCAATAACCAGTACTTACCAGGAAATTTTCTGTGTTGATGGAGTCTGGCGCAGGGAATAAGAAATTCAAACATACAAGGGTCACATTCGGTCACTTTGCATGTGAACCAAGGGCACAGCTCTCTTTAAAGGAAGTTTCTGTTTATACACCTTACACAGAGTTTGCAGTGCTCTTCAACGTCTGATTTCATTTTAGGCCAATAGAACCTCTCTCTGAAAAGTCCAAAGGTCTTGTCACTGCATAGATGACCAGAACCATCGTGAAGCGACTGCATAATTTTTCTGAACTTTTCTGGCAAAACTAATTGTAAAAGGCCTGTTTTGCCAGATGGAATAGTGATTACGTACATGACATCTTGTAGCGTTAACCGGCCCCACTCTCTTAATAGTGGTGAGCTAGCAGGATTCTTTGCCTTGACTTGATTCGTGCCTCCTTGCTTGAGAGCTTTCATAATTTAAATTGTTGTGGGGTCCTCTTGTTGAACTGTTGAGATCTCTGAGGGGCTCAGGATAAGCCTCCCCTTGACACTGAGTGCAGACAGGTTGCAGTAGGCCTTGGGTAAGGCTTACATTGAGAAGTAAAATTAAAATTTGAATTTTACCTTTTGTTTGGTTCTAGGGTTAATTTTAGAGTGCACTCATGATTTTTATGCAAGCTTGCTATTAAGTTGGGAGGCGCATATTAAACATTAATCCTACCATTCTGAAGTATTTCCTTGTTCTCAGGAAGGTTTAGGATGCACAACACTGAGTCCCAACTCTTCTGACTCTCGTCCTGCGATGCTGGCGAGTGGCTGGGTTCTGCGCCTCCCCTTGGCTCTCCTTCCTTTGGCTCTTAACAAAGCAATTCATGGAACCAGTGGCAGCACTTGCTTTGGCCTAGCTTAGCCTAACTCCTCTGACCCAAGCCTCAACAACCAGTTCTGACTTGCTCCTTCGCTGCAAAGATCAGCCCCGAACCCTGTGGTCCTGTAGAGCAAGGAACTGGGTCCCAAGCTGGATAAATCTTGGCAGCAAGCACAAAGTTTCTGATGTTCTTTTTTTTAAACGATGACTGAAAAATCTGAAGGCCATCTGTTATTTTGACAGATTGTAATTCAGACCTCTGACCACTTGGTGGTGAGTTAGAATATTAATTACCAGTTTCCTCTCACTGAAGTGAGTCAGATTCGGAAACACCTCATTCAGAGAGTCTGGCCACCGTCTGAACACTTCGATTGGAGAAATATTCCCCAAATTTTAAAATTTTGGCTAAAGTGGCGCTTGTAATTCCCATCTCTAGTGTGGCGGCAGAGTGCCGATTCAGCCTACAGAACAACAAAACAGCCATTAGAAGTCGTCTGTCTGAGGCAAAAGTCCAATACCTCATGACAATAGCCTCTGCAGCAATCCCACTCGAGACATTTGATTATGCACAAGCGGGTGTGCAATTCAGGTCCATGTGGAAGTTGTGAGACTGTGGATTCAGGTCACAGCAGGGGATCTGTTCATATTTTAGGTGCAATCGTTTAATTTAATTGTTTAAATGTAGTTACTCGGACGACAGTCAGTGCTTTTTGTTACTGCGTAGAAAAAGTTCAATGTCCTCATCTAGATGATGTGGATTCTCTGTTCAGCCTGTTCGGTCTGAATATAAATTAAAATGAATAAAAATAAATGCTACTGAATGTTTAATCAGTATCATATTAAAAAATAAAGTGATGGGTAAAAATAGATTGACATTTTTTGACCGTCAGTCAAAATGATGTACAATGAAAAAGTTTACCGCAACCTCTGGTTCTGACATTATTTTTCAAATGAATGTTTATTTAGAAGCCTTTCGAATGAGAGGCAAAACATCATCAAGAAACAAGAGATGAAGCCCAGTTGCCTTCTTTTGAAGCAGTTTGGATTTAGTTATTTAGTTCTTACAGAATATTTCTTAGTATGGAGCAAGGTTCTCAACAAAGCATTTCAGCGTAGCGGGCCTGCAGAAGAAAATCGTTTAGATTTTTTTACAACTGAGATTAACAGCTTTCTCAAATAATAACTGCATTTTATTTGCTTTTTATTATCATACAGGTTGTATGCTGGATAAAAATACATTAACTAAAGGTTAAGGTACAGCAAGAAAAAATGGCTTAAAAAAGCCTAAAACTCGACCTTTACCATAATTCACCATCAGTCTCCCACTGCCCAAAATCTGGTCCAACTAGATGGACTGTGAGGGCTTTTGTCCAAAAATTGAAAAATAAAATTATTACTGTTATGATCTCAGCACCAAGGGGCTGCAAAAATACGACGTGCCAGGCTCCCCTCACATTCAATCACAGCCCACAGTAGAAAACATCCAAAAAGCCTGCTTGGGGCAAGAGAATCCAGTGCGATTTTCAGCCATAAGATGTGGTGTTGATACTTTTAATTTCAATATGCAAGATTTTGTCAAGGGATCTTTATGGCAGCTGTACTAACCAGAATGCCATAATGTATTTTGGAGGATTTATTTAGCTAGGCCTCCTTGAACCGCCACCTTAACGTGGTGGAGGGGTTTGAGTGTTCGAATGATCCTAGAGGCTATGTTGTCTGGGGCTTAAATGCCCCTGGTAGGGTCTCCCACGGCAAACAGGCTCTAGGTGACGGGTCAGACAAAGAGCGAATCAAGAATCCTTCATGAGGACTAGTACATTGAGGCACGTGACGTCGCCCGGTACGTTGGAGCCGGGGTCCCACCCTGGAGCCAGGCCTGGGGTTCGGGACTCGCCGGAGAGCGCATGGTGGCTGGGTTGCTCCTCGTGGGACCCGGCCGGGCTAAGCCCGAACGAGAGATGCGAGGCCATCCCCCAGTGGGCCCACCACCTGCAGGGGAAACTGTGAGGGACTGGTGCAAAGAGGATTGGGTGGCGGACAAAGGTGGAGACCTCAGCGGCCCGATCCCCGGATGCTTAGGCTGGCTCTAGGGACATGGAATAGAAGGAGCCTGAGCTTGTGTGGGAGGTCGAGAGATATTGACTACAAATAGTCGGCCTCGCCTCCACGCACAGCATGGGCTCTGGAACCCATCTCCTCGAGAAGGGCTGGACTCTCTTCTACTCTGGAGTGGCCCACGGGGAGAGGCGGCAGGCTGGGGTGGGTTTGCTTGTTGTCCCCCAGCTCAGCCGTCTCGTGTTGGGGTTTACCCCAGTGGATGAGAGGGTTGCATTCCTGCACCTTCGGGTTGGGGACATGTCCCTGACTGTCGTTTCGCCCTATGGGCCGAGTGGTAGTGCGGAGTACCCGGCCTTCTTGGCGTCCCTGTCGGGGATGCTGGATAGTGCCCCTCCTAGGGACTCCATTATTCTGCTGACGACAGTGACACCTGGAGAGGCGTGATCGGGAGGAATGGCCTCCCCGATCTCATTCCGAGTGGTGCTTTGTTATTGGACTTCTGTGCTAGTCACGGGTTGTCAATAATGAACACCATGTTCGAACATAAGGGTGTCCATCAGTGCACTTGGCACCAGGACACCCTAGGCAGGAGGTCAATGATCAACTTTGTTGTCGTATCATCAGACCTTCGGCCGCATATTTTGGACACTCGGGTGAAGAGAGGGGCTGAGCTGTCCACTGATCACCACCTGGTGGTGAGTTGGATCCGCTGGAGGAGGAGAAAGCCGGACAGACTTGGCAGGCCCAAGCGCATAGTGAGGGTCTGCTGGGAAGGCCTGGCGGAGCAATCGGCCAGGGATGTATTCAACTCCCACCTTCGGGAGAGCTTTGACCAGATTCCGGGGGATGTTGGAGACATAGAGTTCAAGTGGACCATGTTCTCCGCATTTATTATTGATGCTACTGCCCGTAGCTGGGGCCGTAAGGTCTGCGGTGCCTGTCGCGGCGGCAATCCCAGAACCCGGTGGTGGACAGCGGCAGTAAGGAAGCTGCCAAGCTGAAGAAGGAGTCCTATCGGCTGTGGTTGGCTTGTGGGACTCCTGAGGTGCCTGACGGGTAATGTGAGCCCAAGCGTGCCGTGGCCTGGGCTGTGGCAGAGGCAAAAACTCAGGCCTGGGAGGAGTTCGGTGAGGCCATGGAGAAGCACTACCGGTTGGCCTCGAAGGGATTCTGGCAAACCGTCCGGCGCCTCAGGAGGGGGAAGCATTGCTTCGCCAACACTGTTTACAGTGGGGGTGGGAGGCTGCTGACCTCGACTGGGGACATTATCAGGCGGTGGAAGTAGTACTTTGAGGATCTCCTCAATCCTGCCATCACGCATTCCTTGGTGGAAACAGAGGCTGGGGACTCAGGGTTGGACTCTTTCATCACCCAGGCTGAAGTCACTGAGGTGGTTAAAAAGTTCCGTGTTGGCAGGGCTTCGGGGGTCTATGTCTCTCGGCTGGCCTGGGAACGCCTTGGGCTACCCCTGGAGGAGCTGGAGGAGGTGTCTGGGGAGAGGGGCGTCTGGGTGTCTCTGCTGAGTCTGCTGCCCCCACGACCCAGTCCCGGATAAGAGGAAGACGACAAGTACGAGTATGAGTATTTAGCTAGGCTTCATGTAAACAAAGCCATCTTTTATTTGTTTACAGTCCTTCTGGCCATATTGTTTTAAATATTTCTGCTTTCAAGAATGATCATCGGATTTACACTGGTAAGACACAAAAGTAAAGCAACAAGATATTCTGTACCTTCGAGGCCAGGGCTTCAGCACTTTCTCTACACATTTTCTCTATCTCCAGATCTTCCTGAATTGCACCGACTTCTTCAATGACCATCCGAGACACTGCAAAAACACAAAATAAAACATTAACCAAATGGTACAACATAAGACATTGAAGGTTTTTATTTTGTTTATCACTAAAGCTCCCTACCCACAAGTTTTTTTTCCATTCACACAATGTAAAATGTTTTATTCACTGTAAAGCATGCTACTAAATCTGTTACTTAAATAAGAAAGCACCATAATAAAACAGATAGGGAAATAAAGGATTATATTTTGTTTCATGAACTTCATAAAATAATTGATTTGCACATGGAATTGCACAGAGTGGACCGATTGGTAACTTACTATTATAGCAAGTACAATAGGTTTTTTGTTGTGAACACACACACCCTCACACACACATACATGTATAAATGGTGATTATGAAAAAATAACCTAACAAAAAATAAAAAATTATTCTCCATAATTAAAATAACCTCTGTAGCCACAATTTTAATGTCATTTAATTTCTTTTTTAGGTTTTTAACTGAATTTCGTTTTCTTGTAAAATAATAAAATACAGTCATACAGTAAAATGATTGTCATGGAACTTAAATAGGCTTACAAATAAAAGATATTTTTTTCTATTCTAAGTAAAACATAAACATTGACTGACAATAAAAACAGTCCATGCAAAAAAAAAACAGGGCGATAGAGCTCCAAATATTTCCAGTTTTAATTGAACCATTTACTATCTTGGAGGTTTCCTTTCCACCTTTTATCCCCTAATAAACAACAATCTTTATCTGTAGAAAATTTTGGTAATCAAATGTGAACCGTGTAATATTCAAGGTCCATTCACTCAGCACTAATACATGCATTCTGAATTAAATTAACAAGAACCCATGTTAATTTAACATTTTAAAGTAATTGGGCTTTCTGTTACTTCTTCTTGGCAGCCAAATGTGGGGCCTATTCCCTCCCCGCCACACTGCCTGCCAGTGTTTGGTGTCTCTGCCCGCCGGTGTAGTTGTGGTTCTCGGTATCCGGGGCTGGGTGCTTTGGTGTGTGCTAGCTCACTCCCGGTGGCTGCTTGCCAGGGCCTGGACCGCTGAGCTCTGTCGGGCCTCTGCTTGGGGAGTGATATGTCCTGGGGTCTCGGGTCTCTGGGTCCATAGCTGGATCTGCTCTGGCGTAGACAGCTGCCAGCGGGACCTATGGGCTCGTCGCTGCAGCTCCCTGGGGCGTCAGTGCAGAGGCTGTTGGGTGGTTCCCCTGGGACTCTCCCCTGCTCTTCTCTGGGGGGTTGAGGTAGTCCAGGCGGTGGTTCCCCTGGGGTTCCTGTGCTCTGGGGGGCCTTTGGATGTCTGTAGCTCGGATCCCCTCCGTATCCTTCCCGGGTCCAGGGGGACAGGTCTGTGACTCCTTGAAACCTTGTATGCACAAGCGCAATCACACTCAAGACCCACCGGTGTTTAGATTCAGGTGTTAACAGATACACAAATGTTCTCTATTGAGCCACATTTACCACTTAATACATCTTGCATTGATAAGTAGTGTGCTCTTTTCAGTAAAAAAGCTGTTAATATGAACATTTCTGCAGGTGTAGATGCAAGCAGGGTGTTATCGTGTATTCTCTTCATCCTTCTTTCTTTCATTCTTTTGTCCTTCTCTCCCCTTCTCCTTTTTGCCCACCCTTTCACTCTTTCATGCTTCTTTTTTTTCCTTTTCATTTCTGTCTCTGTGTCCGTAACAACTGAAATAATCCCAAAGCAGTTTCTAATAAAGTTTCTTTTTGTTAATATCAAGCAAAGCTTTAAGGCGTTAGCTGTAATGCTCCACTTGTGAAAGTAAATCTGTTAGGCTTTTTCTTGGCACTCAGACAACAATTATCAGCGGTACTTTGCCGGACAGGACATGGTTAAAAAAAAAAGACAGTACTCATAAGGAAATACTTATCGCCAAGCACATTCCAACTAGCATCATTACCTATCAGTGTTATTGTAAGTTACTGTAAAGGACCTTTTATTTGCCATGTGTGTCATAACAGTCAGCAGATGTTTAAGACAAAAACTTATAGTAAAGATTTTTAATGTTGTAGAAGTTTACTTCAGTTCTTATGTACACTGACATTAAAGCAGACTAAGACTTTCCCATTTACACATCCTTTAAAATTGCAAAAATATTTCTATTTGCTAAATGTCAAAATAATGGAAGGGGGGACTTTTTTCCGATTTCCTTATTGCTTTCTTAGATACTGTATGTTTCCAAACACTTCCTTGGAGTTTGGAGGAATTGGCTATTTTAAATTGTATCACATGGGTTAAACAATTTGGGTATCTTTACACAGTGTTCTTACAATAGAAAAATCAGAATCAGCTTAATTGGCCAGGTTTGTAGGCACAAATAAGGAACTTGACATAGGTTTCCAGCACTCACAGTGTACCAACATTAACTATAAATATATAAACTTTAGAGGAAATAAAAATAAACACAAAGGAACAGTATATTTATGCGCATTTATGCAAAGCAAATTTTTTTGGGCAGGTTGTGCAAATACGATTATTTTGTTTCACAGCAGAGTAGCTGAATACCCTGGCTGTGAGGTGTTCATTGTGTTCATCAGAGAGACCGTCTGGGGGAATAAACTGACTCTGTGACAGCTGGGTTTTGCAAATAGTGCTCTGTAAGCCTGTCCTGAAGGTCAGTCTCTAAACAGTTAGGGACCAGGTTGTGTGGGGTTGGTAGAAATATTTGCTGCCTTTTTCCTGACCCTAGATACAAGTCCTGGATGGAGAGAAGGTCAGCCCTGATTATCCTCTCTGCAGATCTAATTGTATGTTGCAGTCTAGACCTTTTTCGTTTTGTGACTAGCTTGCTGAAGTGTTGTCCTATTTCTCCTGAAGGAACTGGAGAAACTAAGTCAGGTTTATGAGTGCAGATCAAAAATTAAAACATGGAAAAACATCTTGGGAAAAGTTCAATATTTTTTGTCACTCATTTTAAAAAGAGAAACAGATATTAATTACACATTGAGTGACATATTTAAAGCCTTTATTTCAAGTAATTTCCATGATGATGATGGCTTATAGCTAACAAATACCTTAAATTCAGTTTCTCAAAAAATGCTTAATATTACAAAGAACATAACATGTTGAATGGATTATAAAAGTGCAGTGGGAAAAGGTGCATGAGCCACAGGATACCAGTGGATTTGTGATTCTCAGCGTCTCGGACTGGGTGCGTCGTTGTGCACATGCTCACTCCTGATTGCTGCTTGGCGGAACCCTGCTGTCAGGCCTCTGCTGAGGGGGTGGTGTGACCCTGGGTCTCAGGTCACTGGGTCCATGGCTGAATCTGCCCCAGCTTAGCTGGCTGGGTCTGAGGGCTCATCACTGCATCTCCTTGGGGTTTCTGTACTGTGGCTGCTGAGTGGTTCCCCCGGGGCTCTCCTCTGCTCTTCTTCTTGTGCGGGGTGGGGGTGGGGGTTGCGGTAGTCTCTGTGGTGGTCCTCCTGTGCTCTGGGGGGGGCTATGGATGTCAGTGGCTCCGATCTCCTCTATGTCTGTCTTGGATCCTAGCGGGCAGGTCTGTGGCTCCTCATGCAGCCATTGACTATTGTGATGGAGAAACTTTATATACACAAGCGTGTCCACTCATACATCAACAGGCGTTTAGTTTCAGGTGTTTGTCCCTGTGATTTTCTCTTTCTTTCTGCAGGTGTAGAAGCAGAACAGGGTCCTGTATTATTTTTTATCCTACTTTCTCTCCCCTATCACCTTCTCCGCCTTTTACCTTTTTGCCCCATCGCTCTCTCTTTCTTTCATTCTTACTTTCTTTATTCTGTTTTCCTTTCGTTTCCGTCTCTATGTCCATTGCATCTCAAATAATTCCAAGCAATTTCTAAGAAAGTTTTATAAATATAAAGCCGTAATGCTCCCCTTGTGAAAGTAAATCTGCTGGGTTTCTTCTTGGCACTCGGATAACAATTGTGAGTGCTTCTCTGCGAGACAGTATACCAAAAAGAAGACTTTTTAACCAATGTGAATAATAAACTGAACTTGACCTCATTGTTGGATAACTACAATCCATTTGGAATGCATGTACTGTAACTGACTTGGCATCTGTCAGTAGGACTGGACTGAATTGACTTTTCATTTATAAATTGCCATGAGATGGCATTTCATGTGAATTAGCACTTTACAAATAATCTGAACTGAATTGAATTCATAGGTCAGAGTTAGGCTTGATAAACAAAACAAGCCAAACTAAAATAGGGATTGGTAGTCTAGTGGTAAGAGCAGTGCCCCTGCTTTCTGAGAAGGCTACAAGTACCCAATTCAAATCCCACAGACTTTCATTGTGGGACAAATTTGAGAAATGACAAATAACGATTATTAAAAACTTCTCTGAACTTGGTCACATAAAAGACTAAAGTAAAAATAAACTATCAGAAACCTGCGTAACAGTTGATCCAGACCGGTTTAAATGAAAGTTTGGTTGGTAGGGGTGGTTTAAAGCCTTTGCAGAGTGCTGTAGTTGATGTACTACAAAACTGAGCTGAACAGACAGTAGAAGCACTGAAATAATCACTACGATAAAGTCTATTTAAAAAGTACACAGGATAATGTATTCCTTTGTGAGTACTGGGGAAGTGTAGGAGCTACAGGTGAAGTTGGTTCCTTGGTCCACTACCTTTCCCCTGACATAAATCTGGGAGTGTTTTAGATCATTCTTTTGAATTAGACAAACAAGAAAATCAGTTGTCAAGACCAGTTTTTATCAGTTATATCAAATCACTGTCAAACTTGACTGTTAAAAGACCTTGAAAACCGTACTCATGTCTTTATCTCTTCTGTCTTGGAATACTTTAATTCTTGGTTGTTATTGAACAGTCATCACTTTATTGGTCCCAGATGGTCCAAAATACTGCAGCATATTCGTTACGGGTATCGGAAGGCATGATCATATCATATCACTGGAGTGAGTTGTAACAACTAGCCCCAATAAAAATATCAAAAGCTCAACTTGGGGATAATTAAATGAACATAGATTTTTAGATGGTAACATTAATTAATACAGCTTGCTGAAAGAAACACTAGTAATATTGATGAAAATATATTTTGGGTATATATTTTTTTATAAAACTGGTAGTAGGTAAAATTTTTATATATCTAGAGATGTAAAGGAAAATACTTGTTGGTAAACAGTTGAAAACTGAAATGTATTTGAACTGCAAGGACCCCTTTTGCCACAGGAGTAGCATTGGTGTGATCTCTGCTATCTACATGAATCTGTTTCCAAGCTCTGTATATACACTTTAAATGTTTTGCCCTACCATTTGTTTCGCAAACCAATTTTCCTTACAAGCTGAATGCTTTGCTGTGACCACTTTTGTGAAGACAGAATTTAAAATAGGGCACCACATGTCAAAAGATAGAGCAAATAGTTTGTCGTTGTAATGGTGACAGTTGTGTGGATTTTCATTTGAATAAATCTGGCATGTGACTGTGTATTCAATGATTCTCCAGCCCAAACACATATTGTGTTTGACTTACACATTAATAGCGGCTGCCTCACTGTGCCAAGCAGCTGCATATTAGGGCCTATTACGTGATTTCATAGCTCTTAGAAAATTGCTCCTATTCACAATGAATCGGCTGGGGTGGGGCAGCAGGGTTGGTAGGGGGAGGAGGTATTGGAAGGACAAGAGAAAAAGCCTGCAACACACAATCATGCCTTTTCAACCAGAGATGGCAAGGTTGATGACAACATGACCATTGTGTTATAATGATAACACCACAAAGGCATCTGCCCCGCTCATCAAGGCTTTACAGAGGCTGCAGATACAATTTAATTCACTGCTCTGTTGGCGGCGCTGATACCATTATGCAGCACGTTGGCACGGGGGTAATCACTGTCTTGAGAGTAAAATTAAAAAAGACAAGCACAAAAAATAGCTGAGAAAAAAGATGGAGTGATGATGATGGGGAAGCCAAACTTACAATTAAGACTTCCAATTCTGAGGTGTCAGAGCCCCCTGTAGACTTGTGCTCACACACTTGCAACACACAAGTACTGTTTATTTATCATAGCCACCAGTAATTATAATTAACATATCATTCAGTTGTAAGTGTATTTCCATTGGTTGCCTGGTCTGGCCACAACATTATTGAGATAGACAGATAGGACAGCTGAATAGGTTGAGAATGAAAACTGGATGCTAAGTGCTTCTGTGTTGACTAGTGCGGACAGCATCACTCTAACATGGATATCACCCAGCACTGGTGTTCATCAATTTCTTAATTAGGTGTCACTATGGGAAAGGAATTGCCCACATCACTGGCACTAATGCTTAATTTCTTCCTTGCTTAACTATAATGTTTAATTAGTTTAATGCCAGGGCACTCTGTATAGGCATTTTTATGGGAGTGCAGCTTTAAAAATTAAAACAATTTGTTATAAATAACTGTCAGTGTATACATAGTATGTACAGAGTTCATGAGTTTAGAGTTCATTCTCTATGTTAACATGGTAGTTTCGTGTTAACATAGAGAAACAGAATATCAATCTAACAAATAACCATAGATAAAAAGATTTATTTGCATTTCCCTGAGTGAAATAATTATTTGATTCCTGTACAAACATGAGATTTTGGTGAAGAAACCTTTGTTACCAAGCACAGCAGTAAGATGTTAGTTGTAGCTGGTCTCCATAAACTTCAGGACATATTTTTGGTCCACTCCTCTTTAGAGAAACTACCTAAATCTTTTTGATGTTTTAGCTGTTGCCTGGGAAATCTAAGCTTACCCTTTAGTTTCTGTAAAACTGAGGGATAGAAACTCACCAGGCTGTATTTCTTCTTTACCCTCTTTTGTTTCCTTGGTGATATGTTGGGTCAACACCTTGCTGGAAGACACATTTACAGCCCATTCACAGTGTTCTGAGGAAAGAGCTTCACATCCAACTTTATGGTACTATACAGCACATGGCCATACCCACGGGCCCTTTTATGCAGTGACGTAGTCTTGTTTCTTTGGCATTAAAAACAGACTATCAGCATACTGGTTGGACCTCCATTCTTGACTGAGGGGATGTTTTCTTCAGGCCATACAAATAATTTCCTCATCGTCTAAGCAGGGAAAGTTGAGATGATGCCAATGAGCTTTATTTTGGTCTCATTTGCCCACAGCATTTTGTCTTATTCTCTGAATCTTTTTGATGTTCACTGGCAAATTTAAAATGTCTAAGAGCATTTTCACACTTATAGTTTGTTTACTTTGGTCCGAATCAGTTGTTGTGTTTGTTAACTTTTTTGGTTGTTTTTTTTTTTTTTTTTTTTTTTCCACAAAGAGAAAAACTGAGTGAACCAAAACGTGTCACTTCAAACTATTCAAGAACATTCAGTCTCTTTGTCAGAGGAGTCTGGGGTAGGAGTACCAAATTCAGATGCACTGCCACTGTTTTTAGTTTCATGTCAGTTTCATATGTTCCAGTACATCTATGTTCACCAGTTCAGTCAGCGACAAAGTGAATTTGTCAGATGTTACCATGGCAGGAAGGAAGATAAAGTAAGTCTTTTATTTCTTTCCGCAGAAGAACAGTGACATTGCAATGACGTTGCTTATGTGTATTTTACGAAGCGAGTTTTCTCGTTTCTATAAAATTCTACCCCTTTACCAATATTTGTTTAGCTGCTATGACAGATGTTTGCTTTTATAGATTAATTTCCTGTTTCAAGTGTTATTTTGAGTATGCTTAATTAAGCAATAGGTTGCCACATACTGGTAGAAAATTTAATATTCCACAGCACACAGGCCATGAGGTCAGCACGATTAATATAGTTAATTAACTGAGGAAGTAATGAACCATGACTTCTAAAATGGTAGAGAAGAAAGTGACTGTATTTGAAAATCAAACATATTTTATATGTAGAAAGAGGAGTAAAAAACCACTTCTGATTTGGAAAATTTACTTTATTTGGAAAAATGAACACTTTTTTCTCTTTTTAGATGCTGTTCTCACTCTATTTTCCAGGTCATTATAGAGCTCCCACACACGTGGACCTCTCCTGCAGTATGCAGGGTGTTAGGATTATGATTACTGATTAATACAATTTTCTTTTAATTATAATTAAAATCATAATTCAAAAATAATTTCTTAACCAAAAACATTACTTATGAAAATAAATCAGAGAAGTCCACTGGTGGTGTGATTATGGGCTGAAAGTCCTTAATAATTACAATGAGTAAATTATCATTAATAATTGATCATTATTAACTAAAAACCACGCTAAATATCACTGTTTAATCAAATGCTTCACCGAAGGTGGGGGAACTTTGACCTTATTTTGACAGATAAATCACTCTTGCTCAGAATAAACGCTTTCTCTTTATCTACGTAAACATTTATTAAATCAACAGCCCTGCTACACTTTGCTATTCTGATCCAATAATCTTCACCTAATCAAGCATGCAAAATTCTACACAAAAAGGGGTAAAACAACTAACCAAGCAAGGATAAAACAACATTGAGTGTCTATGAAAGTCAAACCAGTAGTGTATGGGCAAAATGGTAATGGAACAAAGCTTTTGGAGTGGCCTCTACCAACCCGCAGTCATAAAACCCCAAGCTCAGTGAAACACAAAGGGTCGTAAAACTTTTAGTTTTAGCATCCAGTGGAAAAACACTAAGAGTGAAGGCAATGGAACAGTGAGTGTTCCACCATGAGGTTCTAGCTGCAGCTTCCGAGCTTCTGAGAACCTCTAATATTCCAACTTTTAAGTTCACTTGAGTCCGCACACATGGGTTCAAGGCTGGATGCCCATACAACTTAGAACACATTCGACTATAATAACTGGCAATTCTAAATCGCCCTAAAATCCTACTCTATCCTGCCCAAGCTATTTCTATCGTACAAACAGAAATAAAACAAGAACAAAATAATTTGGTGTCATCTTCTCTGGAGCAGCAAGTAGAGGTGAACTTTTAAGTCTGAGTCTGCGCTAAGGTGTTCAAACACAGTGAGACACACAAAGCTTCAAAGCACAGCGGCTTTCAGAGTCCAACAGCAGTCAAAGCTTCAATAAGACATTTCATGCGCATGCAACTTAGAACACATTGGACTAGAATAATTATTATCACACCATCTGAGAAGCCGACTCTGGTAATTGGGAGCTCCATAGTCAGAAACATGGCACTAGAGACACCAGCGACCATAGTCCAATGTTTGCCAGGGGCCAGAACGGGCGACATCAAATCCTTCTCAAAACTGCTGGCCAAGGATAAGCGTAAATACCGTAAGATTGTTATTTACGCTGGCGGTAATGACACCCGGTTTCGCCAATTGGAGGTCACCAAAGTTAGTGTTGCTTCAAGGTGTAAATTTGCCAAAACAATGTCCGACTCCATAATTTCTCTGGTCCCCTCCCTGATCTGATCAGTGACAACATGTTTAGCCGAATGCTGTCATTCAACCCCTGGCTGTCTATGTGGTGTCCTGAAAACGATGTAACGATGCAACGATGCAACACCTCGACCGCCCAGGGACCTACGCCAGGATCCTGTTTGTAGACTTCAGCTCGGCCTTCAACAACATCATACCAGACATCCTCCACCAGAAGCTCACCCAGCTCAACGTCCTAGCCTCCACTTGTCAGTGGATCAACAGCTTCCTGATGGACCGACAGCAGCAGGTGAAACTGGGGAGCATCTTCTCCCGCACCAGATCAATAAGTACTGGTGCCCCCCTGGGGTGTGTTCTATCCCCACTCCTCTTCTCCCTGTACACAAATGACTGCACCTCAGCGGACTCGTCCGTGAAACTCCTGAAGTTTGCAGATGACACCACTGTCATTGGACTGATCCAGGACGGTGATGAGTTTGCATACAGACAGGAGGTGGATCAGCTGGTACACTGGTGTACTCAGAACTACCTTAAACTCAACCCACTCAAGACTGTGGAAATGGTGGTGGACTTTCGGAGAACACCATCCCCATACACCCCCCTCACCATCCTCAACAACACCGTGTCAGCTGTGGGCCACTTCAGGTTCCTAGGAACCACCATCTCTGAGGACCTGAGATGGTCTTCACACATAGACACTGTTCGAAAGAAGGCCCAGCAGAGACTGTACTTCCTGAGGCAACTAAAGAAGTACAACCTTCCACAGGAGCTGCTGGTCATCTTCTACACTGCCATAATTCAGTCTGTCCTGTCTTCATCCATCTCAGTTTGGTTTGGTTCATCCACAAAACAGGACAGGTCCAGACTGCAACGAATAATCAGGTCTGCAGAGAGAATAATCAGGGCTGACCTTTCCTCCATCCAGGTCCTATACAGGTCTAGAGTCAGGAAAAGAGCTGCTAAAATCTATGCAGACCCCACACACCTGCACATAAACTATTTAGAGTTTTTCCTTCAGGCCATTGCTACAGGGCGCTGTTTACTAAAACCAGCCGCCACAGAGACAGTTTCTTCCCCCAGGCTGTTTCTCTGATGAACATTTAATAGAGTACCAAACAACTGCACACTGAAGTTGCAAATGCACCTTTGTATATATGTATATTTGTATATATGTGTTTAAGGACATAAAGATATATGCATAAATATATCTAATAACGCATTTTTAAAAAAACCCAGAGAGCAAAGTGTACCGGAGTCAAATTCCTTGTTTGTATGTACGAACTTGGCAATAAAGTTGATTCTGATTCTGATAAATGGCAAACATTTTGGGAAAACCTGGTCTGATCCGGAGAGACGGCATCCATCCCACTTTGGATGGAGCAGCTCTTCTGTCTAGGAATCTGGACGAATTTATTAGTTCTCCAAAACTCTGACAACCCAGGGTTCAGACCAGGAAGCAGGGTCGTAGTTTAACACTCCTCTCTGCAGCTTCTGTACTGCTACCCACCAATTACCCTATTAAGACAGTGTCTCGCCCACGGCCAAAATTGAATAGATTAAAAAAAAGGAGGAAACCATGAAAATCTCATAAAAATAAACACAACTCAAACTAAAAAGAAAAATAAAACAATTAAATGTGGCTTATTGAACATAATATCTCTCTTTTCAAGAACTTTCTTAGTTACTGACTTGATTTGTGACAATCTGATTTATTTATTTTTTCTCACAGAAACCTTGCTGCAGCAAGAGGATTATGTTACTATAAATGAGTCAACTCCTTCTTATTATTTAAAATGGAGTTTAAACGAAAATTCAACATGGAAGATTTACCATCACCTCCAGCTTCATCGAATTACTCCTCCATGCGGCTGTGCTCCACCAATAAGCATCAAGTCTGCATTTCTCCCCAGCCAATCATCCCTCAAGGCTCCGCTTTAAAAGATCTTCATCCATGGAACCCGTTCTGCGGCTGAACTTTGACGTTCAGCCACGTCATGTTCAACTTCAGTCTGATGATCTGGCCGCTCCTCGCGTTGTTCGCGATGGATCTTCGTCCTCCTTCCTCCTTACTTGCTCGCAGAACCATTCGCCTGGCCTCCCGCTTTGGCGCCCATTCTCCGTCATTCCCAGTCCAGACCGTGCTGCATGTCTCCTGACTCCGATCTGGATTTATCCCACCTCACGCAGCTCTAAGCACTCCTGCCGCAGCATGATTCTCTCCCTCCACCTTCCAACTCCTCCTGAAGCACCCTAAAATCCTCCTGCCAAGTGTCGCCGAGGTTGACCACCTCCACCCTGGCTCCCGCTGTACATTCCTGCCTGTCTACTGCATGCAGCTTCTCCTCTGATCTTCGTCTCTCAAATCGATCCTCCCGCACCTCAAGCGTCGACATCTTCTTCTACTCCAGACATCCCTCAACCTTCTCTGCTTCATGCATATCGTCCATGGATTCTCTCCAGCGCTCCATTCATCTCACTCAACATCTCCGGAGTTCGCCTCCAACCTGGCCACGTCAGCTTCCTCTTCTCTGCTCTCTCGGCGCCCAGCCCACTCCTCGGTCCCTCCCTCCGGCGTTCACCTCTCTAACACCCGGCCTTGCTTGTCTCTAGGTGAGATGCATCACTCCATTTATTTTTCCATTCCTTTTCTCAACCTTCAGCTACATTTCAGGCATTCAGTGTTTCTCTTTTTCACTCAGGCAGATTCTATGCTCCCACACATTCTAACGTCCCACCTAGGCTCCGTTCATAGATTCTGCAGGGGCAGCGCATTAATCCAGTCTCCACAGTAAGAAATCACCGTACACATTGTAAACAAGCTGATTAAATCTTTAACACTCATCGAGTTTGCTGCTCTCTCAGTAGTTTAAAGAATGGCTTCATGTTTATATTTTGGAGTTCTACTCCAACAAAAAGTTGTAGATATTTAAATATGTCGGACCGCTTGGACAGTCAGTTTTCTCAGTCCACATCTAAAGAACTGGACAAGAGAGTGTCTAATTTAAGAGTCCACTCATCGTTGGCCCACACAGCAAACCAGTTTGGACTTTGGTTCATACAGCTTTCAGAGTTCCTTAAGGTTCGATCTCCGCACAAAGCTTAGTGTGACTGAAGAGTCACACATAATGCAAGGCTTTAGTATGGGGTAAGAACGCTGTCAAAAACAATGTGTATGTAAAGACGGAAATGTGTGCATATTAGTCAATAGTTGTGCATAAGTAAAATCCAAAAGAGGTATTGTATATTTTCTCTATAAGAATACAAAATAAAATGTTACAGCTTCAAGAAATTACAAACACAAAGTTCAAATTTACAGTTGTGGTTTATTCTTTATGAATACAATATACGAATTTACATCAGCGACTTGGCGTCGCGTAAACTCAGGCTGGTTAGTGGAGCACAGAGTTAGTCGATTCACGTTGCGCATCCGCTGTCACACTCCTCACTGCCAGTAAACGTAGTGCTGGGATTGGATGACGGAACAAGGTAATAGGAGATAATTCAGTCTAAAAGGAATATTAGGAACAGAGGGGAGATAGGGGGGAAATCAAGAGTGTCATAAATAAAGCACTGTTCTTATTTTTATGAAATACAAAACTAAAACATAGAATATAGTGGGTAGAGTAATACAATGATGTACAGTAGGTGGCGGTATGCACCTCTGAATTTGTTGCGTACCGCCAGAAGAAGAAACAGCAGCACTAGCGCCAAGATGACGGACCAAGAAAATACGGTACAAAGCCAGGTAATGTTAAAAAGTTTATATATGTCTTAATGTCGTTAATATATGCTCTTTGTCCGTCATCTTGGCGCTAGTGCTGCTGCTGTGTGTCAGCACATGCGCAACGCGAATCGACTAACTCTGTGCTCCACTAACCAGCCTGAGATCACGTGAAGCCAAGTCGCTGATGTAAATTGGTATTCTCATAAAAAAGAAATCGTATTCACAAACTGTTATAGCATATTGTATTCATAAAGAATAAACCACAACTGTAAACTTGAACTTTGTGTTTGTAATTTCTTGAAGATGTAACATTTTATTTTGTATTCTTATAGAGAAAATATACAATGCCTCTTTTGGATTTTACTTATGCACAACTATTGACTAATATCCACACATTTCCATCTTTACATACACATTGTTTTTGACAGCGTTCTTACCCCATACTTTAGTAGCATGAAGATATAACCATCAGTTTTTTCAAATATTATTTTCTCCACTCAATCCGCATAAGACAAACTGATTTAAGATCGATTAGTTATTTTGTCTGGCTGAATTCCACATTCATATTCATAAAATTGGTACGTTTTAACTTTAACAGCTCATTTATGTTGGGAATCTGCAACAGTGTAGGAAGCCATATTTGCTCAGTAGAGCAGCTCTATCTTCGTGTCTTTTAGAAATGGTGGCACTTGCAAGATTAGGTTTGCACATTTAGCAGCTGCTAACAGCGTTGTGCATCTGCCCCTTAGTGAGCCCCTCAGAGAGTCAGAGGTATGGAAGAAACAATAACTTTTCATGAAATTCATATAAAGGTAAGAGAAACCAGTACAACTCAGAACCTTTAATTAAAATCTTTCAAGTGTATGTCAGGCGCAGCTATTTCTTTTCCCTCTAGCACTCCTTCATACAAGCCAACCCCTCACTCGCTACCTTGTCAGTTACAGTCAGACCTCCACGCCTTATCAGGATTACATCATTTCCCCTCCACGCCTTGTCAGGCACGTCCAAGTCTCATCTTCTGCTTGCCTCATCAGGTTCTGCAAGTTCTCATCCTCTTGCCTAGTCAGGCTTTCATTATTTTCTTTCTACTCCGTGTCAGGCTCGCTCAGGTCTGCACCCTCTATACCTAGTCAGGTTTGTCTCATATCCCCTCCACGCCTTGCCAGGTTCGACAGGTCTCACTCTCTGTTCTCCTCGTCAGGCTCAGCTGATTCTACATCCTCCACGCCAATCAGGTTGTACCATTCCCTCTCCAAGCTCAGTCAGCTTCGTCCTTTCTGCCCATCTCAAGCATGCTTAAATCCACTCTTAAAACATTGCAAACTTAGCTCGCCCAGCATGCCGTTCTTTCTCACTCTAGAAGGAGCCCCCATGTCCGCCTCCTGGTTCTTTAAGTTTTGAGGCATCTTTAGACTAGTACAACCCGCCTCCTAGTCAGGTCTCAAGTCACTTAGAATTGCAGCAGCTACCCAAAGCGTTTATACAGCTTCCCTCCATCAACTCGCCCATTGGCCTTCTTCAGCCACGGTCGCCAGACTTCCACTCTTTGCTAGCTGTTCAACGATCTCCCAGCTCTTAGGTATGAGCTTCCTGTACTTGTCAGGCACTGCCCCATTGACGCCTTGTCAGGCACACTAACCTAACCTATTCCTTCTCTCTAGGCTCAAATCATCCCTTCTTCACGCCCTTTATTCGAATCTTTATATTATATTTATATTCTCAGCATTGACATCTTCCACTGGGGTCTGAGCGCCAAAGAAATAAACATTCACTAATAAACGTTGCTAATTGTATCCCTGTCTTCTCTTTGTTAGTCTTTCCAGGTTGAATTTTCAGTTCTAGGCAAGGAACAGGAGTAGCAACCATCTTCCAGTCTGATTTATTGATTAGTACCAGACCAATTCATAACTACAACTTTTGAAAATTTAATCCTTTGTTTACCATTTGCAATGCACTAAAACCACTTCTGCTTGTTGTCTTGTTCCGTTCACCAGGCCCTTATTTTTTTCATTTCATTAATTAATTTACAATTTAAAATGAACATGTTACATGTTGACGTAAACAAAATTTTTTAATGAAAAGGAGTAGTTTGAAGAAAAAGAAATCTTATACAGTCTGCCCCTTCTCTCAAACGTCAATTCACTATACCATAAGCAACTAAACATCAATCAACCATCCATATAGATACATCTTTAAAGACAAACAAGCAAAAAAAAGAAAAAAAAACATTTATTATCTTTGCAATGATACAGCACTCTACTGAATCAATATACTTCATTATACATTAATATAATACAAACCTACTGACCTTTGTCTTCATTCTCTGGACCTTGTGCTGAAGAAAGGCATTGAGTGTAAAGACATAACAACATTTCCTCATAACCCTGTCCTATCTGACCATTTTTGATAACCTTTGAGTTTAATTTAACTGAATGCTCCACACCTGAAATAAAATTTCATTGTAGTAGCTCATTATCAGACAATGATGTAACAAACTTTAAACAATCTGTTCCATTTTTAATTTCCTCATCACAGAAAAAGAGTAATGTTGTTTCTTCCTTTTTGCAATTTCATTCTTATATATTGTCTCTTATATCCCGGCCATCCGGGAGGGGCTCGGAGTAGAGCTGCTGCTCCTCCGCATCGAGAGGAGCCAGTTGAGGCGGCTCGGGCATCTATACCGGATGCCTCCTGGACGCCTCCTGGAGGTGTTCCAGGCACATCCTACCAGGAGAAGGCCCAGAGGACGGCCCAGGACACGCTGGAGGGACTATGTCTCTCGGCTGGCCTGGGAACACCTTGGGCTCCTCCCGGAGGAGCTGGTGGAGGTGTCTGGGGAGAGGGACATCTAGGTGTCTCTGCTGAGTTCGCTGCCCCCGTGACCCAGTCCCAGATAAAGTGGAAGACGACGAGTATGAGTATATTGTGTTACTTCCTCATTGCATGGTACACTGGACAATGTAGCCCCCCTGAAAAGAAGGTAATAGGAAGCTGGCTCCCTGGTTTAATTCAGAGCTGTGCACCTTAAATTGTTAGACAACGTTTCTTCTCTCGGTGGAGGAGGATGCTTTTCTCCTGTCTCCCACACCCTGTCTACCCTGCTTCTGCTCTGTGTCTTGTCTTCTTTCGGAGCCTCTCTTTGCATATCTCCCGAATTGTGAATTAGGGAACTGGTCAGGTGGTCTCTCAACAGAATTGAGTGAATTTTCTCAACGGGAACACAGGGTAAGGGAGAGCCCTCTTGTCCAGACTAGACATTCTTCTCCGTATACACAATGGACTCCTGGCAGAAGTGGAGGATTGTGTGTTTGACAGTGATGTCAGTCGAGGACGTGGAAGATGTGTACATAATTGGATTTCTGATAACAGCATCTCTGCTTTTCAGAGTTTGCGGTTACCTGGTATATCGTGAAATTGGGAAAACGTCGGCAGAAGTTCTGGCCATTGCAAGGCTGCCAGGCTTATGTGAAGGGATCTGGAGAGCTATCAACTCTCAGACTGAATTGTTAAGGGAGCACAATCGCAAACTGGATGTGATCCTACAAGATCGCAGGCTGGCTGCCGTTCCTGGACTCAGAGGTGAAATGGGATAAATCTTGGAGAAGTTGCATGCTCGGATCTGGCGAAAGACCAGAAATTCGTCTGTTTAGATTCGCCATTGAGAAGCACCAGCGAGACTCTCAAGGCTGACAGAAAATTAAGAGTCAGCCTGACCCAAATAATTATTGTTTTTTTGAATCTGGCTGCCGTGCACGATCTTGATGGTTGGCTATCTTCAACTTCTCCAAGAAATTATGTAAACATGACGCTTTGCTCCCTCTGCCCCCTGCCTTCCCTGAGGACCTGTGTGGCCGTTGTTGAACATTCCATCATAATATCAAGGACAATGGCCTCTGTGACAGTGCTTCATGGACTTACTTTGCACACACCAACATGCACACACGCACATGCTCATATAAACATACGCACCCCTGACGTACAGCCTTCACCGTATCCCTGCAATATGTTATCTCGTATATGTGTTGCTTATTTGTGCTGAGGTTTTTTTTGATATCTCAAACTGTATCCTGCTAAGGATAAAGTGTGAAATATGATTTTTTTCCCCTCCTCTTACTTAATGTGGTCTTTCTTCTTATCCTCTTTTTACCTAAATTTGGCTTCATAGATTTTTAGATTGCTTAGAAGGATTCATATATTTTTAGATTTCTTAGAAGGATTGTATTACAACTATTTCATTCCAGTGAAAGCCAAACATTATTAGTATTTGAAAGTTTGGACTAAAACTGTTTTACACCAGTGACCCACCTTCTCTACTTAGACTTTATTTGAATGATGGGACCACAACTGCCCCATACAGTGAACTCAAGGATTATTATCATTTTTCTTTCAGCACAGGATGAATTCCTTACCATAGAGGACTTAATGAGCTAATTACATCTATTACAAAGATTGGATTAGAACCAGCTCTTACCAGTAAACCCCAAAGGATTATTAATGTCATTTGATTGGTTTTTCTGTTTGATTTTCTAAATCATTGTAATGTTTTTCCTCATGTACAACGCCTTGAGTGTCTTGTCACTGAAAAGCGCTAAATAAATAAATTTGACTTGACTTGAATTAAATCTTTTTTTGTCCAGTTTGTTCATGCAAATGATAAATTATCTTGAAATTCCAGGGTTAATTGTGGAGTACCACAGGGGTCAGTGCTTGAAACTGATTCTCTTACGTTTACACTTTACACTATATACTGTATATGTTTCCATTAGGTAAAATTATCAGGCAGCATGGGATACATTTTCACAGTAATGCTGATGATACTCAGCTTCATTTATCCATAAATCCTGATGAACCCAACTAGTTAGACTAAATGCATGTCTTGAAGACATAGAAACTTGGATGACTTAAAATTTTCTGCTTCTAAATTCAGACAAGACAGAAGTTGTCGTCTTTGGTCCAGAGTTTTGGAAAAAGAAACTGCTTAGTCAATCACTTAATCTAGATGGCATTAAATTGACCTCCGGTAACAAAATAAAAAACCTTGGTGTTATTTTTGACCAGGACATGTAATTTAAATCCCATATTAAATAAGTTTCTAGGATGTCCTTCTATCACCAAAATTAGAAACATCCTTTTCAGGAGTGACACTGAAAAACCAGTCCATGCAATTGTTATGTCAAGGTTGGACTATTGTAATTCTTCTATCTATCCTGCTTCTATCAGGATGACCACAAAATGCAGCCTTCAGCTGATCCAAAATGCTGTAGCAGGAGTTCTGATGAAAATCAAAAGAGAGATCATATTTCTCCTATGTTGGCTTCCTTTCATTGGCTCCCTGTTAAATCCAGAAGAGAATGAAAAATTATCCTTCTCACATAAAGCCCTTAATGATCTAGCTCCATCATAAATCAGAGATCTGACTGTTCCATATATTACTAACAGAGCACTTTGTTCTCAGACTGGTTATTTCTAGAGTCTCTAGAAGTAAAATGGGAGGCAGATCTTCTCTCTTGTGCTTAAACGGAACAAACATGCACAGACGAAGACCTAAAAATCTATACCACTCTGGTTCAATTCGGAGCAAGCTGGGGTGGTGGTGACCCCTGGATGGCCTAAAATAATAATCTTTAACATCGCAGAAATTATGGCAGCACAAACAAACAGTTTAACGGCACAAATCTGCAAAAACGATGCACTAACCATAACGTCTATTTTGGTGTCATTTTTCATGTTGGTGAGGTGTGGGCTTCACTCAGCTAGCATGCAATCCTCTTATTAATGTTTTTCTGAGTACAATTTCAGGCAAAATATCTGAGAAGTATACTGAAGCACAAAAAAGACCTTTTATAAGTTTGTTTATTCTACCGCATCCCACAATGCAATGCAAACCTGACAACTGGATGGCGTTTGGCTCAAGCTTGTAGTGAACACCTAGTAGCTTTGTATTGAAATAGGATCCCATTCACACCATAAATGAACAGCTTTAGAATTTGGTTGGAACTGGTCTACGGTTGTTTCCCCCCTTAGTCGAACCGCATTAAGAAAGGAAACAAACGAGAGTTTGTTCTAAATGGACTAAACACCTTAGATGAGAAAACATTCTAAATGTACCTCCAGGGAACTGCAAAATGTGCATTACCGTTTAGTGTATTACCCATGCTGTCCTTGGACACCAAGAATGCATATAATATAATGGGTAATGTTGCCTTCTGATCATTGACAAGCTCATGCTATGTAGTTGTCTTGTCCCTCAACTTTCTCATGAGAATCATTACACTACTAGGCAAGATCCTGCAAGTATCTACAGACTGATGACCATTTCTTCAATTCCAAATATTCACACCAACACTGCAATGAACTATTAGGTTGGCAGAGAGGATCATTAGGGCTAAGCTCCATCCAGGACTTGTACAGCTATAGGGTCAGGAAAAAGGGCTGCTAACATCTCTGCAGACCCCACACATCTTGGACACAAACTACTTAGACTTTTACCTTCAAGTAGGCACTACACAGCACTATTTGCAAAAAACAGCCACCACAGATACAGTTTCTTTCTCCAGGCTGTCCCTAAGAACACAATATACTTACAGCTTCAGTAGTCAGCTACTCTACTGTGAAATAAAATAAGCATATTTGCACTACCACAACCTGTCTTTTTTTTTCTTCATAAAAAACTGACTGTACATACAGGGGTTGGACAATGAAACTGAAACACCTGTCATTTTAGTGTGGGAGGTTTCATGGCTAAATTGGACCAGCCTGGTAGCCAGTCTTCATTAATTGCACATTGCACCAGTAAGAGCAGAGTGTGAAGGTTCAATTAGCAGGGTAAGAGCACAGTTTTGCTCAAAATATTGAAATGCACACAACATTATGGGTGACATACCAGAGTTCAAAAGAGGACAAATTGTTGGTGCACGTCTTGCTGGCGCATCTGTGACCAAGACAGCAAGTCTTTGTGATGTATCAAGAGCCACGGTATCCAGGGTAATGTCAGCATACCACCAAGAAGGACGACCACATCCAACAGGATTAACTGTGGACGCAAGAGGAAGCTGTCTGAAAGGGATGTTCGGGTGCTAACCCGGATTGTATCCAAAAAAACAAAACCACGGCTGCCCAAATCACGGCAGAATTAAATGTGCACCTCAACTCTCCTGTTTCCACCAGAACTGTCCGTCGGGAGCTCCACAGGGTCAATATACACGGCCGGGCTGCTATAGCCAAACCTTTGGTCACTCATGCCAATGCCAAATGTCGGTTTCAATGGTGCAAGGAGCGCAAATCTTGGGCTCTGGACAATGTGAAACATGTATTGTTCTCTGATGAGTCCACCTTCACTGTTTTCCCCACATCCGAGAGAGTTACGGTGTGGAGAAGCCCCAAAGAAGCGTACCACCCAGACTGTTGCATGCCCAGAGTGAAGCATGGGGGTGGATCAGTGATGGTTTGGGCTGCCATATCATGGCATTCACTTGGCCCAATACTTGTGCTAGATGGTCGCGTCACTGCCAAGGACTACCGAACCATTCTTGAGGACCATGTGCATCCAATGGTTCAAACATTGTATCCTGAAGGCGGTGCCGTGTATCAGGATGACAATGCACCAATACACACAGCAAGACGGGTGAAAGATTGGTTTGATGAACATGAACGTGAAGTTGAACATCTCCCATGGCCTGCACAGTCATCAGATCTAAATATTATTTAGCCACTTTGGGGTGTTTTGGAGGAGCGAGTCAGGAAAAGTTTTCCTCCACCAGTATCACGTAGTGACCTGGCCCCTATCCTGCAAGAAGAATGGCTTAAAATCCCTCTGACCACTCTGCAGGACTTGTATATGTCATTCCCAAGACGAATTGATGCTTTATTGGCCGCAAAAGGAGGCCCTACACCATACTAATAAATTATTGTGGTCTAAAACCAGGTGTTTCAGTTTCATTGTCCAACCCCTGTACATGTATATACTGTTCTTTTTATCCTTTATTTTAAGTCCTCTAAAGTTTAGATATTTTTACTCAATGTCGATATGCTATAGTGGTTGGAACCAGGGTCAAATTCCTTGATTGTGCACACAATCTTGGCCAATAAAGCTGATTCTGATACTAATCTGTAACTGATTGACTAATGTCAGTCTTACAATTATAGTTAATTGCTATCATTCTTGTTTTGATTTAAACACATTTTCTGAAAACATATTCAAGCAACAGAACCCAGACAAAATGTACATATTAGGGTTTGGCCTTTCAGCTAAAAAGATGAAATAAATAAATTAAAGCTGCATGCAGCATTGTAGGCCTTTGCAGCTCAGAGCCTGTGCAGCGCCTGTGCAGCGACCACTGGAGCCTGGCATCGCCGCTTACATGCCACCAACGAGGCCGCCACTTGATTCCACATGTCGCCACTTTAAGTCATATGGTCATATGATCTTTGGTCATGCAGAGTTCTGCTTCGGCGAGAAGCGTTCAAAATTTGGCTGAAATACGACCTTCCCGATGGAAGCTGCACTCACTTGGTTGTTAGTGGGTGGGGCTACAGGGATGTCAGCAATTGACTGGGCCAACATGTTCAGTATTGATTCACGATGATGCATACCACATTTTGTGTGTTTTCGATGGGGTATGAGGGAGATAGAGCACTTGAAATGTCCTATGGGGCGCCGCTGATCCAAATTCCAATGTAATCCATTAGAGCTGTTTGGGGGTTGACAAAGATCAACCATATTCAGTTTGGAGTAAATCTGACCTTCCAGATTGAAGCTGCACTCATTTGTTTATTAGTGGGCGAGGCTAAAATGATGTCATCAGTTGACTGTGCCAACGTGTTCAGCATTGATTCATGATGATGTATACTACAGTTGAAGTGGATCCGATGATGTATGAGGGAGATAGAGCACTTGAAAAGTCCTAGGGGGTGCTGTTGATCCAAGCCATGGCGTGATGTGAAACGTCGCCGCAACACCAGTGACTGTGCTTCAGACGAAGTTAGACCCACTAGTTATCAGTCACCTCACACAGTTTGAAGCGGATTGAGTGTAGACAGCCAGATAGTGACCCTTCCCAGTAAAAAACAAGTGACTTTCTGGTCTGAGCGGGCAGAGCTTAGATGATCTCAGCATATGACCCCATAGGATCACCGGGAACCCAAAGGTCATCCTTCATGCCAACTTTGGTGTGTTTTGGCTTTTTTTTAGAAAGATATTGCATTTTTCACTTTAGACGCGAACGCCAAATTCGTGCCCTGGACATGCACGAAAGCTCACGATTTTGATAACTTTTAATCCCCCATGCCTTAACTGCATATTGACCAGATATAAAACTGATAGCTGAAAATCCCTAGGAGGAATTTGTTAAAGTTCGAGGTGAGTAAAAGTGAAAAATGGCTAAAAATTTGCATTTGATCCAAAATGGCCTACTTCCTGTGCATTTTAGGGCATACCCACATACCCACATTTAGGTTTGAGGAATTCTATCAGTGTGCCAAATTTCAAATCTCTACGACTTATCTCAAGTTTGGGGGGCGTGGCTAAGAGGTTTGGTCACGCCCACCGACGACGACATTAAAGGAGAAACATTTTACACGGGGGACAACTTTGGGTAAAATTGTATGCATCTAGCGACATGACAAAGTCCCCCAAATAGCCCGCAAAGATGCAACAGAATAATAAGAAACAAAGCAATTACAATAGGCTCTGCAGGGCTCCCTGCAGGCCTTCCTGCTCGGGCCTAATAAAAACTGCAAGAATACTTGAACAGCCCTTGCACCTCGGCAATTCTTTGGCTTGTTTCTACCATACCACCACATATTTCAGTTGATGATTTATTTCGTTTTTCATAATGAGAGGTAAAAGTTTGGGTTTGGCCACACCGACGTTCTCTGACTAAAAGTCAAGATTTTAATTATTTTAATTCCTATTAGAGTACAGTAAGCAACAACAACTCGTATTAAAAGATAATGCATGTAACATTTCAAATACCAATTGAGGGCTTAATTTGGAAGTTGGGACTTAGGGCATACCTCCAGGTTACTTGGTCCTCCTACAAAGTTCTACATGTGTGCCAATATTCATTTGCATATTGAAGCCAAGGTTTGAGGTCAGCTGTGGAGCAATCATTGGATGTTTTACATTAGTCCATGTGAATTTAGCATAATATGGTGGAAGAGGAAGAAGATAAGAAAACACGTAAGACATTTTTACATTGACTCTTTAATTCCTTCAGTGTTCAGGTCAAACAAAACTACCAATAAGCTATATTGCACTGCATATCCAACAGAACACCTAGACAAGGCGAAAAATAAATTTTAGAGAAAATAGAGGAAAAAGTAAACTACAAAACTGTGGAGCTACAAAATTCCACAGCAATGCTTCCTTTTTTCTAAAGATAAATTATTAAAAAGAATGTTGTGCTTCTCACAACACTTTGTAAATCCCTCAAAATAAATCTATATAAAAGCTATGTAAATTGGAAAATGCCAAAAGAAGTTCATATGCAGTGGACCTAGACCTGCCTCGTAGTAAACATAATGATTAATGGGAAAGAAAACTTACCCAGCTGGAACTCAGTGAGTTTCTCCATCGCATCGTCTCTCTCTTGTTCCAGCTTCTTCCACTTTTGGAAGAAACAAAGACAGACCACATTTCAAAACAATGTTAAGTTTTAATCAACTGCTAATTTGTCTTATTATTTGTCTAATATTAATTCTCTTTGCCTAAAGGATTTATTAAGTGGCTAAAGATGATTTTTGGTGTGAAATTGCACAAAGTAAATCACACTGAGTGAATAAAAGAAATAATCTTATAGAACTTTACATTCAACATAATGGACAAAAATTTGAATTTATCAGTCAAACAGCATCAAAACTAGATGAAAAGTACAACCATATCACAGTGCTCGTCTTGGCTCATGTGTTTTAGTATTGCTGAAATCACTACTAAAATAAAAACATGGAAACATTTACACGCATTTTAGATCTTTAAATACATGCTTGTATTTCTTTAGAAGACTTCCCTAACTAAGCCCATTTTTTTCTTTTATTACCGAAGTACTGGGTTTTACATATTTTTTATGTAACTACCTTTTTGGGGCTGTACTTATATTTTGTCTTCTTTGTTTTATAAACAATACTACATGTAATCTATGGTGTGTGATTTTGTACACTTACACCAATGTCTAAGAGATACAGACTTTTTAGGAGTCAGATTACATATGAATATACAGGGGTTGGACAGTGAATCTGAAACACCTGTCATTTTAGTGTGGGAGGTTTCATGGCTAAATTGGACCATGTGCATCCAATGGTTCAAACATTGTATCCTGAAGGCGGTGCCGTGTATCAGGATGACAATGCACCAATACACACAGCAAGACTGGTGAAAGATTGGTTTGATGAACATGAAAGTGATGTTGAACATCTCCCATGGCCTGCACAGTCACCAGATCTAAATATTATTGAGCCACTTTGGGGTGTTTTGGAGGAGCAAGTCAGGAACATTTTCCTCCACCAGTATCACGTAGTGACCTGGCCACTATCCTGCAAGAAGAATGGCTTAAAATCCCTCTGACTACTGTACAGGACTTGTATATGTCATTCCCAAGACGAATTGACGCTGTATTGGCCGCAAAAGGAGGCCCTACACCATACTAATAAATTATTGTGGTCTAAAACCAGGTGTTTCAGTTTCATTGTCCAACCCCTGTACTTTACGGCAGCTTTAAGACTGTTCAAAAGGGAAATCACGGGCTTTAGAGTATCACAACTGCTGCGGAGCCAAGACATGTGTGTGTCTCTGCCCACTTTTTGCATCATACCTGACCTCTTATGCCTGTTAATATGTTTTCCTGCTAGGTGAGCACTATTTGCAATATGTTGTCATCTGTGTTATGATTGTATATACCAGGTTGACTGTAATTTGGCAATGTTTTAGAGACAAAATGTATGTTTTTACAGTGCGCATTGTTTGTCAAAGTAAACGCTCCTTAGTCACGTGTTAAGTGAATTTTTATTTCTTTCAATGTCAAAGATGTGTCGTTTTGGATGAGATGCATCTCATTATTTTTATGTGATTATATTTCTGTGATGGAGGTTATTAAATTTTGTATTAGAATAGAGTCTTTAGCTGTTCCTAAGGGAAACCGCAGGCTTCAGAGTATCAGAACTGCTACGGACCCAAGACATGTGTGTGTCTCTGACCACATTCGGCACGGCACCTGACCTTTCATGCGTGCTAAAATGTTTTCCTGGTATGTGAGTGTTATTGCTGACAAACCAGATGAGAAGACTGCTGAGGTTTACCTGTCCATGTGAAGGAGGACAGAGACTGCTGAGCGTTTCCTGCATCTATGGAGGAATGCAGCCGCCATTAACAACCCCGTTCATCTTATTTCTTTTCGTATGCACCACGCACATGCATAGAGCTCTACATAAACCAATATTTTTTTTTTGTTGCCAAAACTTTTTTTTCTAAAGACAAAAAATCTGATTAATCGGGTTTCTCATATTTTACAGTCTACCAAAGTTGACCACCGTGTCACTTCCCCTGATGGCTTTACTGCTGTGTTTAAATCATCTGATCCCCGCCTTTCTAAGAATCACCCTTTTGGCGAGCTTGTGGCCGCTTTTAAGCATTCCGGAGACTTCCTCTGCTTAGTCAGCCCGAGCATAGAATAAGCTTGATACCTATTCGTCCCTCATTGTCGACCTACATTTCAACCATGGCTTCTCGATTTCTATCAATATCGCAGTCCTTCTCTGCCAAAGCTGCATCCACCCTTGCATTCAGGAGCATGCCTAGACTGGTCTATTCACGCCACCTAAATTTTATCATGAGGCAAGCCAGCTCTAAATCATGCGGCTCAGTCGGCCATCAGAGCGCTCATTGTTCTTCTCTTCCTTTCTTCCAACACTCCTGGCTAAACTCAAACTGCTGGCTTTCCCCTCCAGCCTCCTTACAAACTGGAACGGTATCTCTTTCTTTTATGACGTCATTCTCTTGGCTGACTCATTTCCATTTTTACGGCCTGTAGTCCCGGTTGAAAAGATGGTCTCTCAAATGGATGGTTCACAATCCTTTATTGACAGAGCCTTGCATGAGAACGCATCATAAGAGCTAAAAAATATATAGAACGGAAATATTTCAGTAACTCAAACAATATGCTGCTTTTAACCTTTTTACCTATCATTTACCATAAATTAATTACTACCTTATTACCTTAAATTATTACAACCCCTTTTATCCTTGTCAATCTTTCCTTTGAGTTCTTTTACCCTGTTTTACCACGTATATTTATTAAACTTGTAACCATCGCCTTCTATCACCATATTTTCCGTGTACCACTAATTAAAAAATAAAATGCATAATATTTCAACTGTCTGTGAGTTTACATAGTTTATATATTGAGACTTGTAAACCTTTGTAGTGCGCTTAAGGGTGACTAACTTACCAAAGAATATTAGCACCCTATGCTGGGAAAAGGAAGAGAAAACTACTACATTTAACAGCAACCTGTTTGCTCCGTAGATATCTAAGCATTCATCTACGAATTTGAACATTATACCAACCGTGTTCGCTTATCAACCAGGCGCTAAGGAATCATTTACTGTTTCCATTTACTTCTTTACTTCGTCATAATTGTGGAGCACACTTTCTCTCTCCACACTAGGTCAGTGCTGCTCTGTTCAGTTTGCAACTATCGATTTGCATCACCTTCCCGGACTGTTTTCAAAATATAAGCATTAACTGCATTACTGCCGCAGCAGAATAACAAAGTCGTACAAACAATTTATGAACAGACAATATCAGTAAGGTTATTTTCACAGACGTAGCTCCGTCCGTGGGTTTTGGGGGGTTATTCAGGGCAAATGGTTCGCCGGCGTGTGGCTCTCCCCCTTTCCTCAGTCAGAATCGTCAGCATTCTATGAAATCATTCCCATCGCCTTAGCCTGTTGCGTCTGGGGCCACTATTGGAAAAGAAAATGTTTTGTTGCTTTATGTGATAACACAGCCATGTGGAAGCTATAAATAAAAGCCGTTCCTCTTCTAAGTCTATCATGCCCTTTTTAATCTAACTCAATCGCAGATGCTTTCTCTTGCTCCATATTTCAAGTCTTTCGCAGTCTCTATCTAACTGCCAACGTTCAGCCCACTCCTATTCCACCCCTCGAAGACCTGAAACTGGATTAATCCCTTCTCTCCATTCTCTGCTCCAATCAGCAAAATACTACTGTATTTCAGGTCTAGCTCCTTCCATATCCAGATCATTTCTTTTACCTGGCAAACCTTCTCTGAATTCCGCCTCGCCCATTATACCCCTCTCTATCCAGTCCGCATTCAAACAGTCCTGGCCTTCATAACCTTCGTTTAGAACACCTCCATTTTAAACTCCCTTATATCCAGAGCTTACTAGCAGGCATCAATTTCTTCACAAAATGACACCCGTCTGAACCTGCTCCGGGCCTGATTTCAAATCTCCTCAAAGGTATCGCTAATCATCGTATCCCTCAATCCGATTCCCGAAGACCTGTTACACTCCCTATCCTCAAATAATCTCATTACAGCTCTTCTTTCTGGCCCTCTTTCCCCTTATCTAAAATTACTCCTTTCCACTTTTTTCTAGCTTTTTAGAGCTTCCTTAGGTTAACCGAATTTACCTCTCCTAACAATTTTTTCGATCCATCAAGATACTTAGCTTTTTCAGACCTCAAGTTTTATCCTGACCACTGCAAACTTTTCCTTAAACATACCAAAGGGAAAGGCCCCTGTTTATTTCCCTCGCTCACATTGATGGCTCGTTCTGCCCTTTCTAATCCATGTTCAAATTCGCAGTCGAACGTCACAAACTCAGTCCGGATAACATGCCCCTCTTTCTCACTTTAGAAGGGGCCCCATGACCGCCTCCTGGTTCCTCAAACATTTCAGACAAACTCTAGTTAATGCAATCTGCCCCCCAGTCAGTTTCAGGACATTCGTTTAGATAGGAGCATAATTACTGCAGCCACTCAAAGAGTTTCAACAGCTTCCCTTTAACAACTCGGTTGCTGGTCATCTTCAGCTTTCTCATCCTAAATTCGTCCAGACTTTCACTCTGTGTTAACTGCTCAACGACCTCTCAGGTCTTAGGTAAGAACTTCTCGCATTATCTGGTGGTGGATGGCCTCTAATTAAATTCGATTTATCTTCATAGATAAGAATCAATCCAGCTAACTTCATCTCTCTTATCCCCATTTCTCCAAGGTCTGCTACCTCCAGAATTCGTCAGCCGCAGTCAATGAATTTTCTCTCCCGCGTCATCACTTCATTCTTCCCCTCAGCATGTACAGTCATGTCATAATTTTCTCTCACTTTGTCGTTCTAATGCTACTGCAATCCTATCTATCACTCCCATCTCTTCATGGCATAATGCATTAGTCATCTTGATGGCTTCGTGGCTCGAGTCATCGCCTCTTTTGCCATGAATACTCATTCATCAGCCCCCCAATGCCTCCATAGCATAACGCATTCGTCATCTCAATGCCTACGTGGCTCGAGTCATCATTCTCATGCTTTCACAAACTCTTTCAGCAGCACAATCTATCATTTTCATGCCTTTTTCAAGCTCATTCGTCATTTTCACTGCCTTCCACCCAGGCAAGCTCCCTATTTCCTTTCATTACTCACATAACTCTTTCCACCCTCATGCGCTTGAGCATCATGCTCCTTCCCTCCTTTTTCTGTCTAACTCATCCCTTCATCAAGAATGTCCAGCTCTCTCTTTCCCTTTCTTCTGTTAACTCTTTCCTTCTCCCTATTAGTCTCAATTCAATTCAATTCATTTCAATTCAATTCAATTCAATTCAATTCAATTCATTATCCCGCCTGATATTATTTACGTATAACAGTTCATTTATTTCAGCCTCGGCACGGCTTCGGCTCTTTTGGGGGGAAGACATCTCTAATTCTATTCATAAGTTGTTCATTCAAGCCCACGTCATGTATGTTTTTGACCCAGAGTGCGCTGTAATGCTTAAGGGTGTCCCAGCTACAACTAAACTGGAGGATGTAAAAAGGGCCTTTTCAGTACTTGATGATGTTAATAAAGTGCCCCTTTCTCGTGCTATTGGAGACATAACGGTCAATTTTAAGGAGCAAGTGCGTGAGCTGGCCCTAACATACAACATAGACCTTGCTACTCTAAGTCAAGTAGCTGCAAAACCCCCATATCATCAACCCCCGCATCTGCACCCAAAACCCAGCCTGTCATATATTCAAGACCAGCTATCTCTAATGAAGCAAAACATGCATCCAGTCGTACACAGGCAGTCAATGAGACTATATTAATCAACCCTCTGCCTGCTAATGTCCAGAAAATCATAGTGGAACACATTGTAAAACTCGACTTACCAGTGCACCAACTCCCTACGAGAGAGCTATGCCTTTTCTCTGGCAACTTTCGACAACCTCCTACAGAAGTAGATTATAATGTATGGCAGCTTCGAGCTAAGCAATACTAGACGACATAAGTCTGTCAGAGGGGCAGCAGCACCGTGCCATGCTCGATAGCTTACTTACACCTGCCTTAAATGCTGTTCTTTTCATTGGAGCCCAAGCAACACCACGTGCCAACATCCTTTGTCACGTTCCATGAACGAGACAAAGCGTATGGTAATGTTACAGGAAGGAAAGAGCTATATATCCAGTTTTTAGTGACACATCAAAACAGTGCTGAGAGAGCATCTGACTACCTACGTCAACTCCAAACGCTACAGGAAGTTGTAGAAAATAATGGTGTGGCTAAACAAGATGCTGACTCTCAGTTACTAACGCAATTCCTCCAAGGCTGCAGGGATGATTCATTAATAACTACACTGCATCTAAAAGAGTCAAGTAATAAAGCCCATCAGAGCATCTTGATGTTTTCAAAAGTGGGTCCATACCAGGGGATGGTGAGTTTCAAGCTCTTGTAGGTGGTGTAGAGGAAACTTCTACACCAGGAGGCCTATTAGTTTATAAACAGATTGTGGATGTAAAGTCTGCATTTCACAACAAATTTCAAGTAGCTTTCAAAAACATTTCAGAACGTGACATAACTTTGTATCCAAAAACTCTCCTTGCTGTGTGCTCTTCAATTAACTGGGCAGTGGCTGTTACTCCCTCCGACCCAAACATTTCATCAGACTCTGAGGTACTCCAAGCACATTCTCTATTGGTGTCTAGTAATGTTAAGATCAAGCAAACAACTGAAACTCTCAATCTTGACTTTGGTGACAGCCCCCTATCACCACAATTAAAGGAGCGCATTCAACATAGAATCAACACTGTTGGGACCCAGCCATGGATTACAACATTAAAGGCCAGTAATAATTTTTCTGGAACTTTCAACATAAATCGCCTTAACCTACTTCCAGCAAAGCCAGGAACAGGAGGAGTAACAGTGGACGTCCAGTGATGTCACTGACGTCACAAGGGGTTAATTAAGATACAAGAGTGGCTTGACTTTTTTTTCTGAGGTCTACAGAAGCAAACAATGTTCCAGAGGGTTCCCAGCAGAGACCCCGTCTCTACAACCGAGTGGAGCGGTTTTCCCAGTCTGAAGGAAGGACAAAGGTACCCCAACACTCTGACAACCCAGGGTTCAGACCAGGAAGCAGGGTCGTAGTTTAACACTCCTCTCTGCAGCTTCTGTACTGCTACCCACCCATTACCCTATTAAGACAGTGTCTCGCCCACGGCCAAAATTGAATAGATAAAAAACTATCTAAAAAGAGGAAATCAGGAAAATCTCATAAAAATAAACCACAAACTCAGGACTAAAAAATAAAAATAGAACCCCCAATTAAATGTGGCTTACTGAACATAAGAACGTCTCTCTTCTTCAAAGACTTTTGCTAGTTAGTGACCTGATTTGTGACAATCAGATTGATTTATTTTGCCTCACAGGAAACCTGGCTGCAGCAAGAGGATTTATGTTACTATAAATGAGTCAACTCCTACTAATTACTTAAATTTTCCACATTCCTCGAAATACTGGGCGAGGAGGAGGAGTAGCAACCATCTTTCAGTCCGATTTATTGACTAGTCCCAGACCAATCAATAGCTACAACTCTTTTGAATATTTAATCCTCAGTTTTCCTCATCCAAATTGCAAAGCACTAAAAAAACCACTTCTGTTTGTTGTTTTGTACCGTCACCAGGCCCTTACTCTCAATTTATAGATCAGTTTTCAGACCTTTATCTGATTTTTAGTGTTAAATACAGATAAAGTTATTATAGTGGGGGATCCCCCCCTTTTAACATTTTCTGTTGACACTGAAAGTGATAGCTTTTAATAATATAGCCTTTAATGGTATCTTAGACTCAATTGGCTTTACTCAAAACATTAACAACCTACCCACGTTTGTCTTCATTCTCTGGACCTTGTGTGACATATGGCATTGAGTGTACAGACATTACAATATTTCCTCACAACCCTGTGCTGTCCGACCATTTTTAATAACCTTTGAGTTTAATTTTAACCGAGTACTCCACACCTGAAAGAAATTTCATTATAGTATAGCATCATTATCAGACGATGCTGTAACAACCTTTAAAGAATTCCTGTTCCACTTTTAATTTGCTCATTATCACAGAAAAACACAGTGGAGGGCAATAATTTTGTTCTTCTCCTTCACAAATGATTCTCTTGTTCAGAGTGTTACTTCATCATTGCGTGGTGCATTAGACAATGCAGCCCCCTTGAAAAAGAAGGAAATTATTCATAGGAGGCAGGCTCCCTGGTTTAATTAGCAGTATTGCGTACTTTAAAGCACAATGTTAGAAAAATTGGAGCGAAAATGGCGCTCTACACACCTAGAGGATTCCTACTTAATCTGAAAAAAATAGCCTACTGTTGTTAAAAAAAGGGACACTTCACCAAGCTAGAAAGAGCTTATTTCTCATCCTTAATAGAAGAGAACAAGAATAATCCTAGGTTTTCTCTTAGTACAGTTGCTAAACCTTACACAGAGTCATAGCTCTGTTGAGCCATCCATTCCCATTAGCTCTCAGCAGTCATGATTTTACGAGGGATTCTTCCAAAAGTTAAAATTGATCTATTAAGAAGAAAAATCTATTGACAATCTTCAGCCAGAGATGATTACTTCATCCTCAACAAGTGAGACAACATTGGAAATAACTGTAGAACTGATCTGTGTTTCGGACTGTTTTGATCCTGTGGAGCTTCCTGAGTTATAAGAAATATTAGCTTTATCCCCCTAAACCTTCCAACTTGTATGTTAGACCCAATCCCAACCAAATTATTTAAGGAAGTGTTCCCTCTGATTACCAGCCCCATTTTAGATATGATTAATCTATCCTTAGTAAATGGGTATGCATATGTTATACCACAAGCTTTTAAAGGTAGCTGTAATTAAACCCCTTTGCTTAAGACAACCTTCGCTCTGATCGAGATGACTTAATAAATTACAGACCGATATCCAATCTTCCGTTTTTATCTAAAATATTATGAGAAAATAGTTGCTAATCAAATGTTGTGAGCATTTACACAGCAATGACCTAGTTGTTTGAAGAGTTTCAGTCAGGTTTCAGAGCTTTGTCAGTATAGCACTGAAACAGCTCTGCTGAAAGTCACTAAGGATATTCTTATTGCCTCAGAAAATGGACTTGTGTCTGTACTGGTTCTGTTAGATCTCAGTGCTGCATTTGATACAGTCGATCATAATATTCTCTTAGAAAGGTGGAATATGCTGTAGGGATCAGGGACTAGCGCTAGGCTGGTTTAAATCTTATTTGCCCCTCTGACAGATTCCAGTTTTGTTCATGTAAATGATAAATCATCTTTAAACTCCAGGGTTAATTGTGGAGTACACAAGGGTTCCAGTACTTGGGCCAATTCTCTTTACTATATATATGCTTTTTTCCAATAGGTAAAATTATCAGGCAGCATAGAATAAATTTTTCACTGTTACGCTGATGACACTAGCTTTACCTATCCATAAATCCTGATGAGCCCAACCAGTTAAGATAGACTACAAGCATGTCTTGAAGACATAAAAACTGGATGACTTTAATTTCGTGCTTCTAAATTCAGACAAGACAGACCAAATTTGTCGTCTTTGGATCCGGAGTCCTTTAAAAAGAAACTGCTTAGTCAATCACTTAACCTGGATGGCATTAAATTGACCTCCGATAATAAAGTAACAAAACCTTTGGTGTTATTTTTGACCAGGACACATGTCATTTAAATCCCATATTTTAAACAGGTTTCTCAGGATTTCCTTTTTCATCTCCGGAAACATTGCCAAAAATTAGAAATATCCTGTCCAGGATTGATGCTGAAAAACTAGTCCATGATATTGTTACTTTCAAGGCTGGAACAATTGTAATTCCCTACTATCAGGATGTCCACAAAATGCAGTTAAAAGCCTTCAGACTGATTTTCAAAATGCTGCAGCAAGAGTTCTGATGAAAATTAAAAAGAGAGATCATATCTTTCCCCTACTTTAGCTTCCCTTCATTGGCTCCCTGTTAAATCCAGAATAGAATTAAATTCTCCCCTCGACATATAAAAGCCCTTAATGATTTAGCTCCATCATACATCAGAGAGCTGATTGTTCCATATGTTCCTAACAGACCACTTCGTTCTCAGGACTGCAGTTTACTGGTGGTTCCTAAAGTCTCTAGAAGTAGAATGGGAGGCAGATCCTTTAGTTATCAGGCCTCCTCTCCTGTGGAACCAGCTCCCAGTTTTAAAATCCGGGGTGATGTGGGGCGGACACCCTGTCTACTTTTAAGCTAGGCTTAAAACTTTCCTTTTGATAAAGCTTATAGTTAGAGTGGCTTAGGTTATCCTGAGCTATCTCTGTAGTTATGCTGCTATAAGGCTTAGGCTGCTGGAGGACATAATGACCACTTTCACCCTCTTCCGCTACTTTCTCACACTACTCTTCACAATTTTGTATTATTTGCTGTTATTCAGCTGTTTTAACTTTGTTACTCTCTTCTCTCTTCCTAGAAGCTACACTTGGCCTGACTCTGTGTCTACCTGTGAAAACTGTCTGGAGAGGGCATCGTCCGAGCTTCTGCTGGCAACAACTTGGTGCTCACCCTCTACCGATGATCCACATGGCCCTGTTTTCAGTGTTTAAACCTTTCTCTCTCCTAGACATAGCTACTGACGGAGCTTTTACTGTAACTAACTATGTGCTTCTCTTTCAGACTCTAACCTTGAAAACTGGCTCAGAGTTTTATCTGTTCTTTCTTTCTAGGTGAAACGACCTAAAGGAGCTACATCCATTTTAACATTTAACTTTCTCCTTCCCATATAGAAGGACTCTGGATCAGTGCTTCTTTGTTTTATTTGTGTTCTTCTCTGTTCTCTCTAACCCCCAGTCGGTCGTGGCAGATGGACCGCTCACACTGAGGCCTGGTTCTGCTAGAGGGTTTCTTCCTGTTAAAAGGGAGTTTTTCCTCTCCACTGTCGCTTACATGCATGCTCAGTATGAGGGATTGCTGCAAAGTCAACGCCAGTGACTGTCCCCACTGTCTTCTACATGCTCATCCAGGAGGAGTCGTGTCTTGCAAGTCACTGACTGGATGCAATTTTGCTGGGTTTCCTTAGATAGAAAACTTTTTATCCAATTTGAATAAATAACAGAATTCTGACTGCACTGTTCAATGATTTGGATTAATTGTAATGCATGTACCTGACTTTTGTGAAGTGCCTTGAGACAACATGTGTTGTGAATTGGCGCTATATAAATAAACTGAATTGAATTGAATTGAACACAGCACGCCACTCTGCGTGCAGTTTGGCCTGGCAGCACGAGCCGCCCCATCCCAAAGCTATGGAGGTTAGCTGCAGGCTGACCCTTTGTTTGCCCACACGTGGATGTTTTCCTCAATGCCCATGTTAGGAATAACCTTTATTAATATGCTCGAAGCTGTTTTTCCCATTTACACTATAGTGAAATAAAGTATAAGTTCTAATGTTTCCCTGTTGTTACAATAGGATAAGAATGCTCATAGATATACAGTACAAGGATAAATGGCCCAAGGGTTGTCATAAATGACCTGAAGCTGGGTCACTGGGGTATATAGTGGAGCAGCCGGTATAACTGGGTTGATTAGAAAGCTACAGCTCACTTAGATTAAGGATGGACACCCTTATACCTACTACAATTAACAGATAGACACCACAATGTGGTGACACATAGTCTACTGATAATCACTGAGGATGTGCACATCCATACCCCCTGCATTGGAGTGCCAGATATAAAAAACTGTATGTGACCTTCTATCGAGGCTCTTCGTCATACTCTAACAGACTGCGACGGTCCGAGACGAGAGCCTCAGCGCTGATCTCTGTAATCATTCCTCTGCCTTAACTTAGATTAAAAAGAGCTAAAAGTTAGAAACTGGTTGAGAGTCGTTCCTTTAAGAGTCTTTAGATAGAGTGTGTGATCACGCATGCATGCTCAGTATGAGGGATTGCTGCAAAGTCAACGCCAGTGACTGTCCACTGTCTCTACATGTTCATCCGGGAGGAGTGAATGCTGCAAGTCACTGACTGGATGCAATCTGCTGGGTTTCCTTCCTTAGATAGAAAAACTTTTTCCAACCCCTTTGAATAAATAACAGAATCTGGCTGCACTGTTCAATGATTAAGATTAATTGGAATGTATGTACCTGACTTTTGTGAAGTGCCTTGAGACGACATGTGTTGTGAATTGGCGCTATATAAATAAACTGAATTGAATTGATCGCTTCATTAGGACCAAGTACCGGAGGAGCTCCGAGGCGTCTGACCGCCAACAGGGTGCAGTAGCCACGGACACCCAGGACAACTTATCTTCAGCACTGTTCAAGAAAGAGGTGGTGTTTGGGCAAAGAAGATAAGTTTAGAGTTAAATAATCTAAATAATGTTCGTTTTATGACGTTTGTTTGTGTTTGTGTTGAGAAACTCAGCTACAGTAAGTGCTAGCAGTCTAGCACTCAGCTAAGGACGTGTTCTGTGTTGTGTTTTTAAAGTTGAGACAAAATTTATTTAAAGGGTGGTATTTAAAAACAAATGATCGGCCAAAACGCATTGCCCACGCTTATGCTTTTCAACCCTTTTATTAGTGGTATTTTAAAGGTATGTGTTTGATTCTGGTAACAAGCCATAAGCTTCCTTTGTTAGCTCCAACTGCTAACGGCTAAGAACACATGCTCGCCCACTTTATGAGTCAGATGAAGATTATTTACCCAGAAAGGTTGTTAGTTTCCAATCTAGGAAATAATATTACCCTAAATATTATTTCACTAAACATGATAACTTAGGACCATTAAGATGCATTTATCCAAAAGGTTTGGTTCTTATTCAAAATAATATTTCCTTAAATATTATTTTACTAAATAAAGGCAGCTAATTAAACACAGTTGACAATTAGTCACCCAGAAGGTTGGTTTTATTCAAGAAATCATTCTTTAAAATGTTATTTTATTAAAATAATGTTTTATCTGATCATCCATTGTGAATAGTTTTTTGAAGGTATACCAATGATTTTCTAAGTTAGTTCCAAGACTAACTTTGCTTCATCTCCAGATTCTTCAAGATAATCCTTGGTTCTCAAACATAAATAACATTGCACTCTTTTGGTCATGGTTTTCAACCATCTTTGATTCACTTGTTTATATTGTACATAGTCCATTAGTCTTCCTTATTCTTTCTTTTTGCTCTGTAGTTTAGTTGGGTTGTTTTAGCATAGTAAATAGTTTGTTAAATTGAAATATGTTTGACTTTGAGTTGACTTATTTTTGTTAATAAATTATTGTATTTTAAGAAATTTTGTGAATTCATTCTTTTCTTGTACAGTTTTACTGTTCAATAATGCCAGAGCTTGGCTCATCCCTTTCAATTTTGTCCTAATACCACCGCCTTATTAGGCTGTTATTCAATGGACAACCCTTAACAGACTTAAAAAAAAATTAATAAAATATTAAAGTATTAATATTAACTATTAAATAACATATTCATATTCATAATCACAACAACACTGAAGTCACTAGTGCTTCCTCTAGGCACCATTTAGATTTTGGTATCGTTATAGGTCACATTAAACTAGAGCCTCATGTGCCATTCAAAGAGCAGACAAGACGTGTCTCAACTGCAGACTTTAATGACTTGAAAAGGCATCTTCAAGATCTCCTGGCTGCAGGTTGTTACGATGCTGTAACAACCTTTGAAGAATCTGTTCCACTTTTCATCTCCTCATTATCACTGAAAAGCACAGTGGAGGGCAATAATTCTGTTTCTGCCCCTTCACAAATTGATTCTCTTGTTCATAGTGTTACTTCATCATTGCGTGGTGCATTAGACACGCCTTGAAAAAAAAGGTAATTATTCATAGGAGGCAGGCTCCTTGGTTTAATTTAGATCTGCGTACTTTAGAGCACAATGTTAGAAAATTGGAGAGAAAATGGCGCTATACACAACTAGAGGATTCATACTTAATCTTATACTGTTGTATAAAAAGACACTTCGCCAAGCCAGAACAGCTTATTTCTCATCATTAATAGAATAATCCTAGGTTTCTCTTTAGTACAGTTGCTAAACTTGCACAGAGTCATAGCTCTGTTGAGTCATCCATTCCCTTAGCTGTCAGCAGTCATGACTTTATGGGATTCTTCTTAAATAAAATTTATTCAATTTAAAATAAAATCTTTGACATACTCCCGAAAGATGATTTTACTTCATCTATCAGCAAGTGAGACAACATTGGAAATAACTGTAGAATCTGATCTGTGTTTGGACTGTTTTGATCCTGCGGAGCTTCCTGAGTTATCAGAAATATTAGCTTCATCTAAACCCCTTTCCAACTTGTATGTTAGACCCAATCCCAACCAAATTATGTAAGGAAGTGTTCTCTCTGTCTTACCAGCCCATTTTTGTAGAGAAATGATTAATTGTCTCTCTTTAGTAATGGATATGTATCCACAGGCTTTTAAGGTAGCTGTAATTAAACTTTACTTAAGAAACCTTCACTTGATCGAGATGACTTGAAAAATTCCATTCTTATCTAAAATCCTTGAGCGAATAGTTGCTAATCAAATGTGTGAGCATTTTTACACAACAATGACCTGTTTGAAGAGTTTCAGTCAGCTTCAGAGCTCATCATAGCACACTTAACACAGCTCTGCTGAAAAGTCACTAATGATATTCTTATATGGGCTCAGATAATGGACTTGTGTCTGTTCTGGTTCTGTAGATCTCTCGTGCTGCATTTGATACAGTCGACCATAATATTCTCTAAAAAAGGCTGGAATATGCTGCAGGGATCATGAGGGAAGAGCGCTAGGCTGGTTTAAATCTTATCTGTCTGACAGGTTCCAGTTTGTCTTCATGTAAATGATAAATCATCTTTAAACTCCAGGGTTAATTGTGGAGTACCACAGGGTTCAGTACCTGGGCCAAATTTCTCCTCTTTACTCTTATTATGCTTCCAATAGGTCAAATTATCAGGCAGCATAGGAGAAATTTTCAACAGTTACGCTGATGATACCTAGCTTCACTTATCCATTAATCCTGATGAACCCAACCAGTTAGATAGATTACAAGCATGTCTTGAAGATATAAAGAAACTTGGATGACTTTACTTTTTTGCTTCTGAATTCAGCAAAGACAGAAGTTGTCGTCTTTGGACCGGAGTCTTTAAAAAAAAGAAGCAGCTTAGTCAATCACCTAACCTGGATGGCATTAATTTGACCTCCGGTAATAAAGTAAAAAACCTGGTGTTATTTTTGACAGGAAATGTCATTTAAATCCCATATATAACAGGTTTCTAGGAATTTCCTTCTCTAACACTCGCGAACATTGCCATCAAAATTAGAAATATCCTGTCCAGGAGTGACGCTGAAAAACTAGTCCAGACACATTGTTACTTCAAGGCTGGACTATTGTAATTCCTTTACTATCAGGATGTCCACAAAAACTGCAGTTAAAATGCCTTCAGCTGATTCAAAAATGCTGCCAGCAAGAGTTCTGATGAAAATTAAAAAGAGAGATCATATTTCTCCTACTTTAGCTTCCCTTCATTTTGGCCCCCTGTTGAAATCCATAGAATAGAATTTAAAATCGTCTTCTCACATATATACAGCCCTTAATGATCTAGCTCCATCATATATCAGAGATCTGATTGTTCCATATGTTCCTAACAGGGCACTTCGTTTCGCACTGCAGGTTTACTGGTGGATTTTCTAGAGTCTCTAGAAGTAGAATGGGAGGCAGATCCATTAGTTATCCGGCTCCTCTCTTGTGGAAACCAGCTCCCGGTTTTGTTGAAGCGGACACCCTTGTCTACTTTTAAGGCTAGGATTAAAACTTTCCTTTTTGCGACAAAAGCTTATAGGTAGAGTGGTTTAGCTTATCAGGGAGGGAGCCTTCCTCCTTCCTGTTGGATGGAGTAAGGGGGAGTCAGGTTTAGCCTAAAACGGCTCAGTTATGGTTGAGGTGCAAACACACCTCTCATTACTGCTACCTGTATGACCCCTTACTCTCTTTCCAATATGGTTATAATGATCAGTCTGACAGAGAGAGGTATCCCAATCCTTGTGGTTTTTTAGTATAAACAATGACCATCAGTTGAGCTCCCTTGTGGGGTGCCTTGAAACGACATTATTGAAAAATATAAAGCGCCGTCTTAACTAAATAATCTGAACTGAAACCTATCTGTGTAGTTATGCTGCTATTTAGCTTAGGCTGCTGGAGGACATAATGACCACTTTCACTCTTTTCGCTACATTCTCACACTACTCTCCAATTTTGCATTATTTGCTGTTATTTCAGCTTTAACTGTTGTTTCTCTTTTCTCTTCCTAGAAGCTATCCAATGGCCTGACTCTGTGTCTACCTGTGACACCTGTCTGGAGAGGGGCATCGTCGAGCTTCTGCTTGGCAACAACTTAGGTAACACTCCCGTATCACAATGATCCGCACTCCACTCATGGCTGTCCTGTTTTAGTGTTTAACCCTTTTCTCTCCTTAGACATGGCGATTGACTGAGCTTTATGTGTGACTAACCTCTATGTGCTCCTTTTTCAGATTCTAACCTTGAAAACTGTCTCAGAGTTTTATCTGTTCTTCTCTTTCTACTTGAAATGACTAAAGGAGCTACATCCATTAACATTTACCTTTTTCTCCCTTTCCATAGAATTTATTTATATTGGATCAGTGCTTCTTTTTTCTATTTGTGTCTCTGCTCTGTTCTCTCTTCAAAACACCTCAGTCGGGTCGTTGGCAGATGAGCGCTCACACTGAGCATGGTTCTGCCTGGAGGTTTCTTCCTGTTTAAATGGGAGTTTTCCTCTCCACACTTGTCGCTACCATGCATGCTCATTTTATATGAGGGATTGCTGCAAAGTCAACGCCAGTGACTGTCCACTGTCTCTACATGTTCAATCCGGAGGAGGGGAATGCTGCAGCCCACTATATGGACTGGATGCAATTGGCTTGGGTTTCCTTAGATAGACAAACTTTTTATCCAATTTGAATAAAATACAGAATCTGACTGCACTGTTCAATTGATTAAGATTAATTGGAATGTATGTACCTGACTTTTGTGAAGTGCCTTGAGACGACATGTGTTGTGAATTGGCGCTATATAAATAAACTGAAACTGAAACAAACTGAAACTGAAGTCCCCAGAGACCCCAAAGCACTTTACACTACAAGAAAACATAAATGAGGTTTATACGTTTTTTTTTGTTGTTTGTGAAGAATGATATGAAAAAAACCACATTTTTTCCAAACCAAATTACAAGAAAAATAGATCTAAAAAAATACAGATAGTTTGTGTCATTCTGTTGTGAAAATTCACAGATGTAATTGTTCCATGAATAAACTGAAAAACTCCTCAAATCTGAATTTGTTTTTATATCCATATATTAAGTAGTTGGTTCTTTCTCATTTTAGGCCAAGGTTATTATGAGTCCAGTGTTCCACGGCCAGGACAAAAACCACACTGCTCTTCCTGAATATGAGGTTCGACTATCCGACGGATCCTCCTCTTCAGAACCCTGAATAGACCCTACCAGGGAGGCTTAAGAGTGTGGCTCCCCTATAGTTGGAAAACACCCCACGGTCCCCCTTTTTGAATAGGGGGACCACCAGTGGAACTGCCCCCGATGTCCACGCGATGTTGCAGAGTTGCGTTAGCCAACACAACCCTACAACATCCAGATCCTTAAGAAACTCCGGGAGAATCTCATCCACCCCCAGGGCCAGGAGTGGATGAGATTCTCCCAGAGTTCCTTAAGGCTCTGGATTCCAGCTCTACACCCTCTAGACCAGCTCTACACCCTCAGAAGGGTCCTGGAGGGTGCATGGGAGTTCGCCCAACCAGTCTACGTGTGCTTTGTGGACTTGGAGAAGGCGTTCAACCGTGTCCCTAGGGGAATCCTGTAGGTGGTACTCCGGGAGTATGGAGAACCAAGGCCTTCAATAGGGGCTGGTTTTACCCCGGTCACCTGTATGACCGGTCTCCACCCCCCGAGCCCCTTGGTCGCATATTGCCGGCCATAAGTCGGAAATAGTTTCTCGGTGAGGGTCTTGTTGTACTCTCGCCAAGGTTTGCCCACTTGTCACCAATTCTGTTACATAACTTTTATGCGGATCCAAATTTCTAGGCACAGACAAGGTGTTGAGGGGAGCGCTTCTTGGTGGCCCTGGAGGATTGCGTCTCTGTTTTTACTAGATGTGGTCCTATTGACTTCATCAGTTCGTGATACTATAGCACCTCTCACTGTACCAGTTCGGACTGGAGCCCGAGTGTGAAGCGGCCCGGGATGAGAATCAGTGCCTCCAAGTCCAAGGACCATGGTCTTGAGCCGGAAAAAGGGTTAGAGTGCCTTCTCCGGGGTGTGGGGGGGACCGTCCCTGTCCTCAAGTGGAGGATATTCAAGTATCTTTCGGTGGCGTCTCTTGTTGTCACGAATGAGGGGAAAAATGCAGCGGGAGATCGACAGACGCGATTGGTGCTGCGTCAACAGTGATGTGTGGCGACTGTACCAGTCTGTCATGGTTCAATGAGAGAGCTGAGTCAAAAAAGCTAAAGCTCCCGATTTACACCGATCGACAATCTACGTCCCTTAATCACTGCAATTTCTCATGAGCTTTGGCTCATGACCGAAAGAACCAGATCACGGATACAAGCGGCCGAAATGAGTTTCCTCTACAGGGCGCCTGGGCTCTCCCATAGAGATAAAGTGAGAAGCTCTGTCATCCGGGAGGGACTCAGAGTAGAGCCGCTGCTTCTCCACGTCGAGAGGAGCCAGTTGAGGTGGCTCGGGCATCTATACCAGATGCCTCCTGGACGCCTCCCTGGTGAGGTGTTCCGGGCACGTCCCACCGGGAGGAGGCCCAGTGGAAGACCACACGGAACAGATGGAGGGACTATGTTTCTCGGCTGGCCTGGAAACGTCTTGGGATTCCCCCGGATGAGCTGGCCCAGGTGGCTGGGGAGAGGGAAGTCTGGGTCTCTCTGCTTAGGCTGGTGCCCCTGTGACCCGACCCCGTATAAGCGGAAGACGACGGACGGACGGATGGTTATTACGAGTCATTTTTGAAGGTCCAAAAAGGCACTTGCGACTCCAGAGCCACAGGTTGCAGACCCATGCCCTAGACAGACGGGGTTTTTTACCTGCTCATATCTGGTGACCAGTCATCATGTGGTAGACCACTGCTAAGTAAATTATTTACGAGCTCACCATATGTCTGTGTGTGTACTAAATTATTTCCCAATAGACACATTGCTTCTCACTTCTCACTGCTTCTCATTCTCTGTTGTTCTCAGTGGGTGTAATACACCTTGTAGGTCTAAAACTAATAAGTTTTTAGAATGGCTTCTGTAATATTACAGGCTACTTTGAGAAAGCTTTCAGGCAAAAAACAAACCAGGCCTTGAAGGGTTTTTGTTTTTTTGCAGATAAACTATGGTATAAACTACTATTGCTAAAGTTATTTTTCATATGCTCAAACACCTGAACAAAAATGTTGTAAGAGAAACATGCTCTGATTACTACTGTAATATTATTACAGATTTTAAGTCCCACAGCTAAGCAATCTACTACTGCTACGTCTACAACTGTCACCACTGTTACTACAATCGATTGTCTCAGAACCTCTGTATTGGTGGTGGTCTTGCAGTTGCTTGAATGTGTATGATAATAATATATCCCACAAACTGTCAGTAATAGATTGTTTTAATACTTACGGTCCTATCTGCAGTCTCCTTCTCAAACTTCTTCTGCAGGGCTTCATCTTCACACAGCTCTGTGGGGAGTAAAGGATGCCTGTAAGCCATCTTCATCACATTGATGAAAATGTCAGTAAGAAACCCAGTGTTAACATCTTCTCCAAAACAGCCAAAGGAGTAGTCATGCGTCATGTGATAACTTCTCAGCAAGTTGTGCCTGTGACTCATGTCTCTCAGTAATTATAGCACAACATATTAAATATAACTACACTCAGATATGATCCTCTAACTCCATTTGTTTTAACTGTGGCAAAACCAGAAAGTGTTTTCTCATACCTGTTTAACAGGTTACTTTTGGTCTCTAACAAAATAAAAACTAATCAGAAGCTGAAAACAGACACAATTCCCTTTTTCGACAGCAAAAGGAGCAACAATTTATCCATTAACCAACATGCTGTGTCAAAATGGACAGCTTCCCTAAAGATTTAAAAAAAACAGGCAATTAAAAAGGATGCACTGAGATCCAGGGCATTTTCAGTTTACAGGATACTGAATACAACCTTCAAAACATATTGAAGTTTGCTCTCAGGTTGAGGGCAAATAAAAAAAACAAGTGGTATGGTTTATTTTTACTTTATCCTCAGTTTGTTTTTTATGTAATGTCTCCCTTCTAGGCTGTTGCCTCACAGCTTATCCTGATCATCACGATTAACAATTAATACATCAATGTGTTTGCAATAACGTGAGCAGATATTAAAACATTCTCTGGTGGTGCAGGAAGTACCTTGGCTATTTAAAAAAAAAAAAACATTATGTTGACTACAAATGCAGAGATTCTTCATTACCACACTGTCAAGAAATCATTACAAAGTCTACCCATCCCAAAGTTCTGCAGTGAGATTAGAGTTCTGATATCAGTAACAAGTATGGGTTAAACTGGGTCCGGGCTTTCAGGGGCTGACCATAGGCACATAAGGCAGGGGTGCATCATACTACACATCTGAAGCAATTAACATTTTTAATGTACTTCTGTTCTAAATATATACAAAAATATATATATTTCACAACTAAGATAATCACTATAGCTACATTGTGCTTATTTTTTTCTGTTGGTGAATAGCAAAAACCAAGAAATCATGATCAAAGATTTGTCAGAATAATTTTCCTTTGTTCAGTTTCTGCTACAGCAGCATTTCTCATTTGTTGGATGATACTGAAGTTAGTATCTGTAAATTTGATTGAGTAAGGGCATGTTTGTTCTTGTAAGAAATTTGGACAACCTTTGATAAATTCAAAAGCAAAAATACATCTCAAGTTGTCAAAGCTGGTAGTATTCAAAAGTATTCAAAAGACAGATTATTCAAAACACTGTTTATCATTTTTTAAACCTTGAAAACAAAAACAAATTTTTTATAGATTGTGAGATTTACATTTCTACAAAAAATTAAGATTTGACTGATTTTTTTTTAAACAATCGTTTTAGTAAAACAATAAGCAGTCCAATTATTGTGCAGTACAAGTATTTTTGATTATGAACTGGAGCTGATCAAATATAGTTCACATTTCTTAATGGTAGTCAGTTGAGCCTTTTCTCAAGCGATAATTCAGATGCTAAACTTCAACATCCTGTTTGTCAGACGTTGCACGGAGAACAGGGAGATAATGGTGGCATAGGCAGGCGATGTTAATGAAAAAGTATGCTTCAACGACCAGGTAAGTTGAGAACCAGATTCATCAACTTACTGTACCTCAAATGAACAGTTCCCAACAGCCTGCTCTGTAAAACTGTGCTTACAAACTTACAAACATATGAAATCATACTGTGTCACGTAGTTTCCTTAAAACATTGCACACATGCTAGTGAAATGTTCTTATATAAACTATTGAAAATGTCTGCCTTTTATATAGACTAGTGAAAACCTCTTCTACAAACTAGGGAAAACTGTTCATATAAACTGGTGAAAAATTCTACCTTTCATATAAATTAGTGAAATATTTTCACATTATTTCAGTTGGAAAGGAAGTATAGGTTTAAATGGTAAATGGTAAATGGACTGAACTTATATAGCGCCTTTCCAGTCATGAAGACCACTCAAAGCGCTTTAAACTAGGGCCCCTTTCACCCCATTGCACTCACTAACGCTCACACATTCATACACCGATACGCAGATCGGTAGGCAACTTGAAGTTAAGTGCCTTGCCCAGGGGCACATCGACATACGGCAGGAGGAAACCGAGGTTAGCACGCACTTTGTATCAGTAATCTCTCCCGGGTGATTTTCCATTTAGAACATAGATGTCTACTCAGCAGCCTGAAGAACTGCTTGCCTGTTAAAGTGATTTTATTGAACAATACAAAGATGATCAGAACCCTGGCAAATGTCACAGTGCTTGGGCAACAACACATGCGGGACAGCTATGTAACATCACTTTTTCCAACTCGCCCGTAGACCACCAGCTCCCCTGTGACCCTGTACAGAAGAAGCGGGTAAAAAAAAATGGATGGAATAACCTTTTTGGATAATTGATTCTTAATGTTGTCAACTAACCATCACATGGGGTAATGGACTACTAAAATGGCAGAGAGGACCATCTATGATCTCTCGCAAGATTGCGACAAACCAGATATAAATATTTGAACTTCCTCACACTAGCATTAGCAGTTAGAAGTTTTAGCCAACAAAGCAAAGCTTATACCTTATCCACCACTCCTTTAAATTGCACATGTACCTTTAACTACCATTATTATACATTTTTCTGTGTGTATGAATGCTGGAAGGGTGTGTTTAGGGAGGGAGGAAGGCTCTCTCCCTGATAAACTAAGCAACTCTAACTATAAGCTTTGTCAAAAAGGAAAGTTTTAAGCCTAGCCTTAAAAGTAGACAGGGTGTCCGCCTCACCAAAACCGGGAGCTGGTTCCACAAGAGAGGAGCCTGATAACTAATGGATCTGCCTCCCATTCTACTTCTAGAGACTCTAGGAACCACCAGTAAACCTGCAGTCTGAGAACGAAGTGCCCTGTTAGGAACATATGGAACAATCAGCTCTCTGATGTATGATGGAGCTAAATCATTAAGGGCTTTATATATGAGGAGGAGAATTTTAAATTCTATTCTGGATTTAACAGGGAGCCAATGAAGGGAAGCTAAAATAAGAGAAACATGATCTCTCTTTTTAATTTTCATCAGAACTCTTGCTGCAGCACTTTGAATCAGCTGAAGGCTTTTAACTACATTTTGTGGACATCCTGGTAGTAAAGAATTACAATAGTCCAGCCTTGAAGTAACAAATGCATGGACTAGTTTTTCAGCGTCACTCCTGGACAGGATATTTCTAATTTTGGCAATGAAAGAAGGAAATCCTGGAAACCTGTTTAATATGGGATTTAAATGACATGTCCTGGTCAAAAGTAACACCAAGGTTTTTTTACTTTATTTATTATTTGGTTGGGATTGGGTCTAACATACAAGTTGAAGGTTTAGATGAAGCTAATATTTCTGATAACTCAGGAAGCTCCACAGGATCAAAACAGTCCAAACACAGATCAGGTTCTACAGTTACTTCCAATGTTGTCTCACTTGCTGAGGATGAAGTAATCATCTTCGGGAGTATGTCAAAGATTTTATTTTAATAGAATCAATTTTATTAGGAAAAAATCCCATAAAGTCATGACTGCTGAGAGCTAAGGGAATGGATGGCTCAACAGAGCTATGACTCTGTGTAAGTTTAGCAACTTTACTAAAGAGAAACCTAGGATTATTCTTGTTCTCTTCTATTAATGATGAGAAATAAGCTGTTCTAGCTGACCACCTGTGGTCAGAAAAATACGATAGATGTGACTTATGAATTTCACAATGTCAGCACACATATAGAGTAACAACTGTTCAATGCAATTTCATGTTCAATGTAATGTGATTTCATTACTTTTCCTCAATCACTATGTTTGGTTAGGAAATTTCTTAATTCTAAGTAGTAAAAGAAATCTGTGTTGCAGAGGCCAAACTCTGTTTTCAACTGTTCAAATGATTTAAGGTTTGCATTGCAGTGAAGTGGATACAATTTAATGAGCCTGTGTTCAGTCCCTTTAATGAAACTGGCATCTATGTGCAGTACAAGAAACCTTGCAAAAATCTGATCTCTGAGAGAGCAGACAGTCTCGCCGGTAGTCCAAATGAGAGTTTTATTTTCCTCCAAATACTTAAAACAGCTCTTGTAAAATTGCTCATTAGAGTTTTTCCTAGGGGGAAATGAAGGAGTAACAGAGCACACAGTGGAATTCTACATACGCTATCATCTGTTATTCAACTATGTTGTTAAAGGTTTAAACAGGGATGCCTAGTTTGGGAGTTTGAGTTGTAGTGTTTTTTATCTGACCCTTGGCTGCCTTCCTTGCCATATAAATTTGAACTTTAGCTTATGTAGAAAATTGAATGTTGACTAGGGCACATCGACTGGAACCATCTGAAATAGGTAGAGGAGCCTGGGCAGTATATTAATTCTTATACTTTCAATGCATCCAAGTAAAGAAAGGTGGAGGATGGACCATTGATCTAGGTCCTTAATAATCTTCTGGTTCAAATTGGAGTTATAAAGCTTGTCAAATGAGGATGGTATTTGGATTCCTAGGTATTTCATACCTTCTTCCGACCATTTGAACCCACTCTGTAGCTTAACTGTTTGAGGTATCCAAAAGCCTATATCCATGACAATAGTTTTGTTGAAATTTACTTTATACCCTGAGAGATAGGCGTATTTTATGATGAGAGATATCAGGTGCGGTACAGATAATGAAGGTTCTCTTAGATATAAAAGCACATCATCAGCATCATTTGTGCTGTTCACAATTAACCGAAAAATATTTTATTGTCATCTTTGATTAGCTGTGCAAACGGTTCAGTACTTATATCAAACGATAGAGGGGAGAGAAAGCATCCTTGTCTGCAACCCTGCTCCAGCGGGAAGCAATCTGATAAGGATCCATTTACTTTAACAGCAGATTGTGGGTTTGAATATAGTATCTGTATCCACCCTGTACTGAATGCATGCTGATAAGCTTTTAGAAGTAGTGGTGTTATAAAGTCCTGGAAGATTTTATATAAGTCATTACTATAACCGTCAGAAGCTTGGCTTCTGTTAGTTTTCAAACTGGTTATGAGTTGTTTTATTTGCAATTCACCAATTGGTTTTTCTAATTCTTCTATCATAGGATCAGAGAGCTCTTTCAGAGAGTGTCTTTATGGGGTCCCCTCCTTGAATCGCCACCTTAACGTGGTGGAGGGGTTTGAGTGTTCAAATGATCCTAGAGCCTATGTTGTCTGGGGCTTCAATGCCCCTGGTAGGGTCTCCCATGGCAAACAGGCTCTAGGTGATGGGTCAGACAAAGAGCGGTTCAAGAATCCTTCATGAGGACCATTAAATCGAGGCACGTGACGTCGCCCGGTACGGCGGAGCCGGGGGGCCCCACCCTGGAGCCAGGCCTGGGGTCGGGGATCGCCGGAGAGCGCCGGTGGCCGGGTTTTGCCCCGCGGGACCGGCCGGGCCAAGCCCAACGAGAGACGCGAGGCCATCCCCCAGTGGGGCCCCACCACCGCAGGAGGAACCGTGGGGGACGGTGCAAAGAGGATTGGGTGGTGGACGAAGGTGGAGACCTCAGCAGCCCGATCCCCGAATGCTTAGGCTGGCTCTAGGGATGTGGAATGTTACCTCACTGGGGGGGAAGGAGCCTGAGCTTGTGCGGGAGGTCGAGAGATATCGACTAGAAATAGTCGGGCTCGCCTCACGCACAGCGTGGGCTCTGGAACCCCCTTTGAGAGGGGCTGGACTTCTTCTACTCTGGAGTGGCCCACGGGGGGGGGGCAGGCCGGGGTGGGTTTGCTTTTGCCCCCCAGCTCAGCCGTCTCGTGTTGGGGTTTCCCCGGGGGGAGAGCCCCGGCCCTTTTTCCCCCCTTTTTCGGGTGGGGATGGTTCTTGACTGTCGTTTTTGGGCCTACGGGCCGAGCGGTAGGGGGTTTTACCCGGCCTTCTTGGTGACCCTGTCGGGGGGCGGATAGTGCCCCCCCGGGGGGATCCATTATTCTGCTGGGGGACTTCAAAGCCCACGTGGAACCACAGTGAACCCTGGAGAGGCGTGATCGGGGAGGAATGGCCTCCCAATCTAATCCGAGTGGTTTTTTTGTTATTAGACTTCTGTGCTAGTCACGGATTGTCCAAATGAACCCATGTTCAAGCATAATGGTGTCCATCAGTGCACTTGGCCCAGGACATCCTAGGCAGGAGGTCATTGATCGACTTTGTTGTCATATCATCAGATTCGGCCGCATTTTTTTGGACACTCGGATGAAGGGGGGGCTGAGCTGTCCCACTGAACACCACCGGGTGGGGGAGTTGGATCCGCTGGAGGAGGAGAAAGCCGGATAGCTTGGCAGGCTAAGCGCATAGTGAGGTTGTGGAAGCTGGGGGGGGCCCTCGGCCAGGGATTTATTAACCCCCCTCGGGGACTTTGACCAGATTCCCGGGGGATGTTGGAGACATAGGCCCGAGTGGACCATTTTTTCCCCTCTATTGTCAATGCTGCTGCCGTAGCTGCTGCCATAAGGTCGGGGATGCCTGTCGCGGCGGTAATCCAGAACCCGGTGGTGGACACCGGCAGTAAGGGATGCTGTCAAGCTGAAGAAGGAGTCCTATCAGCTGTGGTTGGTTGTGGGACTCCTGAGGCAGCTGATGGGTACTGTGAGGCCCAAAAGGTGCTGCGGCTCGAGCTGTGGCGGGGCAAAAATCGTGCCGGGAGGAGTTCGGTGAGGCCATGGAGAAGGACCCCCGGTCGGCCTCGAAGGGATTCGGCAAACCGTCCGGCGCCTAGGAGGGGGAAGCAGTGCTTCGCCAACAAATTTTTTTATAGTTGGGGGGGAGGCTGCTGACCTCGACTGGGGACATTATCGGCGGGGGGAAGGAGTACTTCGAGGATCTCCTCATCCTGCCATCACGCATTCCCCTGGTGGAAACAGAGGCTGGGGACTGGGGAGGGACTTTTCATCACCGGGGAAAGTCACCGAGGTGGTTACAAAGCTCCACGGGCAAGGCTTCTGAGGTGGATGAGATCCGCCCTGAGTACCTCAAATCTCTGGATGTTGTGGGGCTGTCATGGTTGAAGCCTCTTCAAAAATTGCATGGGGCTTGGGGACGGGCTCTGGACTGGCAGACCGGGGGGGTTTGGGGAACCGGAGGGTGTGTTCCAACTACAGGGGGATCACACTCCTCAGCCTCCCCGGGTATTGGACAGGAGAGTCCGCCGATAGTTGAACCCCGGCTTCAGGAGGAGGCAGTTGGGGGTTTTTGTCCGGCTGTGGAACACTGGCCAGCTCCCTATCCCCTACAGGGTACTCGAAGGCTCATGGGAGTTTGAACCGGTTCACATGTGGTTTTTTGGACCTGGAAAGGATTTTACTGTGTCCCTCGTGATGCCTTGTGGGGGTCCAGGAGTATGGAATCGGGGGCCCCTTTTTGGGGCACCCGGTCCCTGTACGAGCGGAGCAGGAGTTTTGGGCCCGCATTGCTGGCACTAAGTCGGACCTGTTTTTCCCGGTACATGTTGGACTCCGGGGGGTGCCCTTTGTCACCCGGGGCTGTTTCATAACTTTTTGGACAGGATTTCTAGACGCAGCCAAGGGCCGGAGGGGGTTGTTTGGGGACCCTGGATTTCGTCTCTTCTTTTTTTCAGATGACGTGGTTTTTCCCCTGGCCCCCTCTAAAAGGGACCTACACCATGCGCTGGGCAGTTCGCAGCCGAGTGTGAAGTGGCTGGGATGAAGATCAGCTCCTCCAAAGTCAGAGGCCATTGTACTCAACCGGAAAAGGGTGGCTTGTCCTCTTCAGGTTGGAGGGGAGTTCCTGCCTCAAGTGGAGGAGTTCAAGTATCTCGGGGTCTTGTTCACGAGTGAGGGAAGAACGGAGCGGGAGATCAACAGACGGATCGGTGCGGCTGCCACAGTAATGGGGGCACTGTGCCGGTCCATTGTGGTGAAGAGAGAGCTGAGCCGAAAAGCGAAGCTCTCGATTTACCGGTCGGTCTACGTTCCTACCCTCACCTATGGCCATGAACTTTGGGTCATGACCGAAAGAACGAGATCCCGGATACAAGCGGCTGAAATGAGCTTCCTCCGTAGGGTGGCCGGGCACTCCCTTAGAGATAAGGTGAGGAGCTCGGCCATTCGGGAGGGGCTCGGAGTAGAGCCGCTGCTCCTCCACAGAGGGGCCAGTTGAGGTGGCTCGGGCATCTATACCGGATGCCTCCTGGACGCCTTCCTCGGGAGGTGTTCCAGGCACGTCCCACCGGGAGGAGGCCCAGGGGACGGCCCAGGACACGCTGGAGGGACTATGTCTCTCGGCTGGCCTGGGAACGCCTTGGGCTCCCCCCGGAGGAGCTGGAGGAGGTGTCTGGGGAGAAGTACGTGTGGGTGTCTCTGCTCAGTCTGCTGCCCCCATGACCCGGTTCCGGATAAGCGGAAGACGACGAATACGAGTACGAGTCTTTATGGTTCTTAATTAATGTGAAATTTACATCAGAATCAGAATCAGAATCAGCTTTATTGCCAAGTTTGTACATACAAACAAGGAATTTGACTCCGGTACACTTTGCTCTTTGGTTTTTATTTTTGCATTACAGAATATACATATTTACAATGTACAATATACACATATAAAAATAAAAAGCTGCATTTGCAACATCTGTATGCTGTTGTTTTGTACTCTATTGAATGTTCAACAGAGAAACAACCTGGGGGAAGAAACTGTCTCTGTGGTGGCTAGTTTTAGTGAACAGTGCTCTGTAGCGGCGGCCTGAAGGTAAAACTCAGCAGCTCTTTTCCTGACCCTAGACCTGTATAAGTCCTGGATGGAGGGAAGGTCAGCCCTGATGATTCTCTCTGCAGTCCTGATTATTCGTTGCAGTCTGGACCTGTCCTGTTTTGTGGATAAACCAAACCACACTGAGATGGATGAAGACAGGACAGACTGAATGATTGCAGTGGAGAAGATGACCAGCAGCTCCTGTGGAAGGTTGACCTTCTTGAGTTGCCTCAGGAAGTACAGTCTCTGCTGGGCCTTCTTCCGAACAGTGTCTATGTTTGAAGACCATCTCAGGTTCTCAGAGATGGTGGTTTCTTAGGAACCTGAAGTGGTCCACAGCTGACACGGTATTGTTGAGGATGGTGAGGGGGGTGTATGGGGGTGGTGTTTTCCCACCATCTCCACAGTCTTGAGTGGGTTTAGTTCCAGGCAGTTCTGACTACACCAGTGTATCAGGCGATCCACCTCCTGTCTGTATGCAGACTCATCACCATCCTGGATCAGTCCAATGACAGTGGTGTCGTCTGCAAACTTCAGGAGTTTCACGGACGGGTCCGCTGAGGTGCAGTCATTTGTGTACAGGGAGAAGAGGAGTGGGGATAGAACACACCCCTGGGGCACAAGTACTTATTGATCTGGTTCGGGAGAAGATGCTCCCCAGTCTCACCTGCTGCTGTCGGTCCGTCAGGGAAATGTTGATCCACTGACGGTGGGGGTGGGGGTTGAGCTGGGGAGCTTCTGGGAAGGATGTCTGGTTTGATGTTGTTGAAGGCCGAGCTGAAATTTTTCAAAAAGGATCCGGGGGGTTTTCCGGGTGGTCGAGGTGTTGCAGGATGAAGTGTAGACCTAAGTTTAAAGCATCATCTGCCGATCTTTGCTCGGTAAGCCAAATGCAGGGCCCCGTAGAGGGCCTGTGATGTTTTCAGGTGCTTTTAACCCAGCCGCTCAAAGGATTTCATGACCCCCAAGACGTCAGGGCTACAGGCCTGTAGTCATTTAATCCTAGGATGGCGGTTTCTTGGGGATGGGGGTGATGGGGGAAAGTTTGAAGAAGAGGGGACCTCACACTTCTCCAGTGGACTTGTTGAAGATCCCGGGGAAGATCGGAGCGAGTTGATGTGCACAGGCTTTCAGGCATGATGGGGAACGTTATCAGGGGCCTCCAGCTTTTTTTTTTTCATGCGCGAAAAAAGCCTATTTAATCTTTCCTCAGAGATCTTTTGGCAGCAGAGGATCTGAAGGTAGGGGTTGGTGTTTTATGGTCGAACTTGTTTTCCTGAATGGGATGTTGGAGGGGTTGGGTTTTTGGTGTGAAGGCTTCTTGTCAGTCAGCTGTAGAAGCCATTCAGACGGTTTTCCAGGTGAGGACTTTGTTCGGAAGGGTGGTGGGGCTTCTGTAGGCAGTCAGGTTTTTCAGACCAGTCCATACAGCCCAAGTGTCACCATAGAAAGGGTTTCTTTTAACTTCTCACTATAGCTTCTCTTGGGTTTTGATTCCTTTGTTAGTCTGTTCCTGGCCTGCCTATACCGCGCCCAATCACCACTGCTGTGAGCTTCTTCCTTGTCCCTGCGCAGGTACCTGAGATGTGGAGTGAACCATGGCTTGTTGTTCCCAAAGGTGCAGAAGGTCTTGGTCTGCACAGACATGTCCTCACAGAAACTGATATATGATGTCACCACATCAGTTAGTTCGTTTAAATCAGTGGCTGAGGTTTCAAAAACAGTCCAGTCTGTGCATTCAAAGCAGGCCTATAGTATTTGCTTCGATTCCTCAGTCCACTTTTTAACAGTGTGAACCACGGGTTTGGAAGCTCTTAGTTTCTGTCTGTAAGTTGGGATGAGGTGGATAAAACAATGTCTTTGTATCTTTGTCTTTGTATCAAGATTTAAACCCCCCTTTTTTCCCAGATTGGTGAGAGGAGTAGAATACTTAATCTGCCCAAGATTTCTTTAATTTGTTATGTTCTAGATCTTAAAGGTGTGTCTCTTGGAGGAAGGCAATACGGCAACTGAAATTTTTAACTGGTTCAGGATCTCTTTCCTCTTTATAGCGTTATGGAGACCTTTAATATTACAGCTTATGACTTTAATCATAAGATATGATGGGCCAAAAGAAAAAAAAACTTTAACAAGAAAAAACAGCAAAAACACAGAATTTAATTCCCTTAAAATAAAAATAAAATCCCTGTGAAATAGAATAACTTGGAGGAACACTTGTAACACCCCTGAACTTGAGCAATAAACCAAACAGTTATTGAGACAGGGACCCATGCTGGAAACGGGCCGCAGCCTTGTGAGCAAAAGTAAGGTGCCCGCCTTAGCTTGGACAAACCAAACAGTACTTGATCAACCAATTTGCATGTGGGCTCCCGCAGGCCCTAAGATGCAAACTGCAATACTATTGATTGTACTACATTTAGGAGGTGTTCAGTAATCAAATAATCAGGCACAGATGATTCATTTGTGACAGGCAAGCTAGAGCAGTAAGGCATATGATAATAGCATGGCGTTAGCACATACTAGTATTTATGCATCCAGTCAATCCCTGACAACCATGTCAGACATAACTTTCGTTACATATTTCTGAGCTTTGTCTAGGTCCAGAATCTTATTTTGTTCATTATTGTACGTGATGAGAAGCCTTGCGGGGAACAGAATCCCGTATCGTATCCCTTGCTTTCCTCTCAGCATTTTCCTGATGTCTGTGACAGTGTCCTGGCTTTGGCAACCCTGTCCGTTTAGTCTGGAAAAATGGAGATAGGATTCCCCCTGAAGGTTAGTGAACCACCCTCATCTCTGGCTCTCCTAAGGATATTAGCCATGTCACCATCATTATGTAGCCTGGCGATGATAACTCTGGTCTTGTCTCCAGCTCTTCTCTGTGACGCAGTTCGATGTGAAAGTTCAATACTGACATTTGTCTCCAGCTGGAAAACCTCCTTCAGCAGTTGGGACATGGCTGCCGGAGCGCTCGAGATCCTTTGTTGTTTTGGGCCCACGTTTGTGATCCGTATTTTTATTGCCCCCCTCCTTTCATCGTGAAAATTGTTTTTTAAAACCCTCTACTTGGCTGACGACCCCTTTCCCCCAAACCCTGACAAAAAAGGCCTCCTCCACAGGAGTCATCCATATGGTTGGCATTTAAAAACAACCCAGCTCAAAGACGTCCAGCTTACGTGTTTCTAAGGGGGAAAAAGCAACGGAGGCGCTTTCTGGAGAAGAAGATCGCGGGAAAAATTTTTCTCCAAAAGGGCCTTTCTGGGAAAGGCTTGAAAGCTGAAAATCGTCTGATACAAAAAAGTCAGAAGATTCATATACTGATCGAAGCCCACGCCCGCCCCCAGCGCGGTAAAAAAAACCCACAGAGGTTGATTCCAAAGGGAGAGAGATTCCTCTTGTTTCAGTCGACAAAACGGTTCTTCATTTTTTCCCTCCTGGGGGATTAGGGGTTTCCCTTTTTTTAATTTTATTTTGATTTGATCACGAACACGTGACCCCCCCCCACCCCTTTTTTTTTCTTCAGCCCCGCCATCTTCAACCCTGGGGGGAGGAATCAAAGTCAAAGTAATTCATTTTTTTTTTTTTAAATCGGATAGGTGCATTTTGAGGTTTGGGGAGGATGGGCATAGTTAAAGGGGATTTAGAACACCAGTAGTTTAACCAAAGGGCCAACTTTTTGCATGCAATACTGAGAAGTGTTTTTTAAACTAGCTGTGTTTTGCTGTGCAAGTGTGTGTTCAGTTTTTTTCCGGTGATCCCCAAAACAGCCAGGAGTTTGAAATTGGGCTTTTTAAAGTTTTTTATTTAAAGCAATGCAGTTGGGGCCCCCTGAACCCGTCCTTTGTTCCAGTTTTTTTACGGAGCTTTCCCCTAAATTCCCGCTAGATTTTATGACTTTTTAGACTTTTTGACTTAGTTGAGTATGGGCAACAGCTATTTGTGTCTAAGAGCACAGCGCACCCTTTTTTAGGATCATGCAACGAGACATCAGCACCGGGGGATTTTCTTTTTCCCAAATTTACCCAAATTGTACATTTTGTCCATAAAACTGCTGGTTTGATCTTCATAGACACTCAATGCGCATATATTTTATTTTATTATTACTGTTAGGAAGTCATTTTTATCCCCTTTGTGTAGAATAGTGCTTGTTAGTTAGGTGAAGGTTTTTTTGGACCTGAATAATGGTATATCAGAATTATATGGCTTCAGTATATCTTAATATATATATAATTAAGAGAAGCCTTTGTGTTTATTTCATGCACGGGTGATTTATCTGTCAAAACAAGGTCGAAGTTCCCGAAGTTGGTTAAGAAATTATTTTCCTGAATTATGATTTTTTTAATTATAATTTTTGATAAATATTAATTAATCAATAATCATAACTCTTACATAATGTTTCTTTTCACCTGATCCAATTCTGTGCTAATAGCAGCAGAGTTGGTGGTCAGTTCTGTTCTTTAGATCTTGAATTTCTTGTTCAACGATTCAAAGTCATCAGCCAAGGCTTATATTAATTCCTCTCTTATCACCAAGGATATTTCTTTCTTTAAGGACGCGATACTATTGGCCTTTAAAGCTGCTGCATCGATACTTGAGCCTTCTGTGTTTGTTACCCTCTGTCTCTCCTAGAAGCTGCATTTAAAGGAGCTATTTTTTCCCGCTACTATGTTTTTATGCCATAGATTTTACTACTGGCTGCTAAAGGAGCTATAGTTGTTACTCTTTCTTTGACTCTCTTATCTTTCTTTCTTTTCTTTCTGTTCGGTCTTCGGCAGATGGCCTCTCAGGCTTTTTTAGATTCTGCTGGAGGTTTCTTCCTTTGAACTAAAATTGACTGCATTGTTTTATGGGTAGACTCAAATTGGAACTTTGTAAATTAATCAAATCTGTCTGTATGATAAGATTTAATGTATATATTTATGACTATGAAGTGGATTTTTTGTTTTGAATTCACATTTTTTGTGAATTGGTGGTATATAAATAAACTGAACAGAATATAATTTTAGTATTTACTAAAGTTATTTTTAGATTAATTTTGTTTGATGATCTAAAACATTTATATGGTACATAAAGGAAAAATGAGAATAAATTGTAAGGGCTTAAATACTTTCTAACAGAACTGAACAGCTGCCTTGTATTGGTGTGTATTTACTTAACTATTTATTAATGATATCTTAATAGAGGACACAAATTTAGCTAAGATTATTATTTACTGGTCTTGAAATGAAAATAGGACAAGTTCTATCCTTGGTTGTGGAGGCAAATTCATTTATTGGTTATAGACTTTGGACCAAGAGACAGTCTTTGAAAAGAAAGACAACATGAAGTAAAAACTTAATTATTTAATCATGACCTTCAGACATGAGGACAATGACAAGATAATATTTTCTATGTTTCTTTTTTTGTTTGCTTTCCTTGACACCATCGAATGTCAAGTAACTATCAGCAAGAAACAAAATTGGTAAAGCAGATTATCTTTTCCTATCCTTTAAATTTATTGGTTTATTATTTTTGAAATGTTTTTCATACTTATACAGTATCTGCAGAACAGCAGACAACAACAACCAAACTATGGCAGAAGAAGAACCAGAAAATAGGCTGCTCTGAAAGACTTACCTTTATTCATGCTCAGCTTCTCTGTAGCCATTGCGAGAAAATCTTGAACTAAAGTTCAACCGGAAGTGAGTTTCTCACTTGCAACACACCTGCAAACAGAAGGCTTGCATGACAGATAAAGAGGATAGATGGAATTAGGTTAGATTACAGTCTGAATTTCAATCTCTTTACTGTCTTAAATAATTAAATTCAGGAATGAGAAAAAGAAAGTACATACCCTTATAGTTCACGGAGTTCTGTATTAGGACAAAAAATTATTTGGTCTTTAACCTGGTTGTCAAACAGGGTTAGAATTAAGAAGCTGTTTGTGAAAAACCAACTGCACCACCTGCTGCTTCCACAAGGTTTAAGGATAGTAAAAGTTGAGAGCTATTGATCAAGTGTGTGTGTCATCACCAGCGACTAGTCTTGAATTTTTTTAAAAGGGTGTCACAGAAGTGGGACTCACTGGAAGTGGATGGCAGATGTAAGCGACTTTTCAAATTCCATGAAATAAAATTACAAAATTATTATTATTATTGTCATATCTGGTACAGTATAACAGTTTGTTTTTTGTGAAGCAAGATTTGACAAAATCTATTATAAGTACTGCATTATAATTAAAACGTGAAAAACAAGTAGAAAACTGAACATTTTCTGGATTAAAAGAACCCGTTGGCAATACGATGGATGAATAGTGCATGGTATAGGCTTTTGGAGCTCAGCCATGGGATGAAACAAGAACTGAACTATTCACAGGAAAGAGATTGGTGAAACCTCTGAATTCCAGAATACATAATTTTAAGCCAAACTCACAGCACAGCTCCCAGAAAAAAAGAGTTTCACTGCTGGAATCCCTGTGATGTCATAGAGCTACAAAACCCCTGAGTAGAGCAGTGTTCCTTCTCTCTCCACGGCTGTCCACTGGTTGCAATGAGGATAACCCGCACATGAATGCCTTGACGTCACTGGCCGAGTAAAAGATTGTATGTTCGAATAAACCTTGGATTCAAAGTAAAATACGGCCTGCTGTGTGTATCCGGTGGCGGTATCCCGACCAAAAATAACACTAGCCGGAGACGGTGTCCTTAATTATGTAGTCTAAGCTGCTTCCCCTCCACCACCCTGAGAGAAGACAGCATAGGAACCGTAGCCCTGCACGGTATCTCGAGTGCGCCAGTTCAAGCAGAAATCCCCCATTACAGCCGCCATTGAGAATGGGCCCTCCGAACTTCCTGTTCATCAGAACACTTCACGTGAGACAGTGGTGTCCGAAGTCAGCCCTCAAGGGCTGGTGTCCTGCATGTTTTATGTGCACCATGATTCAGCACACCTGAATCAAACTGATGGTTCAGTAGCAGGCCGCTGCAGAGCTGGGTGAAATGCCAGGGAAGTAATTTGGCCATTTGAATTAGCTGGGTTGGAGCAAGGACACATCTAAAACCTGCTGGACACTGGCCCTTGAAGACTGGAGCTGGACACCCCTGATGTAAGAGGTTGTGTCTGTGCAGGGAAAATTGGTTTTGAAAAAGCTATTTAAGTATGTTTTTTTGTTATGTTTTTTTTTTTAATCATGTTTTGCTTTGTTTGAGTGCCAGCAGGCCTCTAAGCCTTGATGCTATAAAATCTGTTTTGGGTTGTGTTTTGAAGTTAGGACAAACTTTTATCTCAATGAGTAGTTTAAACACTGATGGTGTAGTAACATGGGTGTGCTCCCTTTTACCTGTGTTTTTCAATCTCCTTCTCACTAACCTGCAGAAAATATGTCAGCATTGTCCTTATAAAGGTGATGAATTGTCTATTATCCTTAATGTTAAATGGTAGCCACCATTACTTCTGCTGTGCGTACAGCATAGCTACTTTTTGTTCAGTGAATTGTTATCTAAACCTTCAACTTGTATGTTAGACCCAATCCCAACCAAATTATTTAAGGAACTGTTACCTCTGATTACCAGACCCATTTTAGATATGATTAATCTATCCTTAGTCAATTGTACCACAAGCTTTTAAGGTAGCTGTAATTAAACCTTTACTTAAGAAACCTTCGCTTGATCGAGATGACTTAAAAAATTACAGACCTATATCCAATCTTCCATTCTTATCTAAAATTCTTGAGAAAATAGTTGCTAATCAAATGTGTGAGCATTTACACAGCAATGACCTGTTTGAAGAGTTTCAGTCAGGCTTCAGAGCTCATCATAGCACTGAAACAGCTCTGCTGAAAGTCACTAATGATATTCTTATTGCCTCAGAAAATGGACTTGTGTCTGTACTGGTTCTCTTATATCTCAGTGCCGCATTTGATACAGTCGATCACAATATTCTCTTAGAAAGGCTGGAATATGCTGTAGGGATCAGGGGAACAGCGCTAGGCTGGTTTAAATCTTATCTGTCTGACAGATTCCAGTTTGTTCATGTAAATGATAAATCATCTTTAAACTCCAGGGTTAATTGTGGAGTATCACAGGGTTAGGGTTAGGGTTAGACAAGACACAAGTTGTCGTCTTTGGACTGGAGTCTTTAAAAAAGAAACTGCTTAGTCAATCACTTAACCTGGACGGCATTAAACTGACCTCCAATAATAAAGTAAAAAACCTTGGTGTTACTTTTGACCAGGACATGTCATTTAAATCCCATATTAAACAGGTTTCTAGGATTTCCTTCTCTAACCTCCGGAACATTGCCAAAATTAGAAATATTCTATCCAGGAGTGACGCTGAAAAACTAGTCCATGCATTTGTTACTTCAAGGCTGGACTATTGTAATTTTTTACTATCAGGATGTCCACAAAATGTAGTTAAAAGCCTTCTGCTGATTCAAAGTGCTGCAGCAAGAGTTCTGATGAAAATTAAAAAGAGAGATCATATTTCTCCTTTTTTAGCTTCCCTTCATTGGCTCCTTGTTAAATCCAGAATAGAATTAAAATTCTCATTCTCACATTTAAATGATCTAGCTCCATCATACATCAGAGATCTGATTGTTCCATATGTTCCTAACAGAGCACTTCGTTCTCAGACTGCAGGTTTACTGGTGGTTCCTAGAGTCTCTAGAAGTAGAATGGGAGGCAGATCCTTTAGTTATCAGGCTCCTCTCCTGTGGAACCAGCTCCCGGTTTTGGTCCGTGAGGCAGACACCCTGTCTACTTTTAAAGCTAGGCTTAAAACTTTCCTTTTTGATAAAGCTTATAGTTAGAGTGGCTTAGGTTATCCTGAGTCATCTTCCTCCATCCAACAGGGAGGGAGCCTTCCTCCCTCCCTGTTGGATGGAGTAAGGGGGAGTCATGTTTAGCCTAAACCGGCTCAGTTATGGTTGAGGTGCAAACACACCCTCCATTTCTGCTACCTGTATGACCCCTTCTCTTTACCAATGGTTATAATGAGTCTGACAGAGAGAGGGATCCCAATCCTTGTGATTTTTAGTATAACAATGACCATCAGTGGGACCCTTTGTGGGGTGCCTTGAAACGACATTATTGAAAATAAGCGCCATTTAACTAAATAATCTGAACTGAAACTTTCTGTGTAGTTATGCTGCTATAGGGTTAGGCTGCTGGAGGACATAATGACCACTTTCACCCTCTTCGCTACATTCACACACTACTCTCCAATTTTGCATTATTTGCTGTTATTTCAGCTTTTAACTTTGTTCTCTCTCTTTTCTCTTCCTGGAAGCTACACCTGGCCTGACTCTGTGTCTACCTGTGACACCTGTCTGGAGAGGGGAATTGTCCGAGCTTCTGCAGGCAACAACTTAAGGCTCACCCTCTACCGATGATCCACATGGCCCTGTCTTTCAGCGTTTAACCCTTTCTCTCTCCTAGACATGGCGATTGACTGAGCTTTTACTGTAACTAATTATATGTGCTCTCTTTCAGACTCTAACCTTGAAAACTGTCTCAGAGTTTATCTGTTCTTTCTTTCTAGGTGAAACGACTAAAGGAGCTACATCCATTAACATTTACTTTTCCTTCCTATAGAAAGGACTCCTGGATCAGTGCTTCTTTGTTCTCTTTGTGTCTCTGCTCGGTTCTCTCTAACCCCCAGTTGGTTGTGGCAGATGGCCGCTCACACTGAGCCTGGTTCTGGTTCTGCTGGAGGTTTCTTCCTGTTAAAAGGGGAGTTTTTCCTCTCCACTGTCGCTACATGCATGCTCAGTATGAGGGATTGCTGCAAAGTCAACGCCAGCGACTGTCCACTGTCTCTACATGCTCATTCGGGAGGAGTGAATGCTGCAAGTCACTGACTGGATGCAATTTGCTGGGTTTCCTTAGTCAGAAAAACTTTTTATCCAGTTTGAATAAATAACTGAATCTGACTGCATTGTTCAATGGTTAGGATTAATTGGAATGTATGTATCTGACTTTTGTGAAGTGCCTTGAGACATGTTGTGAATTGGCGCTATATAAATAAACGGAATTGAATTGAAAGCTGAATAGAGAACCAAACAACCCCATACTGAAGTCGTATATATGTATTGAAGGACATAAAGAGATATGCAGAATATATACAGGGGTTGGACAATGAAACTGAAACACCTGGTTTTAGACCACAATAATTTATTAGTATGGTGTAGGGCCTCCTTTTGCGGCCAATACAGCGTCAATTCGTCTTGGGAATGACATATACAAGTCCTGCACAGTGGTCAGAGGGATTTTAAGCCATTCTTCTTGCAGGATAGTGGCCAGGTCACTACGTGATACTGGTGGAGGAAAACGTTTCCTGACTCGCTCCTCCAAAACACCCCAAAGTGGCTCAATAATATCTAGATCTGGTGACTGTGCAGGCCATGGGATATGTTCAACTTCACTTTCATGTTCATCAAACCAATCTTTCACCAGTCTTTCTGTGTGTATTGGTGCATTGTCATCCTGATACACGGCACCGCCTTCAGGATACAATGTTTGAACCATTGGATGCACATGGTCCTCAAGAATGGTTCGGTAGTCCTTGGCAGTGACGCGACCATCTAGCACAAGTATTGGGCCAAGGGAATGCCATGATATGGCAGCCCAAACCATCACTGATCCACCCCCATGCTTCACTCTGGACATGCAACAGTCTGGGTGGTACGCTTCTTTGGGGCTTCTCCACATCGTAACTCTCCCGGATGTGGGGAAAACAGTAAAGGTGAACTCATCAGAGAACAATACATGTTTCACATTGTCCACAGCCCAAGATTTGCGCTCCTTGCACCATTGAAACCGACGTTTGGCATTGGCATTAGTGACCAAAGGTTTGGCTATAGCAGCCCGGCCGTATATATTGACCCTGTGGAGCTCCCGACGGAAAGTTCTGGTGGAAACAGGAGAGTTGAGGTGCACATTTAATTCTGCCGTGATTTGGGCAGCCGTGGTTTTATGTTTTTTGGATACAATCCGGGTTAGCACCCGAACATCCCTTTCAGACAGCTTCCTCTTGCGTCCACAGTTAATCCTGTTGGATGTGCTTAGTCCTTCTTGGTGGTATGCTGACATTACCCTGGATATCGTGGCTCTTGATACATCACAAAGACTTGCTGTCTTGGTCACAGATGCGCCAGCAAGACGTGCACCAACAATTTGTCCTCTTTTGAACTCTGGTATGTCACCCATAATGTTGTGTGCATTTCAATATTTTGAGCAAGACTGTGCTCTTACCCTGCTAATTGAACCTTCACACTCTGCTCTTACTGGTGCAATGTGCAATCAATGAAGACTGGCTACCAGGCTGGTCCAATCTAGCCATGAAACCTCCCACACTAAAATGACAGGTGTTTCAGTTTCATTGTCCAACCACTGTATATATAGCTTTAAAAAAAATACCCAGATAGCAAAGTGTACCGGAGTCAAATTCCTTGTTTGTTGTATGTACGAACTTGGCAATAAAGCTTATTCTGATTCTGATGCTATCATGTCAATATGGACCAAACTCTCTGAGGAATGTTTCCAGTACCTTGTTGAATCTATGCCACAAAGGATTAAGGCAGTTCTGAAGGAAAAAGCAGGTCCAGCCTGGTACTAGCAAGGTGTACCTAATAAAGTGAGCGTGTGTGTGTGTATATATATATATATATATATATACCCAGATCTGACCTTACTTATATCTATAAAGGTTGAAAACTGATCTTATAATAGTATTTACTCACATAAGATTATTTATATAAAGCTTTACACCAAATAAAAATGGAAATAGATTGCAGCCATTGGAAAAATGTGAATTATTGTATAATATGTAATAAAATACATCAACACTATAAAATAAGATGATTAATTAAGACATATAAACTGAGTTGAAAGGGGGAGGAGTACTTTGAACTTCAAATCTGCTTTAGAGCAGTTTGTGTTCCGAGTTTCTGTTAATAATGTCTCGAGGAAGAACCTTCTTTCACTAACTAACTGGTTAAGCCAGTACTTGCTGGCTTCCTGCCTTGCAAGAGCACACTTAAGAGGCAATAACCACAAGACACTATCTCTACAGTGTGGGCAAGTAGAATGAGCAAGAAGCTGCCCTTAAATAGAAAGGCAGATAAAAATACTTTTGAAATACTTCATTAACTCTTTCTTATGTATGCAGGTTAAAATGGCACTTTAATATATTGTTTGTGAGACGATTATTTATCATTCCCCCAGGATACATTGTCTGAGTAAAAAAAAAACATTTAGCATTTTCTAATAATCCATCCGTCATCTTCTCCAGCTTATCCTACAGAAAGTTGGTGCCTATCTCCACTGGTCATTAGGTGACACCGGTGTACCCCTGGACAGTCAAAGGGCGACACAGAGACACACAGAACAACCAACCGTACATATACACCTACACCTAACTGTAATTTAGAGAAACTACTTAGTTTTATAATAATTCATGTATCAAATATTAAAATGTTTTAAGCAAATTAATACTTTATTTCAAAATCGTTATTTTACATTTAAAAAGAGAGAAAATAATTCCAACAGCGATTTTGGAAAATAAATTGTGTTGATCTCTAAAAATATTTGAATGCTTATCATTGAATAAACAAGATAAAATTAAATAAAGTTAAATAAAGTTTTTCATATTCTGCTGTGAATCAGGTTACTCAGTTACTACAAATAAAAACAAAAATACTAATTTATAGAAATAAAACGTGGACTATATTTACTCCGGTCACAATTAATTGCACTGGATTAGTTTTAGGGAATTGAAGTGCGAAAAAAAATGCACAGGACACTAAAGATTTTCATTTGTAAAACATTTAAAAAAAAAAACATCTATCCCCTTCCCTTCAATTCAAAATCATTAACCACTCCTCACCTATAATATCTATGTCAGAAGCAACAGCTCTTAAGTGTTTGTTCATGAAGTTTGCCATTTTGGAGTTGGTATGAATGTATCAGTTTATTTAGGAATGCTGGCTAAAGGTCCAATGAGTTCAATAAATGTAATCAGTGATGAAAAGTTCAGATCTGAAACATCGGCAGTGACCTGATTTAAAAAAAAACATTTAGTAAAAAGCATCAACTATTAAAGGGTACATTTGTCAGACATGTAGTATTAAATGCAGATGTCTCATATTGATGCCTGTTAAAAAGCTCCCCATTAAAGTTAAAATGTTATTAAACACTTCGAAAGGTAAAAAAAAAAAAAGTCTCACTGTTGGCAGCTGAGTTTAGAAGTTAATCAACTGTTGGCATTTTACTAGTTAAATTTAAGTTTAACATGTCACTATTGTTTGAGGGTCATATTTTAATCTGTTGGTCTTTTAAATAGCTAACTGATTTGCATCTCAACTAAAAATCATACCTTTCACCAGAACTCTATTTTAAAGATGATTTTTTCCTAATGGTCTGCCCATCTTTCAGTAGAATATCACAAATACTATTTGCCTACGTTTTGATACAAGAAGCTTGAAGTTCAGCTGCAGAAGTGCCCAGAAAAAATAATTGCGCATTGCTCTTCATGATATGATCAGAAGAATAAAGCAGGGTGATTATGTGGAAACTTAACCTGTTAAATCTGGATTAGACTTATTACCCATCATTGGTGAATAGAATCCATTTAATGAGTACTGTCATTTGTATTTAATTTACTTAAATGAATTGATTTGCACAGATTTACCTAGAGTTAACTGTTGAAGAGCTTTCTGTCAGGACATACCTAAGACATGTAGCTAATAATTTTCTCCAACAATTTTTACTTGATTTCATGAAATGGCTTCTTGACTTCAAAAGTATTCATATTTGTTAAAGTTGTTTGGCCAAAAGTTATTACTGTCATGGAAAATCAGTCATCAGTTGATCAGAACCAAAGTCAGCACTAGAGTTGCAATAAAGAGGAACAGGAAAGCGTTACATGTAATTTAATTTATTCACAGATATATAGTCACAAAGGATTACATTTCCACAACAAAGAATTATTTTTTGCACACAGTTGGGAATGTTCATTATACTTTTATATACTTTTCTCAACAAAACAACAACGTAAACTTACACCTTTATCTGACTTCAGGCAGATAAGCCCATATGATAACAAAGTGACAAACCTCTGATCAAATTAAGACACACATCTGTGTGAATTTTGTTAAGATGTTTGAATCTGAAGTAACTGGAAAAAAACAAAAATAACAGCAGCTTTCTGCAAGCAACAAAAAATAAGACAATATTTTCAGTTAATAGCAAAGCGGTACTATGAAGTCAAATCAATGCCGTTTGAATTTTGTCTCTTACTTTAGAAATCTAGAAGCAACTTTCCTTACATGTATTTTTTTCCTGGAGTCAGCTTGTTGTGTTGATTAAAAGGAAATAATGGTGGAGCAGGTACACAACTGAATAAATAAGGACTGATCTAAAACTACAATGATATTTTCACTGTTTTGCACTTAAAAGTAGATACTAGAACCACCAAAACTTACTCATGACTTCAGAACACAGAAAGGCTACAGTACAAGCACATATTGGAAAGGCCTTTGTCCTCTTCCTTATTGAGGGTAAGGGAGGGTGATGTGGTGCTGAAGGGTGGAGATGATTCATGTAGTTTGAGAAGAGTGGAGGCTTGACAGCATATTCTGTTAAGCCCACCAGGGTGAAAGAGTGCAGGTAAGGATAAAGGGTAGGGAAAAAAAAATAAGGAAAGAGGTGGGCCTGAACAGGAACATTTTTAAGTACACCTTAGTGGCGAGCAGAGGATTCTCTAGGGTAAAACTCAGCCAAGGTGCTCTGAGGAATCCTCTTCAGCATCTCCTTAGGGAAAATTCGAAGTAGCTGCCAGCCAATGTCCAGAGTTTCATATACAGTCCTGTTGTCATACGGGCCTGAGGGAGACACAGTGTCAAAAACAGCACATTAACCGGGGCTGTAATGCGTACATGTTTTCTACATATACACCACATTTACTCAAAAACATCCTGTAGATGGGCAAGATGATATGTGATCATGTGCAAATTATTAATCAGTTTCAGTTTTAAACTCAGATAAATAAAACATTTAAAAAGAAACATCTAGAGATCCATGAGCTTATAAAAATGATGACTAAACGTGGCTACAGAAATATACATAAAAAGTTCGGTAAACCAGAAGTCTTTGCGGTCGCGTCGTGCTGCAGAAAGCCACTCACATTGTGCTGTGGCCAGCCCGGCCCAGCTCCGGCTCCGGAAGTTTACGTGGGTTCATGAGCTTTCTGGGAGTTTACGCGAGAACTAGCCCAAATATTTAGCAGGTAAACTGTCATAAACAAAGCCCGTATTTGGCCGTTTTTTGACCCCGTGTCTCCGGCTATGAAGTAATGTTCACGTTTTGGAGCATCTAGGCAAAACAACAGAGGAAAATCCCTGTCTGCTCCTTTCTGTTGCTATCCCTTTAAATGAGTAAAAACAGCTATGGATTTCGTTATCTATGGCAAAACGCGTTATCCGTGCACATAGCTCTCATTTTTCATTCTCAAACAGCGCCTCCGTTTCCTGGTTTTTCTGTTTTGTGTCGTTTTGTTTACACTAGTCAAGTTAGCGTATGTTGGTGGGTTGATTTTATTATGAAATTCACTGGAACTCTCTCCTGCCTGGCTTCCTGTTTGGCTGGTAAAATTCATGAGCTTGATGCAGGAGCGGCTACGGCGTCCGGCCAAATTTCGTTCTTGCGGAAACAGTTCGTTGAGCCACACGGCCTCGGTAACCGCAATCGCACTGCGGCTAATGTGAGTGTACACATTGATTTTAATGACTTGGGTTCCTTGCAGCGCCTGGAACTCCACCGCGTTCAGTGTGCAAAACGTCCTTCAGTGTGAAGGCAATCACTTTGCTCCCACACTTCTACTTACTGATATTTCCTTGTGATTTCCTGTGTTCTCCAGATGTTCTTCTGTACCATCAAAAAGCTCTGTGTGTCAAATCTGCACTAGGATTTCTTCTAATAATCCCCAGAATGGTTGTATAATACAGTGCAGGCCATATTTACTGGCACCTTGGGTAAAGATGTGTAAAAATCCTCAAAATAAATTCAGGTTTTATTAGAGCAACATGACATCCCCAAAATTTTATAGAAGTCGACCTTTAACTTTGGAACATGTATTCAGGGGTGAACGTATCTTATAAGAACCGGGCAATGCAATAAATATATTTCTTTTATTGTGAGTTGCGCCAGGTGCCATGTTTAAATGGGGAATGCTCAACAAACACTTGTTTGAAACATTCCACAGGTGAACAGGTTAACTGGAAACAGGGGAGTGTCATGATTTGGCATCAAATAATCATCTCTGAAAGGCGCAGTTGTTCACAAGCGAGGATGGGGTGAGGTTCATCATTTTGTAAACAAATGCGACAGCAAACAGTTTAAGAATGTTTCTTAATATACAATTGCAAGGAAGTTAGGGATTTCATCATCTACAGTACATAATATCATCAAAAGATTTAGAGAATCTGGAGAAATATATATCTATAAGTGCAAGCTAAAGCTCTACGATGCAAAGCTAAAACCATATGTATCAACAACACCTAGACACACCGCCGACTTCTCAGGACCCAAGCTCGTCTGAGATGGACTGAGTTAAAGAGTTAAAGTGTGACATGCTCAGATGAGTCCACATTTTAAAAAGTCTTGGACGTCATGTCTTCTGGACTATCTGGATTATTATCAGCATAAAGGTCAAAAGTCAACATCTGTAATGGTATGGGGGGTGTTATTGCCCGTGGCATGGGTAACTTGTACATCTGTAAAGGCACCATTAATGCTGAAAGGGACATACAGGATGGAGCAACATATGGTGCCATCTAAGCAACATCTATTTCAGGGATGTTCCTGCTCATTTCAGCATGACATTGCCAAGCTATATTCTGCACATGTTACAACAGCATGGCTTTGTAGTAAAAGTTCTGGTACCAGACTAGCCTGCCTGCTGTCCAGACCTATCTCCCTTTGAAATAGTGTGGTGCTCTATGAAGGTCAAAATATGACGGAGACCCCGGTACCCCTGTACATTAAAAAAGACTGGAAAAGAACTTCACCTGCAAAGCTGTCCTCAGTTTCCAAATGCTTATTGGGTGTTGTTACACAGAAAGGTAATGTAACACAGTGGAAAACATGCCCCTGTCCCAGCTTTTTGGAACGTGTTGCAAGCATCAAATTCAAATAAGTGAATAATTGCAAAAAAACTAAGTTTAGAAGTTTGAACATATAGATAGATAAATATCTCGTCTTTGTAGTAGATTCAACCTATAGGTTGTATTCTGTTTTTTAGGTTTTACACAAAAAAAAAGGCAATGCCTCTTTCAACGCCACAAAATTACCTGTTAGGAGTTTGCAAGGGAGCATCAAACATGGAAAATTGAAAGGTGGAAAAGATTTTTATTTTCCAACGAGAATATTGATCCTTGACAGTGCTGATGGCTTACAACGTTACTGGAATGACAAGGACATCCCACCTGAGATATTTTCTATATGGCACAGTGGGACAAGGGCCTTTTCCTTCAATAGAACTTCCAAAGCAACCTAAATTTTACAAGCAGTTGCCAGAAAAATGTCACCTTTTCCTTGAATCTACTTTCTTATTAAAGTAATTTCTTTGCGAACAAACTAAACTAGGAAGATTCTTAAAAAAAAAAAACATATCCCATCTAAAACACATTTGTCAAAATATGCAAATCTTCGTTCATTCAACACTTTCTTACCCTGAGCAATAAAATTCTTCTCAAACTTCTGCAGGAACTCCAGGTAGAGCAGATCATCAGAGGTAAGGGCCTCTTCTCCTACTACAGCCTTCATGGCCTGGACATCTTTACCAATGGCATAACAGGCATACTGGAGGTAAACAGAGGCACACATCATAGTGATGATGATGACTGTCCTTTAAACGTCACTTTCCATGCTTTAAACAATTGCCTTTAAAAAGATTTGTTACCAGCTGGTTAGACACATCAGCATGGTCTTTCCTGGTCATCCCTTCACCGATAGCAGATTTCATCAGACGAGACAGTGAGGGCAGCACGTTAATAGGTGGGTAGATCTGAAAGACATAACATTTTTATACATTGTGTAATGGTCCCGCAATGGACTTGTAGGCTCCAGGACCCCTGTGACCATGAACACAACTAAACAGGTACAGAAAATGTATGTCTTTTTATTCTCTCTCATTAGGTCAAAATATAAATACAGTGAATTGACTAGGTTCATTCTTTGTCTGAATGATTGAGGCATGCACCAGGCTGGAGAACAGTCCTCTAAATACAAATGTTTGACAGTTTGACGTTCTGGACGATTCAGATGTATCTTTAGTCAGGGCCAAGGAACAAAGTTCTCAGCATTGATCTTAAATTTTTGTTGCTCTGCAGAATAATAATGATATTTCCAAAACATTTTCTATCACACATTAAATGTTATGAAACATTAAAATTTTATTCAGTTTAATCCAGTTCTATTCCATCCCTAATGACCCCCAGAGGGCAGTGCTGAAAGCACTGCTGCTGTTAGCTTGGCTCTATACCTGGTGACGGCAGTGGTGTTCTCCCCCCTGTCCCAGTGTGCTCAACTGTGTGGTCCGTTTCGGCTCACGGCATTAAGCTTTCTTTAGATTTGTTTGATTTTATACCTGGTGACGGCAGTGGTGTTCGCCCCCTCTCCCAGTGTAACCAACTGTGTGGTCTGTTCGGCTTACTGTGTTAAGCTGTTTTTTTATTTTGTTTTTTATACCTTGTGACAGCAGCGGTGTTCGTCCCCTCTCCCAGTGTAAACGACAGTGCGGTGTCAGCTTTTATTAGTTGTGCTTTTCGTTTGCCTGCTCTTTGCCGCTATAATGGTGTCGGAGGTGTTTGCGCCACCCAGTCTCAATTGCAGCCTCTTGGCCTCTTTTTGTTTGCCTGCTCTGCTATAATTGGTGACGGCAGCGTTGGTGCCCCCTCTCCCAATTTTAGCTTATTTATTTTCCCATCTGAATTGGGGTGAGCCTTGTTTTCAATCTTGGACATGGATGACTCCCACTGCTGAATGGATTGTGGGGCTGCGCTTCAGGCAGACGATGGCCATGACCTTTCTTCTACCTGCCTTGGGCGTGATCCCCTGGTAAAGGCGCTGTCTGAGAATCCCTGTATGCACTGTAGTTTCGTGCCCCATGCATTGAGGGTGGCTCGGTTGGCTTAGTTGTGCCCTCAAGATGATGCTGACCTCCCGCCCTCTGGGCAGGTGGTGCAACTGCGGCAGTTGGGTTTAGCAGCCTGGAGAGTGCCTGATTGGGAGCATTGCAGGCCTTTGCGCTGATGACCAGAGAGCTCGGCCGTGTCATGTCTTTTCTCATCCAAGCTCGTCGACAGGTTTGGCTAGTGCAGTCTCCTCTGCCCGAAGCATGATGTCGGACCCTCAGGGGTGTCCCGGTTGTGCAGTGTTCAGACCAGCAGCAGTGGAGGCGCTGGAATAAACTGTTCAGGCGTGCCAGACTAGCCAGCAGCTTTCTGGTCTCCGCAGGAGTATGCCCCCTCCTCCTCCTCCTCAGCGCTCGAGCCGTCCTTCTGTTAGCACCAGTGCTCGGCTGCCACCTCGGCATGGTGATAGATCTGTGGGTTTCTATGCCCGAGAGGTACAGCAGAGACCCGGCAGGGACTTTTGTCAGCCAGTCCGCTGCCTAGTTACACAGACCCGGGATCCTGGTCCCCCACCCCTGCTGATTTTTCCCATCAGCAGCTAAGTTTCTGGGCTGCTCATACTGTGGATCCGTGGGTGGTTGCCACTTTGACCCACCGTTACAGGCTACAGTTCCGACAGCGGCCCCCCTTTTCATGCCGGGTCAAAATGACTGTTATCGCCGACCCGGTGAAATCCCAAGCACTGGACCAGGAGCTTTCTGCCCTCCTAGCCAAGGGTGCAATCGAGGCAGTAGACCTTCTGCGGCAACCCAGGGGCTACTATTCGATGCACTTTGTCGTGCCAGAGAAAGCAGGCGGTTTTCGCCCCATTTTAGATCTGAGGGTACTCACTCAGTTCGTGAGGGTGCTTCCCTTCCACATGCTTACGACATCAGAATTTCTTCAGGCCGTTGCGAAGGGAGACTGGTTTACGTCAATAGATCTGACGGACGCCTACTTTCATGTGCTTATTGCGGCAGAACATCACTGTTTTATCAGGTTTGCCTATCGGGGTCACCATTGGCAATTCTGGGTGCTCCTCTCGGCCTCTCCCTTTCCCCAAGGACTCCGGAGTCAGGGTTCTTCCATACCAGGATGACTGGCTTCTTTGCACACCCTCTTGGACGGGTGCCTCTCAAGATACGTGCCGCCTTCTTGCTCATGTATCGCAGTTGGGCCTCAAAGTCAACTTGGCGAAGAGTTGTCTGGTTCTGTCCCAGACGACCACTTTTCTTGGGATGCTCTTTGACTCTAATACCATGAGGGCTCCTCCATCTGTTCTCAGGGTGGACGACATACTCCAGTTGGTCAGTTGATTCGGGCTGGGCAGGCGGTTTCCCTACATCACCTTCCTGCAGCTGCTGGGCAAACTGACTTCAGTCACTCGTGTTGTGCCCTTGGGTTTGCTCCTTCTGCGTCCTTTGCAGAGGTGGCTCAACAGCTTTCACCTGTACGCCAGACTGCACAGGCATTGCAGGCTCACGGTGACATGGACGTGCCTTCGTCCCCTAGCTCCGTGGCCAGACGGGACTTACTTGTCCAGGGGTGTCCCTATGGGGTTAGTGGTGTGTTGCAGGGAGGTGGTCACAACAGATGCCAGCCCCATGGGCTGGGGCGCTGTGTGGCAACACAGAGCGGTACAGGGTCTCTGGCGTCAGCATAAGCTCTCCGAACACAAAAACGTGCTGGAGCTGCGTGCTGTACACATGGCCCTCAGGTACTTTCTGCCCCACCTAGAGGGATGGCATGTGCTAGTTCGAACAGACAACAACTCTGTTTTTCACCACATCTACTATCATTGAGGCACCAGATTGGCACGCCTTCTAAAAGGTGTCCAGGGATCTCCTGGAGTGGGCCTCTCCTCGTCTGTCCACCATACGGGCGATGTATTTATCAGCGAAGGGCAATCAGGTCACGGATTCTCTCTCTCGCCAGGCCCCTGCTCTGGGAGAGTGGTCCCTTCACTGCGATGTGGTGCGCATGATCTGGGGCCACTTTGGTCAGGCGGAGGTGGCTCTGTTTGCCACAGAGGAGTCAACTCATTGCCCCCTGTGGTATTCCCAAACAGGGGTGTTAGGCGCACTGGGCCAGGACGTGCTAGCTCATCCCTGGCCTGGGTTCTCCTATACGCTTTTCTGCCCCTCTCACTGATTTGGCCTACTTTACAAAAGGTTCGCGGAGAGGGCCGCAGGTTGTTGCTGGTGGGTCCGTAATGGCCAGCGCTGCCGTGGTTCTCGCTGCTTCGAAGTCTGTGTCATGGCACCCCAACCCTAAACGTCTCCAGCTGTGGGCATGGCCACTGGGAGGCTGCTGGGTGTTTAGACCCTGTCAGGTGCACCATATTGAGTGCTAGGGCACCCTCCACTTGTCAGCAGTATGACAAAAGATGGCGTCTTTTTTCTCAGTGGTGTTCTGCCTGCAATGAAAATCCGATGTCTTGACCGGTGCCCACTAATCTGGAGTTTCTTCACTCTCCGCTTGATAAGGGCCGCTCTCCTTCGACCCTTAAGGTATATGTTGCAGCAATTTCATGTCATCATGCATCTGTTGGCGACCAAACGGTGGGGAGCCATGATGTGGTCTTTCTTTTCCTGTGTGCTGTGCGTAGGTTGCATCCACCGCTGGTTTGGAGAGTGCCTGATTGGGATCTGCCTTTGGTTCTCCAAGCTTTGTGCTGTTCCCCTTCGAGCCTTTGGTGCAAGTTGACCTCAAGTGGCTCTCATATAAGAATGCCTTTTTGTTGGCTATTGTTTTGGCTAAGAGTTCGTTGGCGAGCTGCATGCTCTTTCTGTCAGTCCCTCATGTCTCCAATGGGGTCCAGATGGTTCTGGTGTCGTCTTGTGGCCTAACACTGCATTTCCACCTAAGGTGTTGTCTAGTTTGCACAGTAACCAACCATTGAGGTTGGCTTGGTTTCGGCCTCAGTCAGGTGAAATGGCGGATGGGTCTGAGTTATTGTGCCCAGTACGGGCTCTGGAGGCATACGGTGCAGCCACTGCAGCTGTAAGACACTCTGACCAGCTTTTCCTGTGCTATGGCTGTCCTCTTTCCTCTTTCAAGACAACGTCTCTCCCACTGGATTGTGAATGTCATCTGCCACGCCTACAGTACAGTACGCCGTCAGCTGCCGGTCCATGTGAAGGCCCACTCTACCAAGAGCCTCTCTGCTTCCTGGGCTGCTATGAGGGGGGTTCCGCTGGAGGCCATATGTGCTCCTGCATCATGGGCTTCCCCCCAAGCACTTTTGACAGGTTCTATAGTGTCAATGTGGCTGCCCCTCATCCCCTGGGCCAGATACTTTTGCGAGGCTCCGCTGGGCCCTCTCAGTGAGGTATGTGCTCAGGATTCCTGGTGACATGGTTGGCATTAGTCATTCAGTGCTTTCAGCATTGCCCTCTGGCGGTCATCCGGGATTCATAGAACCATAGTTACAGACGTAACTTTCGTTTTATTTATATAGCACCAATTCACAACACATGTCAAGGCATTTTACAAATTCAATTCAATCATATCATACAGATTTTAAGTCAGAAACATATATTCCAATTAATCCTAACAGTGCAGTCAGATTCAGTTTATTATTCAAATTGCTTAAAAGCTTTTCTATCCAAGAAACCAAGCAGATTGCATCAAGTCAGTGACTTGCAGCATTCACTGGATGAACATGTAGAGACAGTAGACAGTCGCTTGCATTGACTTTGCAGCAATCCCTCATACTGAGCATGCATGAAGCGACAGTGGACAGGAAAACCGCCGTTTAACAGGAAGAAGCCTCCAGCAGAACCAGGCTCAGTATGAGCAGCCATCTGCCACAACCGACTGGGGATTTGAAAGAACAGAGCAGACAGAAAAAGAACACAGAAGCACTGATCCATGAGTTCTTCTTAGAAAGAAAAGTGAAACATTAATGGTTGTAGCTCGATTAGAGGCTTCGTCTAGGAGAGAAAGACAGCTAAGCAGATGAACTTTGAGCCAGTTTTCAAGTCTAGAGTCGGAAAGGGAGCACATGCAGTTAGTCAGAGTAGAAGCTCAGCCAGTAGCTATGTCTAGGAGAGACAGGGTTAACACTGAAAGACAAAACCAAGTGGATAATTTGTAGAAGCATTAAGCTTTTGGCAGCAGCTCTTGGACCAAACTGAGACACGGGTCTCGCACCTGGCGTTTGCCCCAAACCAAGACCCTGGTCTCGCCCTCTGAAGCTTGGCCCAAACCAAGACACTGGTTTTGCCCTCTGAAGCTTGGCCCAAACCGAGACACGGGTCTCGCCTCTGGCGCTTGGCCCAAACCGAGACACGAGTCTCGCCCCTGGTGCTTGGCCCAAACAGATACACTGGTCTCGCCCTGAAGCTTGGCCCAAACCGAGACATGGGTCTCGTACCTGGAGCTTGGCCCAAATGAGACACTGGTCTTGCCCCTGAAGCTTGGCCCAAACCGAGACATGGGTCTCATACCTGGCGCTTGGCCCAAACCGAGACAGTGGTCTCGCCCTCTGAAGCTTGCCCCAAACCGAGACACGGGTCTCGCTCCTGGTGCTTGGCCCAAACTGATACACTGGTCTCGCCCTGAAGCTTGGCCCAAGCCGAGACATGGGTCTCGTACCTGGAGCTTGGCCCAAATGAGACACTGGTCTTGCCCCTGAAGCTTGGCCCAAACCGAGACATGGGTCTCATACCTGGAGCTTGGCCCAAACCGAGACACTAGTCTCGTTCCTGGTGCTTGGCCCAAACTGAAACACTGGTCTTGTCCCGGGCGCTTGGCCCAAACCGAAACACGGGTCTCATGATAATAAGCATTACATAACTGCAGTACACAAATTAAACAGTTTATTATACTCTTATTAATGACCAAAAACCTCTAAAGCCTCAGAAGTATAATCATATCCTGGATAATTTTAATAAAATTTCAACATTTATAATTACTAAACCCATACAACTGTAATGTTACATTCAAATTGACCATCTTGTGCTGTCCTAATGCACAACAGTCATATAAAAGCAGGACTCAGAATTTTGGTTTTGTAAGATAAAGAAGAGAAAGAAATGTTAACGTGAAGTTAAAGTTTAAGTCAGAACTCCAGGTTCACTCTTCTGACATTACATATAAATTAAATCTCTTACCTGTCTGTTGTGCAGCTGTCTGTCAACATAGACCTGACCCTCTGTGATGTATCCAGTGAGATCAGGAATTGGATGGGTAATGTCTGCAAGACAAAAACAGTTTCTACAGTCACAGTCACAAATGCATTTCCAGAGATACAGAAAATTAAAGACAAATTCAATAGCTCACTTAATGCTGTAGTACAAGAAATATTTAACCTATTATACATTCAAACGATCATGACTCCTCAGAGTTACAGAGAAGGCTGATGAAACTGCAGTCTTAAGGAAAAATAAAGAAATAAATGTGAACCACAACAGCAATGGACTATGTTCTTCCTGCTCACCATCATTAGGCATTGTCAGAATAGGGATCTGGGTGATGGAGCCATTTCTTCCCTCTACTCTGCCTGCACGCTCATAGATGGTGGCCAGATCAGTGTACATGTAGCCTGGAAAGCCTCGACGGCCGGGTACTTCCTCTCGAGCAGCAGAGACCTGATAGATTATAAAACAGTCAGCCGGTTCTGTTCTCCCATAGGGCTGCATGGTGATGTGTGTGTTAGTACTGTTGCCTTTGTCACACATGTTTCAGATCAAAAAAGCTCAAATATCAGACAATGACCCGTGAAAAAACAAAATGCAGTTTCACATTATTGTATTTATTAAGAGGAAAAACAGTCCCAGAATATAAAATGTAATTTCAGCAGGAAATGTTGACATTTTGAGGTAATGTAAGAAATAATGATAAACTTTCGCCATAGTTCTGTAGGAAAAATATTTTGATGCAGTGTTGATGATCAGAGTACTAACTTTTCATGTGCATAAAAAAAATAAACAGGCTAAGAGTGGCCTTCTCGCCACTCTTACAGCTTTGCACCTCCAGGTGACAAACACGCTCACATACACCCAACCAACACAGACACACAATCGGTATGGTAGTATGGTGTAGGGCCTCCATTTGTGGCCAATACAGCGTCAATTCGTCTTGGGAATGACATATACAAGTCCTGCACAGTGGTCAGAGGGATTTTAAGCCATTCTTCTTGCAGGATAGTGGCCAGGTCACTACGTGATACTAGTGGAGGAAAACGTTTCCTGACTCGCTCCTCCAAAACACCCCAAAGTGGCTCAATAATATTTAGATCTGGTGACTGTGCAGGCCATGGGAGATGTTCAACTTCACTTTCATGTTCATCAAACCAATCTTTCACCAGTCTTGCTGTGTGTATTGGTGCATTGTCATCCTGATACACGGCACCGCCTTCAGGATACAATGTTTGAACCATTGGATGCACATGGTCCTCAAGAATGGTTCGGTAGTCCTTGGCAGTGACGCGACCATCTAGCACAAGTATTGGGCCAAGGGAATGCCATGATATGGCAGCCCAAACCATCACTGATCCACCCCCATGCTTCACTCTGGACATGCAACAGTCTGGGTGGTACGCTTCTTTGGGGCTTCTCCACATCGTAACTCTCCCGGATGTGGGGAAAACAGTAAAGGTGAACTCATCAGAGAACAATACATGTTTCACATTGTCCACAGCCCAAGATTTGCGCTCCTTGCACCATTGAAACCGACGTTTGGCATTGGCATTAGTGACCAAAGGTTTGGCTATAGCAGCCCGGCCGTATATATTGACCCTGTGGAGCTCCCGACGGAAAGTTCTGGTGGAAACAGGAGAGTTGAGGTGCACATTTAATTCTGCCGTGATTTGGGCAGCCGTGGTTTTATGTTTTTTGGATACAATCCGGGTTAGCACCCGAACATCCCTTTCAGACAGCTTCCTCTTGCGTCCACAGTTAATCCTGTTGGATGTGCTTAGTCCTTCTTGGTGGTATGCTGACATTACCCTGGATATCGTGGCTCTTGATACATCACAAAGACTTGCTGTCTTGGTCACAGATGCGCCAGCAAGACGTGCACCAACAATTTGTCCTCTTTTGAACTCTGGTATGTCACCCATAATGTTGTGTGCATTTCAATATTTTGAGCAAGACTGTGCTCTTACCCTGCTAATTGAACCTTCACACTCTGCTCTTACTGGTGCAATGTGCAATTAATGAAGACTGGCTACCAGGCTGGTCCAATTTAGCCATGAAACCTCCCACACCAAAATGACAGGTGTTTCAGTTTCATTGTGTAACCCCTGTATTTCTACACATATGCTCAGCACACAAATACACACGCACACACTAACCGATACACAAATGATACAAATGGTTACATCAGTGTTGCCTGCCTTCTTAAATGCTGGATCCATTTAGATTTAGTTGATTTAGATTTGAAGTCAATCATGCAATTAGGATCCAATCTAGAGATACTGTTTTTGCAGACAAAACTGCCCTGGCACATGTAGGCAACCAGCTTCTCCATACGGTATTCCTGAAATGCTGCGATATGAACATGTAAAAAGACAAAACCTTTATTCCACAAATATTTCCCCAGAAGGCTTGGGGATCATTAAGATTTTGACAAATGTGCGGAGCAGTGGTAAAAACAATTTGCAACAGATTTGCAGACATAAACAACTAATGGTATATTTGTTTTATTTTTTTGTTTTGTCTATTTTCATTAAATACAAGAGCCTCAATAATAAAGAAATACTATGCATGTCCCGCAAGCAAGCAAAGCTAGCTTTAAACCAAGGAAGAGTAACATTCTTCTCTCTGGTCCCACCACACCAGTGCCTTTGAGTCTAGAGGTGACAAATCCAAAAATCAAGGTTTTTTTCTCCGTGCTCCCAGTTGGATCTTTTATGTTTTGGCTTTCTTCTTCTAGCGTCATATCAGTCCATGTTTGACTTTGCCTCATGCATCGGACGCATTAAATAAAATTGTTAACAATCCTAATCCTCCTGAAACTCCAGGGTTACTTATTGACCAGCACAGGGACAGACAATTGTATTTACTATGCTTTCACTTGCTAAACTTAAAATTGTGGCACATATTTTATACTAGTCATACTCAGCTGTTGTTTTATAAAGCCTGATGAATCCAATCAGTATACTAGACAACAGACATTTGAACACATAAAACTTGGATGACATAATTTTCTGCTTTTAAATTCAGACAACACATTGTCTTTAGTCACATATTCTAGGTGGAATTTCTGGCCTCCAGAAATAATGTAAGTATTGTAAGGTGTCACGATTAGAATTTTATTTCCATAATCAAGCTTACCAAACTTTCAGTATATTATACTCAAGCTGCTCAATCGAGAAACAGAATAACCGACATGTTTATTGCTCATGTTTTTCTTTTTTCCCCCTCCAAAAACAACAGACAAATCTGCCAGTATCAGATAATATAAATTTACAAACAACTCCAATTGTCCTTGTACCTCTCTCAGTGCCTCAGCGTAGGAGCTCATGTCAGTGAGGATGACCAGAACGTGCTTCTCACATTGGTAAGCCAGGTACTCTGCTGTGGTCAGTGCCAGGCGGGGTGTAATGATGCGCTCAATTCTGGTAGGGTATAGAGACAAAAACAAAGGTTTATTCTAATGTATACAGACAAAAGGTCTTAAGTTTTAATTAGAAGCAGCACAAAAAGGTTTACACAATTTCCATTTGTATCTTACGTGGGATCATTTGCCAGATTCAAGAAAAGGCAGACATTGTCCATAGAGCCGTTTTCCTCAAAGTCTGACTTGAAGAAACGAGCAGTTTCCATGTTGACCTAAAACATCAACAACACAAGATCATTAAGACATTTTTGTTTGACCATTCTGACAAGCAATATTCAGACATTTTATTAGAAACACCATTGCAAAGTAAACATATGTTTAAAGATTGAAGTTGAAATCCAAACATCAAAATCCATGGGATATTGTTCTGAAAGTAAAACCCAAAAGAGCTGCAGATCAACCTACGGAGAAATAACCGCAAGGATTCCCGAGGAGTAGGGGATTGAAGAGAATCCTACCCCGGATGGCTCAACAGATGATGACAAATGGCAATGGACGACCACTATGGAATGTATATGCAGTATATTATACAAGAAACGACATGAACTGATGATCCACCAAACCAAGATGAAGTGTGTCAAAGCGTGCAGGAATTATCACTGGTGAGATGCAGGAGAAGCTAGGACCAGAGTCACTCCACAGTGCCCAAAGCCTCTAGGTGACCTAGACCCACGCATAACATCAGAACATCGTCGGGCAAAGTGGCCCCAAGCTAGCAAGTAGTAAGAGTAGCTCCAGTTTGATGAAGATGCAAATACCATCTTGGAAGCAACTGCTAAGGGGGAGGCTGAACACCATCTTGCAACAATGAGCACTATCATCAGCCTAGCAGTGGAGTGGTTAAGACAAGAAAAGAAGCAATCGGCAAAGTATCCTTATGTTATGAACACCACAGCAAACAAGATACATGGGGGAGAACAAGTATTTGATACACTGCCGATTTTGCAAGTTTTCCCACTTGCAAAGCATGTAGAAGTCTTTAATTTTTTATCATAGGTACTCTTTAACTGTAAGTGACGGAATCTAAAACAAAAATCCAGAAATCGACAATGTATGGTTTTTAAGTAACATAAATAAAAACAGAAAAACAAAACGTAATATTTGGTACAGAAACCTCTGTTTGCAATTCCAGATATCAAACATTTCCTGTAGCTCTAGATAAGGTTTGCACACAATGCAGCAGGGATTTTGGACCACTCCTCCAACCAGATCTGCTCCAGATCCTTCAGGTTTCGGGGCTGTTGCTGGGGAACATGGACTTTCAGCTCCCTCCAAAGATTTTTGATTGGGTTTAGGTCTGGAGACTGGCTAGGCCACTCCTTAGTTGCCCTGGCTGTGTGCTTCGGGTCATTGTCATGCTGGAAGACCCAGCCACGACCCATCTTTGGTGTCCTTACTGAGGGAAGGATGTTGTTGGCTGAGATCTCCTGATACATGGCCCCATCCATCCTCCCCTCAATACGGTGCGGGCGTCCTGTCCCCTTTGCAGAAAAGCATCCCCAAAGAATGATGTTTCCACTTTCACCCAATAGGATAGGGATGGTGTTGATGGTGTTCTTGGGGTTGTACTCATCCTCCTTCTTCCTCCAAACAGGGCAAGTGGAGTTTAGACCAAAAAGCTCTATTTTTGTCGCATCAGACCACATGATCTTCCCCCATTCCACCTCTGGATCATCCAGATGGTCATTAGCAAACTTCAGACAGGCCTGGATATGCGCTGGCTTGAGCAGGGGGACCTTGCGTGTGCTGCAGGATTATATTCCATGGTGGCGTAGTGTGTTACTAATGGTCTTCTTTGAGATTGTGCTCCCAGCTGTCTTTATTGACTAGGTTCTGGCATTGTGATTTTGAGCTGATCCCTCACCTTCCTCATGATCATTGATGCCCCACGAGGTGAGATCTTGCATGGAGCCCCAGACAGAAGGAGATTGACCGTTATCTTGAACTTCTTCCATTTTCTTATAATTGCTCCAATAGTTGCTGTCTTCTCACCAAGCTGCTTGGCTATTTTCCTGTAGTCCATCCCAGCCGTGTGCAGGTCTACTATTTTATCCCTGATGTCCTTACACAGCTCTCTGGTCTTGGCCATGGTGGAGAGGTTGGAGTTTGTTTGTTTGAGTGTGTGGACAGGTGTCTTTTATACAGATAACGAGTTCAATCAGGTGCAGTTAATACAGGTAATGAGTGGAGAACAGGAGGGCTTCTTCAAGAAGAACTAACAGGCCTGTGAGAGCCGGGATTCCTACTGGTTGTTAGGTGATCAAATACTTATGTCATGCAATAAAATGCAAATGAATTACTTAAAAATCAGACAATGTGATTTTCTTGATATTTGTTTTAGATTCTGAGGAGGAGTAGTAACGGAAAATTGAAAAGTTAAAGTACGATCTTGCTGCTAAGTATTGAGGGAAATACACTGCTCAAAAAAAATAAAGGGAACACTCAAATCTGAATGAATGAAATATTCTCATTGAAAACTTTGTTCTGTACAAAGTTGAATGTGCTGACAACAAAATCACACAAATATCATCAATGGAAATCAAATTTATTAACCAATGGAGGCCTGGATTTGGAGTCACACACAGAATTAAAGTGGAAAAACACACTACAGGCTGATCCAACTTTGATGTAATGTCCTTAAAACAAGACAAAATGAGGCTCAGTATTGTGTGTGGCCTCCACGTGCCTGTAAGACCTCCCTACAACGCCTGGACATGCTCCTGATGAGACGGCGGATGGTCTCCTGAGGGATCTCCTCCCAAACCTGGACTAAAGCATCTGCCAACTCCTGGACAGTCTGTGGTACATCGTGACGTTGGTGGATGGAGCGAGACATGATGTCTCAGATGTGCTCAATCGGATTCAGGTCTGGGGAATGGGCGGGCCAGTCCATAGCTTCAATGTCTTCATCTTGCAGGAACTGCTGACACATTCCAGGCACATGAGGTCTAGCATTGTCCTGCATTATGAGGAACCCAGGGCCAACCGCACCAGCATATGGTCTCACAAGGGGTCTGAGGATCTCATCTCGGTACCTAATGGCAGTCAGGCTACCTCTGGCGAGCACATGGAGAAATGCCACCCCACACCATTACTGACCCACTGCCAAACCGGTCATGCTGAAGGATGTTGCAGGCAGCAGATCGCTCTCCATGGTGTCTCCAGACTCTGTCACGTCTGTCACATGTGCTCAGTGTGAACCTGCTTTCATCTGTGAAGAGTACAGGGCGCCAGTGGCGTATTTGCCAATCCTGGTGTTCTCTGGCAAATGCCAAGCGTCCTGCACGGTGTTGGGCTGTGAGCACAACCACCATTTGTGGACGTCGGGCCCTCATACCATCCTCATGGAGTCTGTTTCTAACCCTTTGTGCAGACACATGCACATTTGTGGCCTGCTGGAGGTCATTTTGCAGGGCTCTGGCAGTGCTCCTCCTGTTCCTCCTTGCACAAAGGTGGACGTAGCGGTCCTGCTGCTGGGTTGTTGCCCTCCTACGGCCTCCTCCACGTCTCCTGGTGTACTGGCCTGTCTCCTGGTAGTTCCTCCAGGCTCTGGACACTACGCTGACAGACACAGCAAACCTTCTTGCCACAGCTCGCATTGATGTGCCATCCTGGATGAGCTGCACTACCAGAGCCACTTGTGTGGGTTGTAGAGTCCGTCTCATGCTACCACGAGTGTGAAAGCACCACCAACATTCAAAAGTGACCAAAACATCAGCCAGAAAGCATAGGTACTGAGAAGTGGTCTGTGGTCCCCACCTGCAGAACCACTCCTTTATTGAGTGTGTCTTTCCCCCTGTTGTCTATTCCATTTAAAAATTCTCTTATCTAAAGACTGATGTTTCAGCAGAAACAGACCTTTTCTGAATGTCAAATCAACATTTTCTTATATGTAGTCATATAGAGTAAACCACTGGCTGTGATACATTATTTTATCATCTTATATGACTAAAAGGAAATGTACTTAAACATTGCGGGCACCTAAATTTCCTAAGTTAAACAGGTAAGGTTTACTGATAATGTGTGTGTGTTAATTTTAAATATTCGTATTTCATATTAAATTATTTAAAATTTTTAGTTATTTTTAGTAATAAATGTTGTACATGCATGGCTGTTTAGGCCTGTATGCATCTGCGTTTCCCTATGTTGGACGTGCAAGCTGTCTGGGGTGTACCCTGCCTCATGGCCAAACTGTAGGCAGCTAGGCAGGAGCAACCTGGCATCCTAGCATTGGGTAAAGACATTAAGTGGATGGATGGTTAAGAACAACACATTGACACTGACTGAACCAACAATCTATTACAAAGATACATTGTTAATTACTAAAACTGAATAAAAGACAGGAAAAAAAAGAGCCAGAGTACATGAGCTTTGGAAAAAAAAACCCAAGCAGTGCTGTTACAATGTGCATCATTTCCTTTTTAAAATACATTTGCATGTTCCTTTTCACATTCTACTGCCAGAGTAACCCTAATGAAAAGCAGGACAGATTAGCATTCAAACTAGAGACACAAATGTTTGTGTGCATGTATGTGTTTGGAGTGGTTTAATCTGTCACAATAGAGGCATTACTGCAGCCAGAAGGAGCAGCTGAGAGGCAGAGAACCTGATACTGCCAGGCAGTTGGTGTGAAAAGACTGTTGAATAAGGAATGTCTACGTGGCTGGAGAATATGCTCACAAGTGCAGAAGTAAAAAGATGAACTTAAAGGTTAAATCACCTGATAAAAAAAAAGGGTAGGGCTCAAGAAAGCGGGCAAGGTGTCACCTCAGGGTTAAGAGAGAGATTAGCAGAACAAATTTAGTTGGACTTTAGAAACGGGGGGACCTGGGGGAGGGGAAGTGGGTGGGGTGGTGTTCTGTAGATGATAAAAAAAGTTTCAAGGTGTCATTTGTCTGCTTACCCCCATGGCTGCAAACACAATAGCAAAGTTCTCAGCACTGTAGTCCATCACGTCCTTTGCCTTCTGCACAAGGCCAGCCTGGCGACAGATCTGAGCAGCAATCTGAAAGGATAAGAACACATGTCCACATGTTCAAGTAAAGCTATTTGAGTGAGTTTTACGCTGAATTACTTCCAGTAATTTCTTTTTACTTACTAACTACTTTCTGGTTGGGTTTATGTAACACATTAAGTTTTACATGACACATTATTAATAACAGGTCACAGACCATCACTCTTCAGAAGAAATAACTTCGAACTTCTGTGGAAAAAAACAAAAAACTGACTAATGCAAAGCTAACAATAGCATAAAGGTGAAATGAACCAATGTGAACTGGTCCAGCTTTGACAAGCAATTAACTTGTTTGTCCCATCCCAACTTCTGTTTATCTAAACAGAGGTGCATCAGAGAGTTTACCACTGCAGGTAATACACTGACTGCTCATATCCCATCAATGACTGTACAGACTGCCCACATCTCACGAACTGAATCTCACTTTCTAAAATCTAAATTATCCCTGCTTGTAGGTGTTGGTAGAGGCATGGAATAATGTTTGGAAGTTTTAAAACTTGAGTTTCTAATGCTGTTCAAACACCTCTCAAGTTCACAAAAGGAATTCAGAGGTTTCAGCTCTAAAGATGGTCTTCTATTGCAGCAAAAGCTGTAGTTTTTTTTTCCATGGACGGGACTGAACGAGTGAAGAGAAGACTGCAGGTGCCAACAGCTACTGGTTTCCAAGGCTTATATTAATTCAATTCAATTCAGTTTATTTATATAGTGCCAATTAACAACACATGTCGTCTCAAGGCACTTCACAAAACTCCGGTACATACATTCCAATTAACCTTAATCATTGAACAGTGCAGTCAGAGTTAGTTATTTATTCAAATTGGATAAAAAGTTTTTCTATCTAAGGAAACCCAGCAGATTGCATCCAGTCAGTGACTTGCAGCATTCACTCCTCCTGGATGAGCATGTAGAGACAGTGGACGGTCACTGGCGTTGACTTTGCAGCAATCCCTCATACTGAGCATGCATGTATTAATATTTATTTTTTTAGTTGACTGGAACTCAAGACAGCTGAATTATACTGCGGTGCTTCAGTGCACTGAATAAATAAATACTATCTGTAGAAAAAACCAAAAGATTGATTTCTGCAATTATAATTATTTTTATATCTTTTTGTTCTTTGTCTCTAGGATGGCTTTTACAAATGTAACCAAAATAAAAACACTTTAACTGGAAATAGGTGATCACCCTCCGTTTAGCAACATTGGATTGAGCCTGTTTTTTCCACCAGTTTAATAGTGTCACAGAAGGAAAAAAAAAAAAAAATCATACTCAGAGTTGAAGTGGAGAGATATGATGACCAGAAGACAAGGTTTGGTTCAAGTTCAGGTTTAAAGACTCAATAGTTACTTCATAGGCCAACCAAGGACAAGTTTTACCAAAAGGCCTGTTTAGATTTATTACTGGACTTATCCAGTTTAATTTAATTCAGTTTATTTATATAGCGCCAATTCACAACACGTCGTCTCAAGGCACTTCAAAAAATTCTGGTACATACATTCCAGTGAATCCTAACCATTGAACAGTGCAGTCAGATTCAGTTATTTATTCAAATTGGATAAAAATTGTAGAGACAGTGGAGACAGTGGACAGTCACTGGCGCTGACTTTGCAGCAATCCCTCATACTGAGCATGCAGTAGCGACAGTGGAGAGGGGAAAAACTCCCTTTTAACAGGAAAAACCCCCTCCAGCAAAACCCGGGCTCAGTGTGAGCGCCATCTCCCACGACCGAGGGGGGTTAGAAAACAGAGCAGAGACACAAGAGAAAAAAGAAGCACTGATCCAGGAGTACTTTTTTATGGGAAGGAAAGTAAATGTTAATGAATGTAGCCCCTTTAGTCGTTTTCACTTAGAAAGAAGGAACAGATAAACTCTGAGCCAGTTTTCCGGTTAGAGTCTGTAAGAGGGCACATAGAGTTAGTAACAGCAAAAGCTCAGTCAATCCCATGTCTAGGGAGAGAAAGGGGTTTTAAAACAAAAGACGGGCCAAGGGGATCATCGGTAGAGGGTGAGCATTAAATTTGTTGCCAGCAGAAGCTCGGACGATGCCCCCCTCCCAAAAGTTGTCACAGAAAGACACAGAGTCAGGCCAGGTTGCTTCTAGGAAGAAAAGAGAGAGAACAAAGTTAAAAAGCTAAAAACCAAAAAATTTAAAAATTGTAGAGCATGTGAGAAAGTAGCGAAGAGGGTGAAAGTGGTCATTATGTCCTCCAGCAGCCTAAGCTATAGCAGCATAACTACAGAGATAGCTCAGGAAAACAAAGCACTCTAACTATAAGCTTTTAAAAAAGGGAAAGTTTTTAAAACCCTAGCCTTAAAAGTAGACAGTTTTCCATCTAGAGCCCACTGATGGCCATTGTTTTTAACTAAAAACCACAACGATTAGCATACCTCTCTCTGTCAGATTGATTATAACTATTGGGAAAAAAGAGGGGGGGAACAGGTAGCAAAAAGGAGGGGGTGTGTTTTCCCTGAACCATAACTGAGCCGTTTAGGCTAAACCTGACTCCCCCTTACTCCATCCAACAGGGAGGGAGGAAGACGGAGGGGGGTAAAAAAATAAGGAAGATAGCTCCGGATACCTAAAACTACTCTAAATATAAGCTTTATCAAAAAAGGGAAAGTTTTACGCCTAGCCTTAAAAGTAGACAGGGTGTCTGCCTCACAGACTAAAACCGGGAGCTGGTTCCACAGGAGAGGAGCCTGATAACTAAAGGATCTGCCTCCCATTCTACTTCTAGAGACTCTAGGAACCACCAGTAAACCAGCAGTCTGAGAACAAAGTGCTCTGTTAGGAACGTATGGAACAATCAGATCTCTGATGTATGATGGAGCTAGATCATTAAGGGCTTTATATGTGAGAAGGAGAATTTTAAATTCTATTCTGGATTTAACAGGGAGCCAATGAAGGGAAGCTAAAGTAAGAGAAATATGATCTCTCTTTTTAATTTTCATCAGAACTCTTGCTGCAGCATTTTGAATCAGCTGAAGGCTTTTAACTGCATTTTGTGGACATCCTGATAGTAAAGAATTACAATAGTCCAGCCTTGAAGTAACGAATGCATGGACTAGTTTTTCAGCGTCACTCCTGGATAGGATATTTCTAATTTTGGCAATGTTCCAGAGATGAGAGAAGGCAATCCTAGAAACCTGTTTAATATGGGATTTAAATGACATCTCCTGGTCAAAAATAACCTTATTCACATGATCTCAGCTTTTTAGTGACACTTAATAATGAATGTTCTGTCCACTGTAACTCATGAATCATTACTGTTCTAATAGATATATGTACTTTAAGGTAAGTTAAAGTTGTCCAAAACATCAAGATACTACAAAAATAAAGATATAAAAAAAAAAATAAATAAACTAATGAACAGAAAAAAATCTATAAAAAAATTTAAATAAAATAAAAACTAAATTAACTGCAAGGCACCAAAACAAGAGTCAAAACACAAAAAGAGTAAAAGTTTACTATTGTATGGTCCTATGCAATGTAACAAAATGCATTTTAAGCACTTTTTATAAACTTTTTTTTTTCTTTAAATAGCTTTTTGACCACTGCTTGTTTTGGTGTTAAGAAGAACCCCTACAAAAGACCAAAAACATGAAGCATCAGAAGAGAACCTATTTGTACCTGAATTGGTTTTGCATTCTGTGGTCTTCCACCACCCACAGTGGCTTGTCGAAGACCATTTGTACAAGCCACATTTAAAAGATTTTTAAGATACTACTTGTTTCACAAAACTTGTGTAATATTTGCTGCAAAATAAAAAAAACAAAATCAATTTAAATTTGTTAATTGAAAAAGGTATGCGTTGAGATGCGGACATGGCGGATTCAATATCAGTCAACAAACATCAAAACCCGATTATATTAATGTTAATTTTAAGGAAAGATAAAGGCAGAATTCGTAAGCGCTAAGGTGCGGAACACGAACAGATAAGTGCCACCAATAAACAGAAGACCATCGAACAAACAATGTCAAAGCTGCTGTTGATCCCGCCCTGGAATTCAAAGCAGGACATAAATTTAATTTTTAATGTAATGTTTTTTTCACTGACACTGTTTCGTTAAAATAAATCCCTGTATTTGACTCAAAGTTCATTTGTAGTTCTAAACATATGTAGCATGTTTTTTACTCAGTTTTTGTGTTGCCAGCATTGATATTCCTCTTTCCTACAGCCTGGATCACAATTACATGACCAAATATGTAAATTAGGTGATGATGTCAACTAACGACTTGTAGTGATTTCTAGGACAGCTAATGGCTACTTTCCTTACTGAGGAGTTGGTACCAGTGCCACTATCATTATAAAGTCCACATAATAAAACATAAATAAATTATTTCATCTAAAAAGTTTATATAATTACATGGTTATTAAAATAAACTTTTCATTTGAACAATTACTACAACAAATTATTTAATAATCTATTTTTGTGAAGGTCCATTAAAATCTACCTGCCCTTTATCTCAAAGTATTTTTTAAATTTTAAAGAGTATCATCTTTAGCAAATTGAAATTTAATCCAATATGAACGTATTCATGCATTTCTACAGTATATTCTGATATTTTGTCTCCACACAGTTTTCACTTATCCCATGTCAGGTCTGAGTTTCAGAATGATGCTTCTAACAACAGTCCACCTAAAACAAACAAAGCTTTATCATTTATTTTCAAAAGTGATATTGCTCCAAAAACTGTTCAGTAAACGCATGTCTGCTGGGGATTGTTTCCTGGGGAGGGGTTTGGTCAAATGGCAGGCGGATGCTAGCTTTCTTACTCTTTATATGGCTTGTTGATAATTCAGCTCGTAACGTGCAAAACTTACATTACGAGTTGTTCTCCTGTTTCACAAACTATGTGCTTTTCATTGAATGTCATAATTCCTAGAGAAGATTAGTGTTACAGCAGCGAACTGCGCTGTGTCCAGGGCTCTCCGACACAACTGTCTGCATAGAGCAAAACCGAGCCCAAGGTGACCTTCTCATATCAAACAGACAGACAGGAAGTTGCAGTTCTGGTGCATTGCTGCCCCCAAGAGGCTAGTAGTATGCACAAATGTACTCCTGTAGCAAATCTGCCACTGAGGCTTGTATGTAGACCAACTCTCCAAGCTATTTCCACCTGATGGACACACAGTGGGTAAATAAACATTAAACACGTGTGAAGAAATCGAACCACAGGTGACCAGAAGTTATGTAAAACAGAATGGCAAAGCGAAAATGGGTTGAACACAATTACTGCTTCTTAGTTATAAAAGTTTCTTACCCCAGGCAGTTTCTATGATGAACACCATGCATCCATCTTGGACTGATCCCACATTATATTGTACTGTAAAGTCAATTGTGTATATATGTACATTTAAAAAAATATTCTTTATTATTGAGAGTAAAGTGTAGTGGAGTCAAATTCCTTGTTTATCTGTAAAAACTTGACAATAAAGCTGATTCTGATTTATATACTTCTACCTGCTAATTTCAGCTTTTTCTGAAGCCCTCCACAAGAAGGTATTAGACAACTCCTCTGAAAATTCTTTCCACTCCTCTATCTAGAATTTGCAGGAAGCACCTGGCCGTGGCTGGTTTATGGTGTAATGATGTTCTTTCCACTTCCATATTATGGTCCATATTATGGTTCCAATGCCATCAGTATGTTTTGCAAAAGTTAGGTTATGATGTTCTACACAGCTCAGAAGTTTTGCCCATCATGACACAATGGTAACGAGACCTTTTTATCGGCCAGCCTTTCTCCAAGTCAGAACTCTGGTCCAGATCTGGACCAAATGGCATGTCAATCAGGACCCAGGCCGTGATGCTGAAAATGTGGACTAAATCATTAATTGGGAAATACAAAAACTTGGAGCATAGATAGAATGTGGCAATTGATCTAAAGAATTTCTAAAGATTACGTTCACATTAATAGAGCAGTAAGAACGAGCGTGTCCTGTCTGCTGCTTTCTCCCAACTGAAGCTGAGCTCTCCTTCAGGCTGAGAGTGTCTGATAGAGATCTGACTGCAGTTAATAACCATGACTTGCAAAGTGCTTATGAAGCAGGAAAACAGCTCTGTTGGTAACTTTAGTCTGCACATGATTAATTAGAACTGCAAAGAGAACATATTCTGAGCACTTATCACATCACCTCTCTGATGACAGACTTATCACAGGCCTGTGATAAGAGAGGAAACAAGATAGCAATATCCTTCCATTTCTGTAAACTCCTCCCTCAGGTTGGATCATGTAAAGAGCGAGATGCGCATTAACTGATTTTTTGTAGCCTTATGTACCATTTCAGGTCGTCATTTAGAAACATATGATGAAGCAATGTGTGTCTTAGGTGGATTAGGTTACACCGAAAGTGTTGAATTTCAGCTCATATCTAAAGATAAGGACTGCTACTACATTATAACAGAAATACATTTACAGAATTACAAAAGCATTAAATTCCTAATCAATTAAATTTTTAGTTTTTAGATTTAAAAATGCTTGCTTAAAATGGAATTTGGAAAAAAATAAGACTAATTTTATAAGTCTCTAGGATAGCAGCACATAGAAAGCACAAAGATAAAATTTCCACACAAATTTAGTTCTTGGTATCTCAATTGTTTTGATGCTACAGTGTCTACATTAGAGTGCTCATTGCTTTTTACTGTCAGAAATTAGACCAACTTAGGGTCATAATGAAGCAGTTGTAAATGTCAAGTGCTATTTGTTTTTGTTTTTTTTTGCAAGTTGTGAGAAAATGGAATTAAAGGGATTTTCTCATCCCAAATTGTTGTGAACTTATCCAGATCAGGTTTGGTGCTTAACATATAAAGTTTGAGAAGCCCTGTTATATGCCATCAGTTGGGACTGAACCAGTAGATATTAATATGCACCGGCAAGTTTGCTTTCTATTTACTAATAGATTTCAGCTGGTGTCATGACTTTTTATTCCTTTCTGCACTTAATGTGCTTTTACCCTTGTCATTTCATTTCATTACACATAATTAATGGACATCTTTGGTTTGATTTCTGTGGACTGTGGAGAATTCCATCTCAATCGCACTTTACAAATATATTCACTTAGAGAACTGGTGATGGGTTCAATGCTTACTTTACCCACTGTATGATTATGTACCGCTTTGTAACTTAAACCATGAAACCTATTGCCAGCGATAAGCCCTCAACTAAAGATATCCATGGATCTTTCAATCTCTGCATTAATTAATGAATTCCTGACATAATTAATCTCAGATAACTGCATGGAAGGAAAATCAGGAAACTGAAGAAGAGTGGTGGTAGGGTCTCACCTCGTTATGAGGCAGCCCAGCAGCAGAGAAAATGGGGATCTTCTGTCCTCTGGCAATGCTGTTCATGCCATCGATGGCGGAGATACCCGTCTGAATCATCTCCTCGGGGTAGATACGACACTGAGGATTAATGGGCTGACCTGTGATGGAACACAAACACTTTCAGACAACATTTAATGACTTACTGTTAATGCTTAGAATTCAGTAGATGTGTGCCAAAGTCTGGAAAGACTTTTTTTTTTAATCATATTTTTATGATCTTATGGTCTACTGATACTTAATAAAGGTTAAGGATAACATCCACATTGGATACATTAGACTTTTAGCTAAATATGAATACTTCTGATTAAGTTGATGTCAAATTGTGTCTTTTTTAAAAAGAAATAAAAAATAAAATCACCTGTGCTCCAAAAAATGTCTTTGATTAACTGAGCAACTCATTGAATTGGTTCACAAAGTCAGTTTCCTTCTTTATATGTGAATGCAGATGGTAAACAAATGTCAAATTACATTTTTCCATTACTGGCTGGTTACAGTTTTACCGACCACCCCACCCAGCCATTAAGCCATAGAACGGGTGCCTCCATGTTAGAGGTAGGGACCTGATTCTGAGACTCCAGCTGCACTTACAGATGCACCTCAATAAATTAAAACAGTATTGGAAAGTTCTTTTATTTCAACAACTGAATTTACTTAGTGAAACACATTATATCGATTAATTCCACCCAGATGTTTCCCAGCCTTCATTTCTGTTAATTATGAGGATTTTCTGATTACAGCTATAGAAAACAAACATTTCATTCAATATTGAATTAATAAAACCTTTAATAGAATATTACATCAGACTAATAAAAAATATTTTTAATACAGAAATGTAGGCTCAATGAAAAGCAGTTTAATACCTGCTTAAAGGTTGTAATTTTCAAAGGGTACTTTTATTTTGACAAAAACAAGCCTTATCGGAAAGCCGATTCCCATTTAGTTGGATATACCTTAAGGCTTGTGAAGAATCTGAATGTTATGTACCCAGAGGTTAAGGTCAGCCAGTAAGCCACAGACAGGAGCTCTCACAGGGATGGCTGTGGGAGGGTGAGTTTGATTTACTGGGGATGTTCACAGACCGTGGGAATCAAACAAACCGTTTAGGTTAGCTGTAGCATCAACAACCACTACAGACATGTCCCTTAGATTTAAGTGTCTGCATAAAATGACCTTAGGTTATTTCACCACAAACAAACTTAACTGGCATCAGACATCTTATTCTCTTGCTGTTCAATTAATCATACCTTGGAACAGGTTCGCTGTTAAGTTGACAACAAACGTTTTGAAAGAAGGGTTAGTTCACAACTTTCCTCATAATTTTGTAAATGATCTGACTATCCATAACAAGAAAAGTCTCTAAACCTTAAAGAGTGCTGTTCACGTTAAATGTTAAATACAACAGAGTCATTACAAATATACTTCTGGTTCTTCAAAATAAAAGCTTACCTGTTAATAACAAAACTTGACACCAAAAGTTGTTAAACTATTTCTGCATTTGTTTTTATGTTTGGACATCCATAACATAGTTTCAAAACCTAAAGCCTGGCCCAGACTTCAGAAAACATTGAAGTTTAGAAAGCAAAGCAAACTTATTATTCCAGATCACAGTGAGGTGCTTTGATTTGTTAGATATCTATGAAGACAATCAAACAACTTTTAAAAATGATGAGGTCATAACCCCAGAGCAAACGTTAAATGCATGCACTGCCACAAATAGGCTTCTTGTAGTTACAATCACACACAGACAAATGCAAGTGGACAAGGCCTAAAAACCTTGAATTCAGAGTGTTCCTAACTTTTGCAGTTTGCATGTGGAAAGAAAGTTGTTCTGTTAGGGAACCAAAACTTGCTCAATGCAAGGCGCAATGAAAGCGGAACTGTAAACTGCATGTGAAGAAGATAGCTTGTCCTGCTAGATGGGCGACTGATGATCCTCCGGACACGTGTACTGTAAGTTAAAAGCTGCATATGCTTTTAACTCAGATTTAAGTGGTTCTTCATACAGGTTAACATGCAAAGCCAAAGACCACAGATTTTAAGTTCTTTATTAAAATCAAACCAAACTGTGGACCAGTGCAAATACTGCTGGGTATCATTAGCCTATCATATGCTTACTTCAACACTGCACTTATTTAAGAGCAAACCAGGTGCAGGAACTCCATCTAGTTACCAATCATCAAAGAAAAACTATGACTAAGAGACTGGCGAAAGCTTGGTGATACTGCCCCCGTTAAAAATTGTCACTGACCACATATCCATAGACAAGGTTACAATGGAACAGTATCTAGCCATCAATTCTTTCGGCAGGGTGCGAAAGACTCAACATAAGTATCCATGACTACCAGAACAGAGAAAGGCACACCTGAGCGTACGCTTAACAGGGACACGGTTGTTTTTCCCAGTGGCAAAAACTACCACAGATACACCTCCATCTTCATCACAAACATGTAGCAATGCTAATATTTTTTAGCAGAAAAAAAAATCAATTGCAGAGTTTAGCCCTCACTAAGATAAACATGACAAATGTATTTTCACCATTGTCTTATAGCAGAGATTGTGAATATTACACCATGGTGGATGGTGCTTTAACAAGCACTGTAGAATTAAATGACAGAATGTGTGCACTTGAAAAGTCATGTGCCTCACAGTGTGTTTGTGTGTGTGTAGTGCAAAAGTTGCAGCAGCAGGACGGGGATTCTCAAAGTTAGGAAAAACTCAACTGTTATTAATCTTTGATAAACAAAGCTAATTTTTGATCTCATTTCGTTTCAATAATAGTATTAGAAGGCACAATGGCCTGATCCTATATATCACTTTTCTACTCATAGTTCCCACCAAAAAGTGTTTTTAAAGTAGAGACACACTAAAAACAAACCATTCATACACGAGTATGTTGATCCCTGTGCAACTTGGGGTTGGCGCCATGTCAACCTTTCAAAACCTCTTTATTTAAAATGCTCAAAAACAAGAATCTACCTTCATGGCATTAATTATTGTATAGCTTAAGAAATATGATAGAAAACCCAAAAAAAGACAGAAGGTTTAAAAGATTGTACCCATGATGTCCAAGTAGTCTTCAGCCAGAACACTGGGACCACGGTCGATGGGTTTGCCTGAACCATTGAACACGCGCCCTGAAAGGAAGATTTTCTGCTTTCAGTCAACAATTAAATATGTCTTCAGTTGTATAGATGTCTGCCTGATATATATGGGAAATGAATTCATTACTAAAACAGCCATAAAATGAAATTTATTAGATGATTTCCCAGGATGTCTGATCTGTTCTGTTTTCTGTTAAACTCTTAAGAGTTACCGTAAGTATGGGTTTGTTGGCTCTTGTCAAGCCCACAAGTAAGAAGTACAAATAATTAATTATAAATTCAGGGACATGATTAATGACACTTGAAAAACAAAAGCAGGTTTACTTTCTGTTTGCACTCAAATGTATTTAACCTTGCGCTGCACTGAGATAATCATGTTGATTGAGACATTCAGGAACATACAAATGAAGGCTTTGATTCAGGGCATATTGTGTTCTGTTTTCTAAAGAGTCAAATGATTCAAGTAAATTAGCGCAGAGGTGATAAAAATGAAACACAGGCCTATAATAGCAGAGTCGTCTGTAAATGAATAAAAAACAGGAACTATCCAGCTAAAATTGAGTCTAAATGTTTTCTGAGGTTCAGTGACTGAATTTGAAGCAACAGTGGTAATTGTACCCAACATGTCTTCTGACACCGGGGTACGCAGGATGTCACCAGTGAATTCGCAGGCCGTCTTCTTGGCATCAATGCCCGATGTCCCCTCAAACACCTGAACCAACACAAACACAGACAGCATGGTACACAGTTCAAACATTATACTACTGCAGTTTTTTACTGTGGCAAACAGTCAGATCTCCTGCATGTCCTGATGATTAATCTTCACCAAAATGAGTTTTACATCCATACTCTTTGCTGAATCAAACTAAATGTCTGAAAAAAGTTACATTAAAAGCAGAATAAATATTAAACACAGGTCTTTTATATTTCTGAACACATGTTCTGCCTCTGATTTTAATCCCTACATGTTTACTAGGTGATACGAATTAAAATTAAACATTTCAAGATATCACCAAAATGACTTCAGGTGTTTTTGAGCTCTGTTTTTGTTGCTTTTTGTTGGGGATGAGTACCTTTCACAACTGAACCAATACGGTACTGATGCAAGGTACCTGGGAATCGTATCGATACTCAATGGTATCAATTTTCAGTACTTTTGTGTGTGTTTATGTGGTAATAAAGGTTCATTTGTTTAATAATAAAATCTCTAAATTTTTCAATTTAACATATTTATTTCTCAATATATAAACTTTAATGAATATATCAAACACCATCCAGCTGTTTGTATTATAACGTCTCAGTTGTTTCAAACATTTCTTCCCCCATGTTGCTGGCTGCAGACGACGAGTCGCTAACGATGCAGGCGTGCTAACGGTGCTGAATGCAGGAGTTGTAGCCGTGGATCTGAGGCTGACAAAAATTGCTCTTCAGCCTTTAAAAAAGTCTTGTGCTTCATCAGGTGCTTCCTCAGATTAGAAGTATTCCCGCCACTGGCCTTGCACTTCGTGTCACAAATATTGCAGAGAGAGTAATCTGCATCACATTTTGAAAAGTTGAGCCACACTTTCGAGCGCTTTCTATCAGACCAGTGTTACCAAATCTCGTGTGAGGAAGAACCAACCAGATCTAAGAAAACAAGCCCAAAAAGGCCCGAAGGGCAATCCACCACTGTGTAAAACAGAGGCCGCTGTTAAACAGTATAAATGTATACATTTACTATTGCATTATACATAAGCAACAGCAACATTATGCTAAAAACCTTTACCATAAACTTTTGAATAACTTACATTCTTGGAATAACTTTAAAACTCTGATCAAAAGAGAAGTGCATTTTGCATATGTAGCAGCAAAATGAGTGATAATAGTCAGCAAAAAAACTTTCTTCAAACTGTTTAAAAGAAAAGGCATGTGAGCACTTATTTCACATTGCAGAATCAGAAGGGAGACATTGCCCATCTGAGGTCTGATCCAGTCTTTCAGTGCGCTCTCCTCCTCCCACTTTAATTACATTTTTTCCCATATTTTCCCCACATACTCATTCTTGCACTGTCACATCACTTGTTTCCCGGTCACTCTGGGCTCTGGCGTGAATGTGTCTGGGGTCTGCAGAGTCAACTCGGGCGGGTGTGATAACCAGGAAATGATTGCATATAAAAGGACAAACCACCTGGTACTCGTGTTTTGCTTTATTTTGGGGAGCTGGGAGATAATCAAGGGGTTTCACTCGGAAAGAAAGCCAAGGCCAAATAAGCAACTTCACTTTCGAAAACAAGTCCAAAAAAATGCAACCCGTGACTTTAGAGAAAAACAAGCTCAACGTCGCTTATAATAAGCGGACTTAGAAACACTGTATCAGACATGCTTTGTTGACGGTACCAGCAATTACTGACATCATTATGTTCTGGTGCATGCAATGGTGTGTTCATGCCAGGCATGGAAAATTGCCCACTCTTCTGCTCCCTCAGTGTGACGATGCGTTTTGGTACCGAAATTTGGTACCGTTTTAAGTTAATCGGTACTCGGTAATCCAGATGGAATTCGGCCGGTATACCTATAGAAGTACCGAATTCAGAACCTATCCTTAGTTCCGATGCTGCAAACATTTAACCCACACTAACCAAAGCCATCTCCGCTGCCTGTGGAAAAAGAAATTGGATGATCCAAACATACAAAGTATTTAATTACCAGATACTGAAGTGGAAAATGTTCTGAAGAAACACCATTATATCATAATTGAGTGCTCAAGGCAAATGGCTTTTGTTGTTTTCTACCAACATGCATCATTTGCAAGGTTTTCAAAAAAGTCCAAGGTATTTAAACAACAATGTGTTGTCTGGTGCGGTCAGCAAACACATTACAGATGACTCCAATGGGAAACTTATTTGCTTCTCACAGTATTTGGTGACAATGTAGCTCCACCAATGCCAGCTGAACATGATGCAAATATGTGAAGGCAAAGAGCTTTTGGTGCTGTCAGATTTAAGATATAAGAAAAAAAGCAGCTTTGCTTGAACTGTGTTTTAAAGTAGATCATGCATCAACTGACCAGACCCCAACCACAGTAAGCTGCAAGCTAAGGTTGTAAAGTTTCTGAAAACAGCTGGTCGCAAAAGCTGGTACAAGGAGTATAATGAAGAAAGAGAAAAAACAACAGCAAGTAAATGAAGACTCATTCTTTCTCTGCTCATCAGAGGAAATGGACCCAAGAAGGGAGGTCAGAGATGGAGAAGACAACCCAGTGACTCCCTGGAAAATGCCCAACTTATAATGTTAGAGATGGGACTTTTCACAGGTTAACTAAATGAATCAATTGTCAAATAAAAAAAGACCTCTCCGTCTGCTGAAATGATTGTCCAAATTGTCCAAATCACCTTGTTGTTCAGAAGGTGTTTAATATGTTAACCCTAAAAGAAATAATTACTCAGAATTCATATCCTAACAAAAAATTTAAAAAAATAATATTTTTTTCCACCTTTTTCAGTTGGGCAGTTTTCATTTGTAGTAAAAGGACATAATAATGGTCTTGAGTTTATATGACTGAGGTGATTGATTCCGTAGTTTCTTGTCATGCAGATATCATATTCCATTTCTCACCTGAACAACTGCCTTGCTACCGATAACCTCCAAGACCTGTCCACTCCTCCTGGTGCCATCTGGGAGGGTTAGATGAACAATCTCAGCATACCTGGGGAACTAACACAGAGATGGGGTCACACCTTTCAACAGAACATGCTGCACAAATACGAACATCACTTAACATTTGGAGGAGCAACATTCAGTTCTTATCCACTAATCTGGAACAAATTTCCAGAAAATTGCAAAAATGCTGAACCCGAGTTCCTTTAAATCAAGGTTCAAATTTTGAGTTGTTGACTGTTAAACATCATTTATTTCAATCTGTAGTCCAACTTTTTTTACTTTCATTAATCATGCAAATAGTACGTTCCTTTCTTCTTTTCTTATGTTTTCATTATGTAAAGCGCTTTGAATTGCCTTGTTGCTGTAAGGTTCTATACAAATAAACTTGCCTTGCCTTAAAATAAAGAGTCTCTGATTCAGAAAAAGTGTCAGTGGGTTTTCTGACAACTTGCATTTATTGAAAACAGAATATTTCTAGTGGCCTTACCTTTACATTATCCAGAATAACAAGAGGTCCATTTACCCCAGACACAGTGGAATAGGCTGAAATACAAGACATAAATTCATTCATTCATTTAAGAATCTAGATTGTATGAACATTTCCTTGTGCAAGTGAAACAAAGAGCTTTTATAAGATAAGTCTGCTAATAATGCTAAAATGACAACAGTTTTAACCCATCATTGCCAGTCTAAGTAAGGAGGGCACAGAGTGAAGAAAAACCATATCAATCAGACATGGATACTTGGTTCAAGGAGAATTAAACTTGAATGATCACCCCACTCTAACTCCCTTATTTTTGGCGATTCTTTAAACTTGACATGAGAGCATTTGTTTCTTCAGATGTGCTCACACTTACATTAATCACATGGACACACTCTTCTGTCAAATGTTGACAGTATGTTGACAGGGTCCAGTCCCTGAGGAAGCTTGGGGAAAGCTGCCACATTCATCTTTTTGCCACAACAATAAGGTCCAGGGTCTGTAGCTTCCCCTGTCCTTTCTGCGTGGAGTTCGCATGTTCTTCCCATCCAGAGGCTGAATTTTGCAAGGTACTCCAGTTTACAATCCAAACACATGCATGTAAGATTACATGGTCTCTTCACTTTGTTTCTATGAGTCTGTCTGAGCTTTAGCTGTTGCCGACGCTGCATGTGATGCCATCAGCTCAGTTGTAGCCAAGCTACAGGCACAACGCCCCAATGCATTTGTGGCAATTTCTGGTGATTTTAACCATGCCTCACTCTCTGCTACACTTCCAACGTTTCAACAGTTTGTCAGCTGCTCTACCAGAGAAAACAAATCGTTGGATTTGTTTTATGCAAATGTCAAGGACTCATACATCTCTAGAGCAAGACCTCCTCTAGGCAAATCAGATTACAGTCTTGTTTATCTCTGCATGAAATATAAGCCCCTTGTTCAGAGGCAACCTGTAACAAAGAGAACTGTGAGAAAATGGTCACAGGAAGCTGAAGAAGCCCTGCAAGGTTCAGAACGGGACCCACTGTGCCAGCCACATGAAGAGGACATCAATGCCATGACTGAGTGTGTAACTGACTATATAAACGTCTGTGTGGATAACATCATCCCCACCAGAACGGTGAGATGCTTCCCCAATAACAAACCCTGGATCACCAGTGACCTGAAGGACCTGCTTAACAAGAAAAAAAGAGCCTTCAGAGAATGAGACAGGGAATTATTGAGGAGTATACAGAAGCAACTTAAAGTCAAGATAAGAGACAGCAAGGAGGTGAACAAGAAGAAGCTGAAGATCAAGCTCCAGGAGAACAATATCAGAGATGTGTGGTCAGGGATGAAGAAGATCACGGGCTTCAAGCAGAAGGAAGATCGGACCTATGGATGTCTGGACAGAGCCAATGAACTAAATACATTCTTCAGCAGGTTCAGTTCAGAAACAAGCTCAGCATCCTCCTCTCCTGCTCACAGCCAAACAGACATCCCACCCTCCTTGGATCCACAGCTTTCCTGTCACACCTCAAATGTTTTATCTTCCCCCTCAGCCATGGACCCTTCTGCTTCTAGATGTTTGCCTTCAACCAAATCAGGAGATGCTGATGCTCCCTTTGCCTCCACCTTCCACCTGTGTGTCTCAAGAAGTCAGGAGAAGAAACAACTAGAAAGACTGAACCAGAACAAGGCTGCAGGTCCAGATCGTGTCAACCCTGGAGTCCTTAAGGCCTGTGCAGAGCAGCTCTGTGGGATTCTGCAGCACCTCTTCAATCTTAGCCTGGCCCAGAAGAAGGTTCCAGTGTTGTGAAAGACCTCCTGTCTTGTTCCAGTACCAAAGAAAACTCACCCATCAATCCTCAATGACTATAGACCTGTTGCCCTGAAATCCCACATCATCAAGGTCCTAGAGAAAATCCTGTTGACCCACCTGAGTAAGCAAACAATGAACCATCAGGACCCTCTTCAGTTTGCTTATCGATGTGGAGTTGGAGTTGAAGATGCCATCATACACCTGCTTCAACAAACCCACTGTCATCTGGACAAAGCCAGCAGCACTGTGAGGATCATGTTCTTTGATTTCTCCAGTGCATTTAACACAATTCAACCTGATTTGCTTTGTCAGAAACTCAAGAAGGCTCTGATGGAGGCCTCAACCATCTCCTGGATCAAAGACTACCTGACAAACAGACCACAGTTTGTGAGACTGAAGGGTTGTGTCTAACCAGGTAGTCAGTAGCACAGGAGAACCACAGGGGACTGTACTCTCACCATTCCTTTTCACTCTGTACACCTCAGACTTCCAGTACAAGATAAGACTCCTGTCACCAGCAGAAATACTCTGATGATTCTGCATGAAAGGAAATGATTGTAGATTTTAAGAGAAACAAGAATAGGTCAGACACTATTTCCATCATGAGAGAAGAAGTGGAGGTAGTGGAGGAGAGACAGAGACGAGACAGAGCAGACTGTACTTCTTGAGGAAGCTTAGGACCTTCTGTGATTGCAGCAACATGCTGCATACCTTCTATAAACCAGTTGTGGAGAGTGTGATCTCTTCTGCCATCATCTGCTGGGGTAGCAGCATCAGGGCCAGGGACTTGAAAAAGCTAAAAAAAAGAAGGCTGGCTCTGTTTTGGGGATTCCTTTGGAATCTCTGGAGATCATTGCGCAAAGGATTCTTCATAAAATGAAGAACATAATGGAGAACCCTTTTCAACCAACTCTTATTTTAACATTAGTCACTTCAACCTATTTTTTGGCTTGACAACCTGGTGCAGTAAACTTGGTCAAACCCATAGTCCAAACATGCTAGGTTAAATTAACCAGGGGACAGATTACACCGGCAGGTTTTAAAATACCATGTTAATCAAATAGAAGCACAGTTCTGTGAAATGTAGAGCAAATGTTAGACTGTGTAAAACATCCTATTTTCTCTTGTTGCTAAATGAGTTTTTGACTATTCCTACTTGATTCATACACGATCTAAAGCAACTGTAACAATATACAAAATATAAACTGCGAATGTGCCAAAGGAGTATTTGTTCAAAAATGATTGAACATACTTAGCCAGCGTGGAGCCACCAAGGATAGTCCCTGTAGCAGTCCTTCAGCAGAGCCAGCGCAGCGGGGCCTCAGGCCAGCTAGGTGACAGTACGTAGAAAGCATAGTCCTAGATCCCAGCCCACAGGTCACCACCAACCCGTCTGCGTTTCTAACAGATTTTCCCTGCTCAGCGACACACCCGCTGAGAAGCCAACTCTGGTAAATGACAGCTCCATAGTATGAAACGTGGCACTAGAGACACCAGCAACCATAGTCAAATGTCTGCCAGGGGCCAGAACGGGCGACATCAAATCCTACCTGAAACTGCTGGCTAAGGATAAGCGTAAATACAGTAAGATTGTTATTCAAGCTGGCGGTAATGACACCCGGTTACGTCAATCGGAGGTCACTAAAGTAAGTGTAGCTTCGGTATATAAGTTTGCCAAAACAATGTCGGACTGATTTTCTCTGGTCCCCTCCCTGATCTGACCAGTGACGACATGTTTAGCCACATACTGTCATTCAACTGCTGGCTGTCTAGGTGGTGTCCAGAAAACGACGTGGGCTACATTGATAATTGTCGAACATTTTGGGGAAAACCTGGTCTCATCCGGAGGGACGGCATCCATCCCACTTTGGATGGAGCAGCTCTTCTTTCTAGGAATCTGGCCGAATTTATTAGTTCTCCAAACCTCTGAAAACCCAGGGTTAAGACCAGGAAGCAGGGTCGTAGTTTAACACTGCTCTCTGCAGCTTCTGTACTGCTACCCACCCATTACCCTATTAAGATAGTGTCTCGCCCACGGCCAAAATTGAATAGATTAAAAAATAATCTAAAGGAGGAAATCATGAAAATCTCCTAAAAATAAACAACTCAGACAAAAAAGAAAAATAAAACAATTAAATGTGGCTTACCGAACGCAAGATATCTCTCTTCAAAGACTTTGCTAGTTAGTGACTTGATTTGTGACCATGAGATCAATTTATTTTTCCTCACAGAAACCTGGCTGCAGCAAGAGGATTATGTTCCTATAAATGAGTCATCTCCTACTAATTATTTACGTTTTCACATTCCTCAAAATACTGGGCGAGGAGGAGGAGGAGCAACCATTTTTCAGTCCGATTTATTGATTAGTTCCAGACCAATTAATAGCTACAACTCTTTTGAATATTTAATCCTTAGTTTTCCTCATCCAATTTGCAAAGCACTAAGACCACTTCAGTTTGTTGTTTTGTACCGTCCTCCAGGCCCTTACTCTAAATGTTTAGATCAGTTTTCAGACCTTTTATCTGATTTAGTGTAAAATACAGATAAGGTTATTATAGTGGGGAATATAACATTCATGTTGACACTCAAAGTGATAGCCTAAATATAGCGTTAATGCTACCTTAGACTCAATTGGCTTTACTCAAAACATTAACAAACCTACCCACCTTTGTCTTCATTCTCTGGACCTGTTGCCAACATATGGCATTGAGTGTAAAGACAACAATATGTTCTCATAACCCTGTCCTGTCTGACCATTTTTTAAATAACCTTTGAGTTTAATTTGACCGAGTACTCCACACCTGAAAGAAAATTTCATTATAGTAGATAATTATCAGACAATGCTGTAACAACCTTTAAAGAATCTGTTCCACTTTTCATTTCCTCATTATCACAGAAAAACACAGTGGAGGGCAATAATTTTGTTTCTTCCCCTTCACAAATTGATTCTCTTGTTGATAGTGTTACTTCATCATTAAGTGGTGCATTAGACAATGCAGCCCCCTTCAAAAAGAAGGTAATTATTCATAGGAGGCTGGCTCCCTGGTTTAATTCAGAGCTGTGTACTTTAAAGCACAATGTTAGAAAATTGGAGAGAAAATGGCACTCTACACACCTAGAGGATTCCTACCTAATCTGGAAAAATAGCCTACTGTTGTAAAAAAAGACACTTTGCCACGCCAGAACAGCTTATTTCTCATCATTAATAGAAGAGAACAAGAATAATCCTAGGTTTCTCTTTAGTACAGTTGCTAAACTTACACAGTCATAGTTCTGTTGAGTCATCAATTCCCTTAGCTCTCAGCAGTCATGACTTTATGGGATTCTTCTTAAACAAAATTGATTCAATTAAAAATAAAATCATTGACATACTCCCGAAGATGATTACTTCATCCTCAGCAAGTGAGTCAACATTGGAAGTAACTGTAGAACCTGATCTGTGTTTGGACTGTTTTGATCCTGTGGAGCTTCCTGAGTTATCAGAAATATTAGCTTCATCTAAACCTTCAACTTGTATGTCAGACCCAGTCCCAACCAAATTATGTAAGGAAGTGTTCCCTCTGATTACCAGCCCCATTTTAGATATGATTAATCTATCCTTAGTAAATGGATATGTACCACAAGCTTTTAAAGTAGCTGTAATTAAACCTTTACTTAAGAAACCTTCATTTGATCGAGATGACTTGAAAAATTACAGACCTATATACAATCTTCCGTTCTGTCTGTACTTGTTCTGTTAGATCTCAGTGCTGCATTTGATACAGTCGATCACAATATTCTCTTAGAAAGGCTGGAATATGCTGTAGGGATCAGGGGAACAGCGCTAGGCTGGTTTAAATCTTATTTGTCTGACAGATTCCAGTTTGTTCATGTAAATGATAAATCATCTTTAAACTCCAGCGTTAATTGTGGAGTACCACAGGGTTCAGTACAATTTTCTTTACTATATATATGCTTCCAATAGGTAAAATTACCAGGCACCATAGGGTAAATTTTAACTGTTACACTGATGATACTCAGCTTTACTTATCCATAAATCCTGATGAGCCCAACCAGTTAGATGGACTACAAGCAGGTCTTGAAGACATAAAAACTTGAATGACTTTAAATTTTCTGCTTCTAAATTTAGACAAGACAGAAGTTGTCGTCTTTGGAACGGAGTCTTTAAAAAAGAAACTGCTTAGTCAATCTCTTAACCTGGATGGCATTAAATTGACCTCTGGTAATAAAGTAAAAAAACTTTGGTGTTATTTTTGACCAGGAAATGTCATTTCAATCCCATATTAAACAGGTTTGTAGGATATACTTTCACCTCCGGAACATTGCCAAAATTTGAAATATCCTATCCAGGATTGACGCTAAAAAACTAGTCCATGCATTTGTTACTTCAAGGCTGGACTATTGTAATTCTTTACTATCAGGATGTCCACAAAATGCAGTTAAAAGCCTTCAGCTGATTCAAAATGCTGCAGCAAAAGTTCTGAAGAAAATTAAAAAGAGAGTACATATTTCACCTATTTTAGCTTCCCTTCATTGGCTCCTTGTTAAATCCAGAATAGAATTTAAAATTCTGCTCCTCACATATAAAGCCCTTAATGATATAGCTCCATCATACAGTACATCAGAGATATGATTGTTCCATATATTCCTAACAGAGCACTTCGTTGTCAGACTGCTGGTTTACTGGTGGTTCCTAGAGTCTCTAGAAGTAGAATGGGAGGCAGATCCTTTAGTTATCAGGCTCCTCTCCTGTGGAAACAGCTCCCAGTTTTAGTCTGAGGCAGACACCCTGTCTACTTTTAAGGCTAGGCGTAAAACTTTCCTTTTTGATAAAGCTTATAGTTAGAGTGGCTTAGGTTATCCTGAGTCATCGCTGTAGTTATGCTGCTATAGGCTTAAGCTGCTGGAGGACATAATGACCACTTTCACCCTCTTCGCTACATTCTCACACTACTGTCCAATTTTGCATTATTTGCTGTTATTTCAGCTTTTAACTTTGTTCTCTCTCTTTTCTCTTCCTAGAAGCTACGCCTGGCCTGACTCTGTGTCTACCTGTGACACCTCTCTGTAGAGGGGCATCGTCCAAGCTTCTGCTGCCAACAACTTAATGCTCACCCTCTACTGATGATCCACATGGCCTGGCCCTCTCTTTCAGTGTTTAACCCTTTCTCTCTCCTAGACATGGCAATTGACTGAGCTTTTGATGTAACTAACTCTATTTGCCCTCTTACAGACTCTAACCGTGAAAACTGGCTCAGAGTTTATCTGTTCCTTCTTTCTAGGTGAAACGACTAAAGGAGCTACATCCATTAACATTTAACCTTTTCCTTCCCATAGAAAGTACTCCTGGATCAGTGCTTCTTTGTTCTCTTTGTGTCTCTGCTCTGTTCTCTCTAACCCCCAGTCGGTCGTGGCAGATGGCCGCTCACACTGAGCCTGGTTCTGCTGGAGGTTTCTTCCTGTTAAAAGGGAGTTTTTCCTCTCCACTGTCGCTACATGCATGCTCAGTATGAGGGATTGCTGCAAAGTCAACGCCAGTGACTGTCCACTGTCTCTACATGCTCATCCAGGAGGAGTGACTGGTACAAGTCTCTAACTCGATGCAATCTGCTGTGTTTCCTTAGATAGAAAAACTTTTTATCCAATTTGAATAAATAACTGAATCTGACTGCACTGTTCAATGGTTAGGATTAATTAGAACGTATGCACCCGACTTTGTGCAGTGCCTTGAGACAAGAAGTGTTGTAAATTGGCGCTACATAAATAAACTGAATTTAATTTAATTAATTCTTGTTTAAAAAAAGAAAAATGAATAAAAGCCCAAAATAAAACCTAATTTTCACCAATAATAAGTAAATATAAAAAGAATTGTACGTGTGCCATCTTAAATCAGGTAGACTGCTGTGAAGAACAACATGCTTGTCAGACATAGCTTTAGTCTATATACTGACAGAACTGGTCAAAAACTGGCCAGGCATTGATTATTAAAGGGGTAGCCATTTTTAATGTAACTACATGAATATGAAACAATTTGAACAACAGGTAGTCAATAAAAAGTTAAGTGCAGACAATAAAAGGTCGATTAAGGGTTTTAGATACCTGCACATACTATTTCTGAATGGGGTGACTCATAAACAGGCAATAAAAAAAGGCATTCCAGGAGCAAGGATTGTTGTTGGTCTGCACTAGAACAGACCTTCTTCATAGAATAAATTTGTGTTTTAGGAAATTGTTTCTGAATAGTTAACAAGAAAATCTGTGCCTTATCCTCGTGATTCTGTGAAACAGCCCCTCTGCCCCAGTCTAGTGCTGTCCTTACACAGTTCTCTATTTTCATTTGAAAAAAAAGCAATAGTTCAAGGTACCCACTTATATGCATTGTAACGATTAAGTACATTTTACAAGGTAACAAGTGCTCAATGGGCTATACGTTCATGGTGTGTGAAGGAGCATCATTTCTCATTAAGTTTGGAAAACTTTCTCCACCCCTGTTTTGCAATTTCAGCTGAAGTGCAGCAGTTCTCTGGCTTGGCATGCAATAGCAGTGCAGGTCACCCTACAGCCTGTTCAGCTGCCAGAGCCCTTTGTGTACAAAGATGTTAATTGGTTCTAATCCACCACTAGAAGCTGTTTTGGTAGCCTGACCTCGCACCCTGAAGGACATCTTGGTGTGAAATACTAAAGAGCCCATTGAAGTGGCAAAGAAAAGAGGCACGGAGCATTCCAACACAATTCAATTTCACCACTGAAAGAGGGAGAGACTCAAAGGGAGAAGGGAAAAGGGGGACTAGGTGCTGGGATGAAGATGGTAGCGCATCATCATTCTGGCAATCAATGAACAGCACAAAGCAGTGGCTGCTGTGATGTGTAGCTTCACAATAACATCTTAGCCTCTACTTCAAGGGATTCCCACAGCCAAACTGAACATGGGAATTCTTACTGCCTGAAAGCTGCAGGGCCTCATCACGCAGCAAAAGAGCACATGGAGATACCAAGAAGCATAGGGAACAAACAAGAGATAACAGAAATCCACATGTGGCCTTTTTAATAAATTTCAAAATTTCCAGTTAAGCTTAGACTGTTTCAAAAAGCAGAAGCACAAATGGCCCAAAACATTTACAAAACTTTAAAGCTCAGGATTGCCCATTTGTCTTTCTCTTTACATCCCAGCAGCAGAAACTCTGTATCGCTTTAACTGTATAATTATTGTCATTCTATGATAAGCCAAAGCTATTCAGCTGAATATAAAGTAATCCCTCCTTTTCAATGATAGGGGACAAAAAAAAACACATTTAAACATAAAATAAGGAGCTCGGCATGAAATCAAACAACGGAGTTTAAGCATCATCATCCTCTTCCATTTCCCTTTCAAAAATTCTCAAACATGCAGCCATTGCAGTCATTTACACCCTTAAATTTAATGGAAATTTTTTCTTTTTACCTAAAAGTCTAACCTTTTTTCTGGGATGATGGCTTAGTCAAACTCTGTTCTTACGTCGGTTTTCTGCTCACTCAGTTGAAATAACAGCAGGTTAGTCCTTTACAAGAGTTGTTTAGTTTCAGTTGATGCTTTACATCAGCTATTTGGTCACAAAAGCTGCCTCTGAACACTGACCTTCCTTAAAGCGAGAACGAACATGTAGAACAAACAAACAGAAAAGGCATAGAATCAATATGTAGAAGAAACCAGAGGACTACATGATACAACCACACAAAACTTCAAACTCAGTTATGGATCATAATGTGTGCCTATGAGACAACCTCTGCATATGGAGACCTTCACTAATTAATCTGACGGACTGTTTGTCACTGGCACCGATCTGCAACACCATCACCCTGCTCGTGATGCCACCAACTATGCCTTCTGCTGCCAACTACTCTCATGCACTCCTGGCAAAATGAAATCATTACAAACCCAATGCAAGTGGATCCAATATGGAGACACGTGATACTTAAACAACACAGTAGTTCTCATCAGAGGTAAGTTGTCTCACCAAGTGCCAAAACTCTGCTTGAAAACCTATGTTTGTAACTCTTAATTTAAAGTAAGAGTGCAAGTAGTTAATGATTTACCCTGTTGTGTTCAAAAATGAGGATGAGTACTTAGGCTAGCAGACAACAGGTGGGTAAATAAACTCCAAAGAATCCCCCACCCCTTGAAAATGGTTTGTGTTGCTGCTTTTTGGGCAGAAGGGAACTGTAGCAATACTGTGAACTGATATTAAAATGTTAATAAAACTGACATTTTATAGGTCAGTTTTATTCATTTCTAAAAAAGGTAGTTTAAATTAATCAATTTAAGCTGTGTTCTTAAATTTAGTACTGGTGGCCTTAAAGTTTTATTTTGCATTAGTTCCTAATAGAAAACATGGTCTGGAGCAAGCAATTCAATTTCTTGTGTTTCTGTGTGTGCTTCCATCAAAAGTTTAAAACACAGAGCTCCTCCCAACAAATGAAAGCATTTTAAAACAAGACAGTCAGAGACTGCATACCTGCACCACCCAATGTAAGGTCCCGATCCCATAAAAAAAAAACCTGTATCCAGATCACCAGTAAAATTTTATGGACTCTTGCTTTGGCTAAGACATACTTCTGGTTAGAAAAAAAAAGGAAATTTGCGCAGGCACACATGGACACAAAAAACTGAAAACTCAACCTTTGCAGGGGTAATCATAATTACAGAGTCCACAAACAGCTGGATGCAAGCATCCTAACAGATTTGCAGACAGATGTTCTAAGCCTGATCTTAGCCCTTTTCTTTAATTTCATGCAGCAGCAAAAAATATATACTACATATAAAGAGAAATGTTTTGCCTCACATACTGATTAGAGAAAAAAGGGAAAAGGCTCAAAACCAATGCAAATTTGTGACCTTAGTGGCGCCTTCTACCCTGGCAGGTATAAAAAGAAAGGAAACACATTGTCTATACAGCCAGGCAAAAACTTGAGATTATAGCCATTATCATGAAGTCCTGATCTAATGCATTTTTAATTGACTGGTATCAATCAAGCTGTATGCTGTGTGGTGACATTCAGTGCAGCTAATCATAAAAAAATAATGACCTCCTTTAATGTGCTAAGGCTGCAAAACTGTTTTATAGGCCATGCACATTATTTCTAGATCTAACAAACCATCAGTTTCCCAAGCAATCTAAGTGTTTTTCGCCATTTATGAGAGCAAGTGTAAAAGAGAGACTGTATTTGCTGTTGCATATCTGAGTCATGTGACTGGCTCATGTTTTTGTGTTTAGGCAGCTGTCTGTAAAGGAGGGCTGTACAGGGCGAAGCTAAAACAATACTCGATGTTTACATTTTTAAAAATAAAGCACTAACTTTCTGAAGCAGGGGAAAAACTTTATTTTTAATTACACACGAATAACTGCAACTGTGTAAAAATATTTCCCAAGCTTAATCATCGATAAGTCGTAAAAAACAGAAAATGGACATGCTAACATTAGCCTAGCATTATATTAAATTGAAATAAAAACATTTTCAGCAAGAGCAAGGAGTGATGACTGACTGTAGCTGTATATGTCCAGTCAGATATCCTCCGAAACAATGATAAAACTTACTTAGTATTTTTAGGTGATGACAGCTTTAGTTTTCCTGACTCGGGCTCGTCCATCCTCATAATACAGCTACACTCTGTGAGCTTCAGGATCTCTGTCGCTAAATGTTATATCACTGCTTTAACAGCTTTGATAGTCCATCCAACAGGTAAAATAAATAATGGCATTCATTCGGAGCAACAATGCAAGGCACTTAAAATATAACCGCCTGCCTAATATTGCAACCACGCAGTTTATTAAAATTAGAATATTGCACATATTGATATTTCAATGATGACAGATATATTGTGCAGCTCTAAGATGGGCCTTGTGATACTGATGGAATACAGTGTCTTATTTTATTAACTTTAAAGTTAGTCTGTTTTTAAGCATATATGTGATATTGATTTCATTAACTTGAATGTAGGGCTGAAACATTTTTAAAAAATTGTCAACAGATTAATCGATTAGCAAAATAATCATTACTTCCAGCCCTAGCTGAATGTAGTATTGAGCTAGGGTTTAATCTAAAATGACTCCAGTCTGGATTTTACTGATGATTTTTAAACACAAGAATAGTTCAAAGGACATAAAACACAAAAAAATGCATTTCAAATGAAAGGTCACACCTAAAGGACATATTACCCCCCATGTACTGTTGCCAATTGGTGTTACTATTGAAAAAGGCTTTACGACAAAAAAACAACAAAGATCACAGCATTGCAACCATTAAAGGAATAGCTCAGCAGCATAATAATGAGGCATCAGATGAGCCCCAAGTTTTTGGGCTGATATGGCAAATCTTAATGGGGATTTGTGAATTACAAAATACAGCCCTACTTCCCCAAAACAACTGGTCTATTTTTAAGATGAGGAATGTCAGGAAGTGAATCATGAGCAGTCAGAAAAACAAGCATACGATTCACGAGGTCTGGTGTCTCTTAATGCTATAGACAGAAATAGTGTCAAAGCCCAAGCTTACATTTTAATGTCCTTTCAGAAAATGAATAAAGGCAATACGCCCACTGGACTCTTTTTCTCTACTGACAAGCTAGCTGCTTAAGCCTTATTAGAATGTGAATTGCAGAGGTGTTTCAACACTGATTTTATAGAAATTACTTTCGTAATGACAGATGAAACATTTGTTTATCATGACTACATTATTACCAATAATTAAACCTTCACAAAGAAGTATAGTGCCTTGCTCGTTTCCTTTTCATAGCATTAAATGACAGAATGCAACACTAAAACAAAGACAAGCCATTTTGCCTACTAATAGCTTTTGTCCCATTTGACATGAGAGAGACAAAGGCCTCTTAAAAGAAAAGACAAGGTCTGATGAGAAGTCGCCTTATTTGTTTATTTTCCTGCTCTGTCTCGACAAGGCTTTTCACTAGCTTCATCTATTAGACTGTTCGCAAATGAATACAACACTGGAAAAGCACCTTAATGCTGTGATCTTATAGGCCGGTGCTTTGCTGTAGTAAATAGCTGCAGCTGTCAGACTTTCATTCTGCACCAAACAAGTAGTTCTGTAGTAGTAGCAGAAAATCAGACAGAGGGTTAGGGTTATATTTTTTTTATTAACAAATTTCCCCTCCATAATAATCATAAATCAAAATAAAAATGGCTAAATTGTAGGTTCTGTTTTAAATGCTGTCCTGAAGCCCTGTTAGGGTCCTATTTTTAGGAATTTCCATGCTTCTTGTGCATGTGTGGGTTCTCACCAAGATTATAGTTTATTACAATCCCAAACATACATACTAGGTTAGCTACCATTTCTCCATTGCTTTTAAGTCTGAGGATTTGTGTGGATAGCTGTCTTGTGTGTTGGCCCTGAAATGGAATGGTAATGGGTTCACCACCTCTTGCCCTTTAATGGCCAAGAAAGACTTTAGTTTTTGATGGAGATAAGGATGGTCTTCCACTATGTATTGGGGATGGTGGATGGCTTGCTTTGGAGGGAAGCCTGCAAGGCCAACTGCTAAGGGGTGGCCTGGCTGGCCAACTGCGAATGTCCTCTTTTTGGATATGGAGGTCAGGCAATAGTGCAGTTGGCTTAAGATTGTTTAGTGGTGACGTCCAGGAAACAACTACACCACAAACAAGAAAGTCATGTGTTTGTATGTTTTGACTGTTTTCATAGCAACATATCTAAATTTACATCTAGATTTAGAAATGTTGCTATGAAGGCAGTAACAGCTAATTAGCAGTTAACATCCACCCAGACAACAAAGCGATGAGTCTGCTGCAAGATACCCGAATGCTGTTTTCAATGTCTAATTTAGCACCAGACAGTAACAGTAGTAGTAGGCACTACCACCTATTGGCCAGTATAACAGTGTGTTACTAAACAAGGACTGGTGCACTTGCTGATTAAGGTAGTCTTGATGGCTGCTTATGCAAGTTGATCTAATGAGGTATTAGGAAATGAGAACTGGACGTCTGCACCAAATAAAGTACAATAAAACACTGTCAGAAGCATGTTTCAATAAAAGCCTTTTGACAAGCTTTTAATCAATATGGTTAAACTTTTCTGCCTAGTTGGCAAAGGTAGTGCCAAACCACTAGGTCTAATATAACATGGCGCACTTCTGCTGTTTGACTCCATCATACTAGAACAGACGTTCAGGCTCTACCTTCTGTAGCTTACGTTAATGTCAAAGCAATCACATAAATATTAAAGAAGAAAACCGTTAGCAAGTTGACACAATGTTGTAATCCTGCACGTACAATATTACAGAAGGATAACTCCTAGTAGTAACCTCAGGTTACTACTAGTAGCTGGTAGGACTGGACCACCAACAACAACAATACGAATAATAATAATAATAATAATAATAATAATAATATTATTATTATTGACATTATTATTATTAACAACAACAACATTAATAATAATAATCTATTTCTTTTATTATTATCATTAGGATGGGAACAAGTTCTTTGAAGTGTCGTCTCTGCAGTTCAGATATTGAACTCTTAGCGTACGTTTTCATCCATATTATTTACCAAGAGAGTTCACCGGACTACCTGACAAACAGATCACAGACTGAAGGGTTGTGTGTCTAACCAGGTAGTCAGCAGCACAGGAGCACCACAGGGGACCAAAGGGTACTCTCACCATTCCTTTTCACTTTGTTCACCTCAGACTTCCAGTACAAGACAGACTCCTGTCATCTGCAGAATTACTCTGATGATTCTACAGTTGTGGGGTGGATCAGAGATGGATAAGAAGCTGAGTTCAGGGAGCTGGTAGACCACTTTGTAGCATGGTGTGGAAACAATCATCTCATCAGATGATTATAGATTTTAAGAGTAGCAGGAATAGGTCAAACATTATTTCCATCATGGGAGAAGAAGTGGAGGTGGTGGAGGAGTATAAACATCTTGGTGTTCACCTGGACAACAGACTGGAGTGGAGATGCAACTGTGAAGCCGTCTACAAAAAGGGACAGAGCAGACTGTACTTCTTGAGGAAGCTTAGGTCCTTCGGTGTTTCCAGCAAGATGCTGCATATCTTCTATAAGTCTGTCGTGGAGAGTGTGATCTATTCTGCCATCATCTGCTGGGGAAGCAGCATCAGGGCCAGGGACTTGAAAAAGCTTAACAAGCTCATAAAGAAGGCTTGCTCTGTTGTGGGGTGTCCTCATTGTGCAAAGAAGGATTCTTCTTGAAATGAAGAACATTATGGAGAACCCTGATCATCCTCTTCATGAGACTGTTGTATAACAACAGTGTCTAAAGTCAAAGGCTACTTCAGATCTGATATAAGACAGAACTCTACAGGAGATTCTTCCTGCCCACAACCATCTACAACAGCTCTTTAAAGAAACCTGAATAATATGAGCTACAACAACATATAAGCCATGTTTGGAATTAATAATGTATTTTGGAATTGAACTGAAAACACCAGGGGTAGCCGCAACCAGCACATGATCGAGTCACATGACTGATCATCCGCCTGTCACCTGCCTTCTTCAACACGCTCAAGTTCTGTGATTTTAGCACAGAAGTAGACCCAACTGTCGCTGTGTGAAAACAGGGATACTAAAGAGATGGTGGATCAAATGTTACCGATTTAGGTTTTTGCTCCTTTATCCAACTAATACCTGTTCGTTACCCTCATTCAGGGGTCAGCTGACTTCAATGCTAGCTAATCCTCTGCACTGAGAAATAACAGTCGTAATGGACAGATCGTGCTGAGGCGCAGTCATAGACAAATACTTGCATGTGTCCCTATTTGACTTAAAAATAAAAAGGTACCTTTTTGTAATTAGCCCAGTAAGGCAAAATTTATGTTGCTCAATTTTTATTTCAAAGGAGTTTCAGTACGCCATGTACTACCTTAGCACTGTTGCCATTTGTGATCAGTGACGGTAATCGCTATTAGGCATGATGGATATATCAAATACAACAAACGCTGCTTTAGCCTGCAAGACAAAACAATACCATTGAGGTAAAATAAACTCCCATCACCGCAATCCTAACGTCCAGCAGTAAACACTCAGCCTCTTAACATTTTAGCACTTGCTACGGTGCGTTTCTGCTCCATGGGGGGAAAAATGACCTAATGCAGAAACAAACAAAAAAATTCCCCTTCAACAACGGAAAGTCGAAATTCAAAATAAAATATTTCTTTCCTGAATGCTGGGTTTTATAAGAACTAAATGTCGATCAAAAAGTTAGAGCTACTTTAGCTATCATATTAACATGATTCATGAAGCCGTAAGGGGTTTAAATCGGTTTCATCAAGACTGATAAACTGCATATTGACAGGAAGTAGTTTTCCTAGAGGCTGACAATATCCGCTTATTACAGTAATATTTTTTATATTCTCCAACGTAACACTGGCATTAAAGCTGCGGCACAACAACCTTGTTAGCAAAGGCTGCAGCTATCTATACCAGTAGCCAGCTAACCGTGTAGCATCGTACTTAGCCTCGGCTGGGAGATGTAGTTCCTAGACACTGCCTGGGTGTGTGTCCTCGCAGCTGCTGCAAGGCTGTTCACGTCCATCGCTCGATTTGCCACCAATGTTGCCATTATTATGAGGAAAACTGAAGAGCTTTCGTCGCTCGATGTGCTTTACTGACTTCAATGGAGTAACAGCAATGACAGCAGAGGGCAAGTCATATGACAGTGACGATGACGAACCGGATGTCCTATATTGAACGCGCGCATGCGCAAATAGTAAAAACATAACTTTCAAAACATTATTTCTGCTATTTTACCTCTTGAAAACAAGTTCGGAATTATTGTAATGTTGATTTTTTTCATGTGTTAAACATTTCATATGTTACTGTTGGTCAATGTGGACATTAAAACTAGTTTCAAACATTACTTTTAGTTTAATTTGTTTTATAATACGACTCTTTCAAGTTGCCTTGACAGAACACCTGATATAAGCATTAAACCTTCGTGACCCACAATTACGTACAGAAGATGGATGGATGGATGGAATCAGCAGGTAAATACAGAGATCAGAAGAAAGTATAAAAGAAGTTTTGGAATGAAAGGCTGGAGAAACGGAAAATTAATTTTTTATTAACCTCTACTTCTAAAATCATGTTTAATCTGTTTATAACAGATATATATATGACCATGAGAAGCGCTTTTCTTTTAATAAAATATTATGTAAATACGTGGTGAAGGGACAAAGTGAATAATAATGGTGGTAAGCGAGAGGACCAACATCCTGAGACAAGTGTCCCGGATTTGTATTAATGGAATGCTCGGAACAACTGAATATATGGTGAGGCGCTAAGACACACAGATGTTTCATTTGAGTTTGCATATTCTTGTAATCTTTCTATTATAGGCTGTAGGTTGCATCACCTCCCCAGGCCATGATCTTATTTCAGTCAATTCGTTTGTTCTTAGTCTTTCTAAGCATTTACTACAATTCCGCTAGACCTAGAGGTGGTGAAATAGCTGTAATTAATGCATAAATGTTGTTAGGCATTATTTTCCTTAGACCAATAGTTTTTTTTAGTATTTTTTTCTATTTTCATAAAATCAATGCAGATATTGACCGGAATCTTTGAAACAGAAACTGCTTAGTCAATCACTTAACCTGGATGGCATTAAATTGAACTCTGGTAATAAAGTAAAACTCTTATTGTTATTTTTGACCAGGACATGTCATTTAAATCCCATATTAAACAGGTTTGTAGGATTTCCTTCTTTCACCTCCGGAACATTGCCAAAATAAAAAATATCCTATCCAGGAGTGACGCTGTAAAATCCATGCATTCGTTACTTCAAGGCTGGACTATTGTAATTCTTTACCATCAGAATGTAGTGGTATAGAGATGTTTATTTTTGTACAACTAAGTTCCGGTAAGAACATCCGGTTGACTCAAGTGGGTGTGGTATAAAAGAAACCGCCCCACGCCTCTGAGACGCATGTCTTCTTTGCGCTTCCACTGAGTGGCTCGCGTCCTGTTGGGCTTGGCTGTAAAGGAGTGACAGATCACAAAGTGTGGTATATGCGGCTTTGATTTCCTTGTGGTAGGTGTTCTCTCTTGCTGCACTATGGCTGATCTTTGTAGAAAAGCTAAGTTTAGTATGATTATAGGTAAACGCCACAGTGCTGCTTCTCCTTCTTTTCCTCTTCCTGTGTGTTTCTGTGCACAGCTATGTGGATCAGCAGGTGGGCAATTATGTTAATTCTCATTGTCGGCTCAAGTTTCTTACTTTAACTGAACTAGTGATCAACTAATTAAATCTCATACGTCTCTCCTGATAACTGGATGGCTGCTGTTTTGTCTCCAGACTAGTGTGAACTGTTGCGGCGACAAATTCCAGCACGCTCGGCTGTTTTCTACGTCTAGACCCCGGTGGCTCTTACCACTGGTTGAATTGTTTGGGGTGTAGCATCGGAGCGCCCAGCTCACATCCCGCTGCAGCGTGGCTAGTGGGCCACATTTGGTCCCAATCCTCTTTTAACTTAGTTTGGGGGAAGTTACTGGGTTTATTTTGCTTTATTTTGTAAATTACTTTTCTACGTTTTCTTTCATTATATTGTGGTGTTTATGACATTTGTTAATTTTTGTTTCTTTTGCAGCTGAGGCCCGGTGGTGGTGCTGGTGTGGTGACGGTGTCTTCCTCCTTTGTGTGCCATGATTCCTGAGTTCGGGTTGTCTCACTGTGTCTGGTGCCTTAATAAGGGTTTTTGTTTTTCTGTGTTTAGTGGAGGCCATCCCTCAGTACTGGGTCCTGCGACCGGTAACCTCAGCTCCTGTGCGGTTTTTTTTTTATTTGTTTTGTTTTTATTTGTTTTATTTTTTTCTCTTTGATAACATGTATTTTAAAAGAGTATTTTTAAATTAGGATTCAATAAATTGACTTTGTAAATCCGGATCTCTTCTCAGTTGTCACAAGTATTGGTATAAACAAACCTGTGTGCCTTTTTCTTACACGAAGGTAATATTCTCTGGGTGAAATTCCCAGGGTGGCGTTGTTGAGCTTTTTATTCTTGGGTTTGGGGTTATAGTACCTAATATCGCCACAGGATGTCCACAAAATGCAGTTAAAAGCCGTCAGCTGATTCAAAATGCTGCAGCAAGAGTTCTAATGAAAATTAAAAAGAGAGATCATATTTCTCCTATTTTAGCTTCCCTTCATTGGCTTCCTGTTAAATCCAGAATATAATTTAAAATTCTCCTCCTCACATATAAAGCCCTTAATAAGCTAGCTCCATCATACATCAGAGATCTGATTGTTCCATACGTTCCTAACAGAGCACTTCGTTCTCAGACTGCAGGTTTACTGGTGGTTCCTAGAGTCTCTAGAAGTAGAATGGGAGGTAGATCCTTTAGTTATCAGGCACCTCTCCTGTGTAACTAGCTCCCAGTTTTAGTCCGTGAGGCAGACACCCTGTCTACTTTTAAGGCAAGGCTTAAAACTTTCCTTTTTGATAAAGCTTATAGTTAGAGTAGCTTAGGTTATCCTGAGCTATCTCTGTAGTTATGCTGTTATAGGCTTAAGCTGCTGGAGGACATAATGACCACTTTCACTCTCTCTGCTACATTCTCATTCTACTCTCCAATTTTGCATTATTTGCTGTTATTTCAGCTTTTAACTTTATGTTCTCTCTCTTTTCTCTTCCTAGAAGCTACGCCTGGCCTGACTCTGTGTCTACCTGTGACACCTCTCTGTAGAGGGGCATCGTCCAAGCTTCTGCTGCCAACAACTTAATGCTCACCCTCTACTGATGATCCACATGGCCTGGCCCTCTCTTTCAGTGTTTAACCCTTTCTCTCTCCTAGACATGGCAATTGACTGAGCTTTTGATGTAACTAACTCTATTTGCCCTCTTACAGACTCTAACCGTGAAAACTGGCTCAGAGTTTATCTGTTCCTTCTTTCTAGGTGAAACGACTAAAGGAGCTACATCCATTAACATTTACTTTTTCCTTCCCATAGAAAGTACTCCTGGATCAGTGCTTCTTTGTTCTCTTTGTGTCTCTGCTCTGTTCTCTCTAACCCCCAGTCGGTCGTGGCAGATGGCCGCTCACATTGAGCCTGGTTCTGCTGGAGGTTTCTTCCTGTTAAAGGGAGTTTTTCCTCTCCACTGTCGCTACATGCATGCTCAGTATGAGGGATTGCCCGCAAAGTCAACGCCAGTGACTGTCCACTGTCTCTACATGCTCATCCAGGAGGAGTGACTGGTACAAGTCTCTAACTCGATGCAATCTGCTGTGTTTCCTTAGATAGAAAAACTTTTATCCAATTTGAATAAATAACTGAATCTGACTGCACTGTTCAGTGGTTAGGATTAATTAGAACGTATGCACCCGACTTTGTGCAGTGCCTTGAGACAAGAAGTGTTGTAAATTGGCGCTACATAAATAAACTGAATTTAATTTAATTAATTCTTGTTTAAAAAAAGAAAAATGAATAAAAGCCCAAAATAAAACCTAATTTTCACCAATAATAAGTAAATATAAAAAGAATTGTACGTGTGCCATCTTAAATCAGGTAGACTGCTGTGAAGAACAACATGCTAGTAACTGGAGTCATACATAAATGCTGAAGGCACATTCCACCCTCTTTCAATAGTTTTACATATCAGGACATAGTTGTAAAAGCTTGGTCTTTACTAGGATCTACAGTTAGTTAAATATAATCGTATATGTACAAAAACACTCAACATATTCCACACTGTCATTATTTATTACTCAAAATTGAAAGAAGAATAAAAAACCTGTAAATAAAAAATGAAATGCACTAAATGAATCAAATAAAAAATTAAATGCACTAAATGAATCAACAGTTAATAGAAGCAGGTCCTGATCCCCTCCCCTTTTTTTCAATCCTAGTGGTGTTCCAGCTTTAATGCATATGTACTCTGACTGTGCCCTCCTTTCATGCCCCCCCTTATGCTCATACACCACCATATTCTACAAGTCACTGTCCTGCTGAGGATGCGGTGGCGTAATAGGTAGAATGCCATGACTGCACACATTTTCTCCACAGAGGCTCTGGGTTTGTCATTTTCTTGCTTTCAGGCCTTGATCCATTGTCATTTGTCACAGCATGTCTTGTACAATAGCTTTTAAGTAAATTTTTAAAAATTATTTTGCACCAACCCTTTATAACAACATAATAGCAGCAGCATATTGTGCTCAGTTCCCTGAAAATAACATAAAATAACACTACAAACTGAAGTGGTGAGGACTGCCATAATGAGACTGACTGTAGTCCCTAGAGAGCTCATCCAAATGTTTTAGGCTGCAGAAAAAAAAAGTAACATATTAACGCAAGTGAAGGGCTCTTGCCGACAGGAGAATTGCCCTCATTTAACAAATACAGATTTTTCAACTGAGTCTTTTCTGATGAGATCAAAGATTCCCAAACTCCTCGTGTGTGTCCATATTTGAAAACAGGTGGCATAATGTTTATGCAAGTGCTAAGCATATCTGCTTCTGTATTCAGTTGTCATGCATTAACTGATTTCAGCTCAGCACCTCAATGACTGCAAGGTGCACAGCTCAGGGCTGCAAAACAAGCCCAAATCATCAGCCCTTCACCACCATGCTTGAGTTGATAACAGGACTTGTTCCTATATGCTTCGCCACCTATGGTGCGTGCATTATGGCCAAACATCTCTATTTTGTTTCCATCTGTCCAAGTAAAATTATTCCAGAAATATCGCTCATGGACTGGAGAGCATCATAAAAATTTGTACCCATGACCACACCAACATCAAAACGAACCCTTTCAGAGTGCTCGGCCAGCACCTCCAAAATCTCTCCAGGGAAAAGCTACGCTGATGTCTTGGACTCTATCGACAGGAAGCTAACCAGCCTGGATGCTCGTCTTGCACTGGTGGAAGTTCTCCACAGGGAATTTCAAGCTCTGAGGGAGTCTCTGGAGTTCAACAGAACAATTAGCTTCGCACACAGCTGAGAACCAAACGCTGCGGGATAACAGCTGTCTGGAGAAAATAAAAAAACTAAGAAGACCATCCTGGATATACATGCTCGGGACAACCTTGTCTTCTCCTGCATTCCAGAACAGGCACAGGAGGACGCCATATCCACGGTCCGCGAATTTCTCTAATGTCAGCTGAAACTCCTAAGAGATGAGGTAAAAAACGAAAGTTACGACTGTAACTATGGTTCACCCTAGCAAAGGTGCTCGGTGCCATCCAGGGAGCTGCTTCATAAATGGCCTCTAGAGGGTGCCTCTAGAGGCCATTTGTGAAGCAGCTTCCTGGTCATGGCAGCCCATGAGGTGGACAGGCTCCTAGTGGAGTGACATTGCATGCCACCCGGCAGGAGCCGATCCTGCAAAGAGTAAGCCACAGAGATTATCTCCACAATCCAATGTGCCAACTGCTGTCTACAAAGGGCCTGACCCCTCCGAGAGCCACCATAACAGACAAAGAGACAGTCAGTCTGACGAATGGGTGCCGTGAAGCGGAAATACGCCTCGAGCGCTCAGACAGGGCAAAGAGGCTCAGAGGGGGTACCAGGATTTAAACAGGAAAGCCGGAGCGGCAGAATACTGCCAGCCACCGCAGGCACCTTTGGAACAAAGGAAGCATTAGTCCACAGCGTAACACCGGAGTCATCCGGATTCCACCGACAACATGGCTCAGACACAGAAAGAGCATGCAATTCCCCCACCCGTTTAGCAGAAGCCATAGCCAACAGGAAGGCGGTTTTCAGGGAGAGCCACTTGAAATCCATCCTTGTAACGGGCTCAAAAGGGGGAGACTGAAGAGCCGCTAGCACCAGCGACAAACCCCACGCAGGGGCCACAGGGCGCCTGGGCGGACACAAGCGCCTGGCACCCTTCAGAAACAGCGTGACATCCCCATGCCGACCAACAGAGCCACTACCAAACCAGACATGCCAACGGGAAATGGCTGCCACATACACCTTCAAAGTGGAAGGGGATCGCCCCAGATCCAGCAACCCCTGAAGGAAGGACAGCAAATGGGAAACAGGACAGTGAACAGGTTCCAGTCCCTTACCACGGCACCAGTCAGCATAGACCGCTCACCAAGCACCATAGACGGCCCGCATAGACGCCGCCCATGCGGCAGTCATGGTCTGGGCCACTCTACCCCCATAATGGGAGACGGCAGAGCCTGCACCTGTAGAGGCCAAAGCCAGAGCTGCAGGCGGCTCGGATCGGGATGGAGAATCCGGCCCTCCTGGAAGGGAGGCGCATCGGCGAGCCGGAGCAGAGCCTGCGCAGCAGAGGAAACCAGGTCCTCCCCAGCCAGCTCGTTGTTGAGTGACTTTTCAGACAATGAGATACACCCTATAGCTGTCAGTGATCATGCTCCTGTCTCCGTAACTCAAGTAAATAGGAAAGAAAACCCGCAAAAACTGGAGGTTTAATACATAATTTCTTAAGGATGAAGATTTTATCAAATATTTTAATGACCTCCCTGGGACATCAATATCTGTTCTCTGGGAAGCAGGGAAAGCAGTGATGAGAGGTAAAATAATCTCATTCTCATCACATAAGAAGAAAAAAAGAAAGCAAAAGTATTCAGGAATTAGAGGAAACCATTAAATTGTTAGAAGCTTCCCAAGAAGAGGAAATGCTGGGCAAACTGCAGAAAGCAAAGTTAGAATTAAATGAAATTATTGATAAAAAAAACAACAATTCCTTAGTACAAAGACTTCGAATAGAAAACTTTGAACAAGGCAATAAATCAGGTACCTTTTTAGCTAACCAGCTAAAAATAAATAAAGAAAAGACAGCTATATCTGCTGTTAAAGACTCGACAGGGAATACAGTTGATGATCCTGAAAGAATAAACAGCACTTTCAGAGATTTCTACAAAGCTTCATACTCATCACAGATAGACCCATCAGATAACGACATTGATCAATTTCTGGATAAAGGAACACTTTCTAAATTATCAGATAATCAAGCGATGGCCCTGGATGTACCACTGACTTCAGCCGAAATCCAGGAAGCCCTCAAAAGCATGCCCAATAAAAAGGCTCCAGGCCCAGATGGATTTCCAACAGAGTTCTACAAAGAATTCTGGAAAATTTTAGCTCCAACATTCCACAGAATTTTGCAGGAAACTGGCAGAATTAGGCCAAATATAAATTCTGCCAACATTACTCTCCTGTTAAAACCAGACAAGGACCCAGTATTTCCTACCAGCTACCATCCGAAATTCCGTATTAACATTGATCTCGAAAATAATCTGTAAGGCCCTCACAAAAAAGACTAGAAAAGGTAACACCTCTCATAATGCATCCTGGCCAAACTGGTTTTATAAAAGGGAAGCATTCATCCACAAATTTGCGCAGATTACTTAATTTAATAGACTATTCCTACAGTAAAAATATTGAGACCAATGTATTATCTCTAGATGGAGAAAAAGCATTTTGATAGAGTTAGCTGGAAATCCTTGTTTGCAACCTTGAGTAAATTTGGTTTTGGAAACTCTTTCATAAACTGGTTAAAAATATTATAAAGTTCCCCAACAGCATGTATCTGTCAGGTACGGTGTAGCGGAGGACCCCAGAATGCAGACGAGCAGGATGCATAAGTGGTGAATGAATGATTTAATAAATAAACCTATTTCGGAAGGTGGCAACAAAAACATGTATGAACAGACAGGCAAGACAGGCTTGGCATGAACACATGACATGAACAGAGAGTAAATGATCCAAAATGTTTCCGCAAAGAAAGAACAGAATGAAGGTGTATAAATGGAACATGGTACAGGTGGAAAACAATACTGATTAACATGGTACAGGTGGACCGAATGAGGCTAATTGCAAAACAGAGACAGAGAGAACAAAACTTCACTGGAGCAAAACAGAAATTCAAGGATACAACTAATCAGGAAAGCATACAGAACATAAACTAGAACACAAGAAACTAGAGCACAGCCAGGAAAATAAGAAACAGAAACAAGATCCACAACGTAAACTGAAAACAAGAATAACTGGAACCCAAACAAAAACCCAAACACCCTCAAATCATGATAGTATCTGGGCAAATAATTCAATTCAATTCAGTTTTATTTATATAGCGCCAATTCACAACACGTCGTCTCAAGGCACTTCACAAAAGTCAGGTACATCCATTCCAATTAATCCTAATCATTGAACAGTGCAGTCAGATTCAGTTATTTATTCAAATTGGATAAAAAGTTTTTCTGTCTAAGGAAACCCAGCAGATTGCATCGAGTCAGTGACTTGCAGCATTCCCTCCTCCCGGATGAGCATGTAGAGACAGTGGACAGTCACTGGCGTTGACTTTGCAGCAATCCCTCATACTGAGCATGCATGTAGCGACAGTGGAGAGGAAAAACACCCTTTTAACAAGAAGAAACCTCCAGCAGAACCAGGCTCAGTGTGAGCGGCCATCTGCCACGACCGACTGGGGGTTTGAGAGAACAGAGCAGAGACACAAAGAGAACAAAGAAGCACTGATCCAGGAGTCCTTTTTATGGGAAGGAAAAGTAAATGTTAATGGATGTAGCTCCTTTAGTCGTTTCACCAAGAAAGAAAGAACATATAAACTCTGAGCCAGTTTTCAAGGTTAGAGTCTGAAAGAGAACACATATAATTAGTTACAGTAAAAGCTCAGTCAATCGCCATGTCTAGGAGAGTGAAAGGGTTAAACGCTGAAAGACAGGGCCATGTGGATCATCGGCAGAGGGTGAGCATTAAGTTGTTGCCAGCAGAAGCTCGGACGATGCCCCTCTCCAGAAAGGTGTCACAGGTAGACACAGAGTCAGGCCAGGTGCAGCTTCTAGGAAGAGAAAAGAGAGAGAACAAAGTTAAAAGCTGAAATGACAGCAAATAATACAAAATTGAAGAGTAGTGTGAGAATGTAGCGAAGAGGGTGAAAGTGGTCATTATGTCCTCCAGCAGCCTAAGCCTATAGCAGCATAACTACACAGAAAGTTTCAGTTCAGATTATTTAGTTAAACGGCGCTTATTTTCAACAATGTCGTTTCAAGGCACTCCAAAAGGTTCCCACTGATGGTCATTGTCATATTAAAAACCACAAGGATTGGGATACCTCTTTCTGTCAGACTCATTATAACCATTGGAAAAGAGAAGGGGTCATACAGGTAGCAGTAATGGAGGGTGTGTTTGCACCTCAACCATAACTGAGCCGGTTTAGGCTAAACCTGACTCCCCCTTACTCCATCCATCAGGGAGGGAGGAAGGCTCCCTCCCTGATAAACTAAGCCACACTTACTATAAGCTTTATCAAAAAGGAAAGTTTTAAGCCTAGCCTTAAAAGTAGACAGGGTGTCCGCCTCACCAAAACCGGGAGCTGGTTCCACAAGAGAGGAGCCTGATAACTAATGGATCTGCCTCCCATTCTACTTCTAGAGACTCTAGGAATGACCAGTAAACCTGCAGTTTGAGAACGAAGTGCCCTGTTAGGAACATATGGAACAATCAGATCTCTGATATATGATGGAGCTAGATCATTAAGGGCTTTATATGTGAGGAGGAGAATTTTAAATTCTATTCTGGATTTAACAGGGAGCCAATGAAGGGAAGCTAAAATGGGAGAAATATGATCTCTCTTTTTAATTTTCATCAGAACTCTTGCTGCAGCATTTTGAATCAGCTGAAGGCTTTTAACTGCATTTTGTGGACATCCTGATAGTAAAGAATTACAATAGTCCAGCCTTGAAGTGACAAATGCATGGACTAGTTTTTCAGCGTCACTTCTGGACAGGATATTTCTAATTTTAGCAATGTTCCGGAGGTGAAAGAAGGAAATCCTACAAACCTGTTTAATATGGGATTTAAATGACATGTCCTGGTCAAAAGTAACACCAAGGTTTTTTACTTTATTACCGGAGGTCAATTTAATGCCATCCAGGTTAAGTGATTGACTAAGCAGTTTCTTTTTTAAAGACTCCGGTCCAAAGACGACAACTTCTGTCTTGTCTGAATTTAGAAGCAAAAAATTATAAGTCATCCAAGTTTTTATGTCTTCAAGACATGCTTGTAATCTATCTAACTGGTTGGGCTCATCAGGATTTATGGATAAGTAAAGCTGAGTATCATCAGCGTAACAGTGAAAATTTATCCTATGCGGCCTGATAATTTGACCTATTGGAAGCATATATATAGTAAAGAGAATTGTCCCAAGTACTGAACCCTGTGGTACTCCACAATTAACCCTGGAGTTTAAAGATGATTTATCATTTACATGAACAAACTGGAATCTGTCAGACAGATAATATTTAAAGCAGCCTAGCGCTGTTCCCCTGATCCCTACAGCATATTCCAGCCTTTCTAAGAGAATATTATGGTCGACTGTATCAAATGCAGCACTGAGATCTAAGAGAACCAGTACAGACACAAGTCCATTATCTGAGGCCATAAGAATATCATTAGTGACTTTCAGCAGAGCTGTTTCAGTGCTATGATGAGCTCTGAAGCCTGACTGAAACTCTTCAAACAGGTCATTGCTGTGTAAATGCTCACACATTTGATTAGCAACTATTTCTCAAGAATTTTAGATAAGAATGGAAGATTGGATATAGGTCTGTAATTTTTCAAGTCATCTCGATCAAGCGAAGGTTTCTTAAGTAAAAGTTTAATTACAGCTACCTTAAAAGCTTGTGGTAGATATCCATTTACTAAGGATAGATTAATCATATCTAAAATGGGGCTGGTTATCAGAGGGAACACTTCCTTAAATAATTTGGTTGGGATTGGGTCTGACATACAAGTTGAAGGTTTAGATGAAGCTAATATTTCTGATAACTCAGGAAGCTCCACAGGGTCAAAACAGTCCAAACACAGATCAGGTTCTACAGTTATTTCCAATGTTGTCTCACTTGCTGAGGATGAAGTAATCATCTTCGGGAGTATGTCAAAGATTTTATTTTTAATAGAATCAATTTTATCTAAGAATAATCCCATAAAGTCATGACTGCTAAGAGCTAAGGGAATGGATGGCTCAACAGAGCTATGACTCTGTGTAAGTTTAGCAACTGTACTGAAGAGAAACCTAGGATTATTCTTGTTCTCTTCTGTTAATGATGAGAAATAAGCTGTTCTGGCGTGGCGAAGTGTCTTTTTTTACAACAGTAGGCTATTTTTCCAGATTAAGTAGGACTCCTCTAGGTGTGTAGAGCTCCATTTTCGCTCCAATTTTCTAACATTGTGCTTTAAAGTACGCAGCTCTGAATTAAACCAGGGAGCTGGCCTCCTATGAATAATAACCTTCTTTTTCAAGGGGGCTGCATTGTCTAATACCCCATGCAATGATGAAGTAACACTATGAACAAGAGAATCAATTTATGAAGGGGCTGAAACAGAATTATTGCCCTCCACTATGCTTTTCAGTGATAATGAGGAGATTAAAAGTGGAACAGATTAAAAAAATAACCAAACATCCTCCACCTTCTATCTTCAGAGGGGCACCAGGCAGAGATGCCCACTTTCCCCCTCATTATTTGCTATTTTCATTGAACAACTAGAGGCAGCGATCAGGCCAGCTAAAAATATTAAAGGCATAAATTGCACAAGTATTGAAAAATAAATCAGTCTTATGCGGATGATGTATTACTTTTTCTCCAGCTTTCACAAACCTCTGTCTCTCAGGTAATTGGATTGATAAATTCTTTCACACGAGTTTCATATTATTCTATAAATTGGTTAAAATCTACAATTTTTCCAATTAATTATTCTTTCCACTATTCCCTTACTACACAATTGCAGTCAGGGAATATTACATTTTTGGGTATGAATGTTTTTGGCAGATGGCAGATTTAACAAAACTAAACCACACCCCGCTTTTAAAAAAATAGAAGTTGATCTCGCTAGAGCTACACATATCACTCATGGGCAGGGTTGCTTCAATAAAAATGATGGTCTTGCCAAAAATCAATTACTTATTCTCAATGACCCCAAATAAACCGTCATCTGACTGGTTTAGATCTCTGGACTCCTTCATCACTAAATTTCTTTGTGAAGATAAACCCCTGCGTATTAGCCTAAAAACGCTACAGAAGACCCAATATAAAGAAGGACTAGATCTGCCAAACTTTCACCATTACTTCTTAGCCAGTAGGCTACAATAGATCTCAAAATGGTTTGAACACAGTCCTCTAGATGAATCTTGGCTTGATGTAGAACAGACATTATGCAATAACATTAAGATTTCAGACCTACCATTTACTAGCTCAAATATAAAATGTCATGTATGCTTTAAAAGCCTCAATATCATCTTTTCTCTGACAGCATGGAGGGAATATCTAAAAATTACAGGGTCTTCACTAATCCCATGCAGACGTACACCCATCTGGAACAACTCTGACATCCAACAAAAAAATAATATGATAAACGTTCCAGATTGGAGGAGTAAAGGAACTGAATTACTGAAATTACTGTCTAAACTATACAGGAGAATGTCTGAAATAGATAAATCAATTTCCCTTCCTATTATGAAATAGGAGGCAAATTTATCAGTCAACTCTGACTAAACATTCTGGTCTCAGACATGTTTAAGAACTTTTAAAATGACTAGAAAACCCAGTTTACAATTAATACAATATCACATCATTCATAGAGTACACTATACAGGTCAACAGATGTTCAGGATGAGTTTTGCAGTGTCTACTACTTGCTTATGGTGTACAGGGAATATACCTGACAAATAAATCCACGCACTATGGTTCTGGTAAAAGAAATGTGAAGACTTGTGAAGTTTCCGAGATGTATTATTTCACCATCCCCCTCAATATGCTTGTTGGGGAACTTAGATGATGTCACAATGGAGACAAATTCAGTTCACATGGGTTTCACTGCCTTATGTATCACTAAGAAAACTATTGTCATGAATTGGAAAAATAAAAATGTTGTTAGCATTAACCAGTATAAGAAACCTTTTGTTGGATTATATAAGTCTGGAAACATCCTCTGCCTCCACATCAAATCAATCTCTCTGGGCTCATTTTATCATCTCTGTCACCTAGCGGGGCTGGGGGGCCTTTGGCTTCATCCTGTAGGGCGTTGTTGCGGATATGGGGCGTGTCTGGATTTGGGCATCTGGGGTGTCCCTGGCTTGGAGTCGCTGAGGGGTCTGGCGCCGGGGGCAGTAGCCCCCAACTGTGTGGGGCTTTGGTGGCTCTCAGGGGTGTCATCTGGTGGCTGCATGTGATGCTTTTGGGGGGCCTGTGCTGGCGGACATAGGTTACTGGCCTGGTACCGTGCTGCTCCTGGGTGGGTCTGGTGTGGGCTCGGGGGCCCGAGGTTCCTGGAGCATGTCGCCCCCTGCCTGGGCCTGGGGGACTTGAATCCTGGCGAGTATGTTGCCAGAGTTTTGGGCTGGTGCATGCTCTGGCACCCGGCCCTGGCCCATGCATTGTTGGGCTTAGGGGCCTCCTAAACTGGCGAGAAGGTACCATCTCATTGCATGTGCTCTCTCCTTCAAGGAGTGTATTCTCCTAGTGGGGTGGAGGGTCTGTGAGAGGGGGTGGGGTGAGTTTAACCTGGTGTCAAATGTGTTTTGGGAGTTGTTCGAATGTTGGGGTATTCGGTGTAGGTTTTCTTCTGGGCGTGGGGTGGGTTGGTGGCTTTAGGGGGGATAGGCATTGTTTGGATCTGTGCAATTCCGGTTCAGATTCTAGTTCCTTGTCTTAGTTCTGGTTCCTGATGTTGTCGGTTCCAATTCTATCTGGAAGAGGGGTCGGAGGGGTCTGCATGGTTTGGGCTGGCGGGCTGGCCGCAGTTGTTCTTGGGATGGAAAGGTCTCGGCTTCTCGGTAGGTTTTGGTGTTGGCTCTGTGGGTTCTCTGCCTTTTGTGGGCTACGGTGTGGGATTTCTTGCGGGGCTACTTCTGGCTGGTGTGTGGGTGTCAGGCATATTCTCGGGTTTGGATGCTGTGGGTCTTCTTTTCACTGGGGTGCATTTTCGCAGGGGGGCTTTATTTTTGTGAGGCTGATGGGGGCTTATTTGTGCAGTGTAGGCTTTGTGCATGGCTTTTTCTTTGGGTGCTCTTTGCTGCGTTCTGTTCTCCACTGTATGGCGTGCTGTGATTGTGGGGTGGTTGTCCTGTGCAGTGCAGCTCTGGTCAGGCAGGCGTCGATGGGCTTAGTGGTTGCATCTGGCTTCTTAGCCTTGTATTCGGGTGGGGTTTGCTTGTCTGCTGGGTGGTTCCTCTGGGTGGTGTGTGCTTGGGGTTGGTGGTTTTTATCGTGTCACTGCTTGGGGGGAGCTGCGGCTTGGCTCCATTGATTTTGCTTGGCTGGCCTGGATGTTGGTGGTTCTGCATCTTGGGGGGATGCAGAACCACGGTGCGGGCTGTGACCTTTCTGTGGTGCGCTTTGGCTTGCTGGGGTCGGAGCAGGAGTTGTGGTATAGGCTGTGGTCGTTCGGGTTCGAGTGGTGCCAACACTAGTCTGGGCTGGTGCTGGGGCAGTACCCATGTCTCCACCCTGGAAAGAAGGGGACCACTTCCTGGATCCATCTGTCCATCTGTTTGATCCTGAGTTTCTGACATTGTAAATTACAGGATCTTCTTTGTCCAGATGACAGTGGGTTTGTTGTAGCAGGTGTTTGCTGGCATACACTTGCTACAAGCCCTGTCGGACCTGCTCAGGAGCAGAGACCTAAAAGGTAGGTACCGGTACGGAAAAAACAGTAATAGAAAAGCTTGCAAAGTGAGTCGAGTGGAGTCAAATAGTGCCAAAGCAATGCAGTGGAATATAAGTGTTGAGAATTGATGGATGATCTCTCTGGAGTACTAGAAATATGCAGAACGTCTTCCACAGCACTTGAACCTTTTCCTTGGTCAGGCTAAGGTTTAGGCGGTGCTGCGGAATCTCACAAGCTAGTTTGGACAGGCCTTTAGAACCCTGGGGCTGACGCCATCTGGACCTGCAGCTGCTCTTTTATCCCTGACCACACAGCTCTCATATGGTTCTGGTGGAGCCTGCTCTTAAGCATCTTTACTTTAAGTGGCTTTTGTATACTCCCAAGTAATTTCCTGTCTGCCTCCCTTAAGGCTGTTTTCTCATTCTAAGCAGTTCCTTTGGGGCACTAGTAATCCAATGTTTGCTATTTGGGAACAGAGGTCGGTAGTAACAAGTCACTGAGAATGCATTCAGCATTACCCCCTTTTGTTTTCCTGTTTTTCATTATTTTTCTACTTTCCGTACATTTTTGAGCATGCAACTAGTCCCGCATTTTTCATCCAATTTCAACAATTGATATATCAAAATATTCTGCTTGTTCTGGAGAATTATGCTATATCTTTTTGTAATATCAGCTATTAAATTTTTTTTTTAATATTCAGCTTTTTATGCAAATTTTTCCCTCAAGAATTGAATGGAAATTCAGCAAAATTCCGCAAAAACTTTGTGCTCTTTCACAGCTCACTGCTTACGTTACGTTTCTTTTATAATCGCAATTCAAGTTTTATGCATGTTTTCTGAAGTTTTCAGTTTTATAATGCAATCTAATGCCGGAATTCTCCTGCTGTACACTCTAGCCTTTTGGAAATCATGGAGAAGCACGAGCAACCTATCCTCACTTGTTTAATTTTCACTCTACCGACATAAATTATTTATCAAAGCATAGGAATCTCTTTTGGGCGTCAGAAAATGTCACATCATTGATGTGGGACTCAAAGATTTCCGGCAACAGGCCCCAAAGCAAAGCAAAGTCAACACGTCTTGAATGGGCCGACTGTAGAAATTCGAGAAAAAAATCAGAGATAAAAATTCTTAAACTCACGTTTTATCGTCGCCTTGAATCGTCACCTAAACCGTTCATTGTTGAGACATGAGCTATGTACCAATTCATCTTTAGACCTTGCTGGCACTCACAATTCAAGAATTTTTTTGATACCTTTTACCGTTCCATCAAGAAATAGGTTTGTTTCAGAGAACCAAATCTGTTCTTCCTAAAAAAGCCTAAAATTAAAAACTTTCAAAATGATCGCCTTTTTACATTGTCACAACTCCTAGATGGATTATTGTAGACACATGTAAATCTCCAGGATTGTTCACCGATGCTTGCTGATACCGATTGTCCAAAAATCTTTTAGATACCTATTACCATTTTCACGTGAAGTAGGTTTGAGTAAAAAATCTGCCTTCACTCAGTTTAAAAAAGTTCAAAATGATCAACTTTTTTACAGGGTCACACCTCCTAGACAGAGTATTGTACAAACTTGAAAAGCTCCATGATTGTTCAGCAAGGCCTGCTGATTCATACAGGGCATTAATCAAATCGATATCCCTTATAGTTTCTGAGTTTAAAAAATTTGTTCAAGAGCATATTCAGTCAGTTTTGTCTTTTTCTCAGTTTTTTCCTTTCTTTTCACCTAGTGTTGTACCTTCAATAATATATTGTCAACTAGAAAAGATTGCCATTGTCGTTCCCCTGTCTATTATGATAAAAACTGTCCAAGAATGACGATAGTCCTTAAGGTTTCCAAGTTATGGGGAGTAGTTTGGCAGGCCTAGATGATAAACAAATAGGGTGACCAGATATCAAAAAAACTGAATGCGTTGTTGTGATTATGAATATGAATATATTATTTAATAATTATACTTTGATATTTCATTAAATAATATTTCAGTCTGTTAAGGTTTGTCCGGTGAATACCACCCAATTAAGGCAGTGGATTGAGGCCAAAATTGTGTTCTGGCATATTGAACAGTCAAAACTCTGATTACACACAGATGAATTCACACATTTCTTAAAATACAAGAATATATAACAAATAAGTCACTCAAGTCAAACATATTTCTATCTATACAAACTCTTTACTATGCTAAAACAACACAACTACACTTTACCAAGCAGAATGGAAGAATAAAGGAATACTGAATGGTCTCTGTACATATAAACAAGTTGATCAAGGATGGTTGAAAACCATGCCGAGAGAGTGATACAATATACCTGCAATGTTATTTGGGGTTATGTTTTGAGAAGCCACGGAGTATCTGAAGAATCTGGCTAATGAAGTTAGAGTTAGTCTTGGAACTAACTTAGTCAATAACTGGTCTAGCTCAAACAACCTTTCACAATTGCAAGACCAGATAAAGAATATTAATAAAATTATATTATACAATAATATATACAATAAATAATACAATAAATATAAAACCAACCTCCTGGTGACCAATTCTCAACGTTTTTATTAGCTGGCCTTTATTTATTAAAATAATATTTAAAGATGTTATTAAGGAAATAGTAAATAATATTTAAGGAAATATGTGTGAATTATGACCAAATCTTTACTGATAATGGGGCTAATGTTGTTTCATTCGTTATCAGTTTAGTAAATGACTATTTAGGGAAATAGTCTTTCCGAGATTGTAAAACTAACGACCTTTGTTCAATGGCTTTAGCTGACTCAAAGTAGCAAGCAGTGTTCTTAGCGATGGTAGCGGTATGGGGCTAAGCAAAGAAAACGTTGGACTTATCATTAGAATCAGAACACATACCTTTAAAATACCACTCATCCAAGGTTTTAAATGCATAAGCTTTTACGGCTTGGTTGATGGCTGATACTTCTTGTGTGGAATCACCCTTTAAATATAAGTTTCTTAACTTTAAAAACCCAACATCAGAAACACAAACTGACAGCATGCCCTGAGGGCAGCTAATCTGCGATGCACTAAGATAGCTGAGTTTCTCAACACAACCAAACCAACTTTAATAAAATGAACTTGTTAGATTATTTCATTCAACTAAACTCTCGCCCAAACACTGACCTCTTATTTTGACTGTGCTGAGGAAAGTTGTCCTGGGATTGCACTGGAGTTTAGGAAAGCATCCACAAGTGAACAAAAGTTACGTGTTGGGGACGGGGGGTGGGTGCGTGGTTTGGTGTGGTGGTTGCGGGGGTATTCTTGTCAGGGCGTGCCACGTTCTACCCGGTCCTATGCTGAACTGCACGTTTACTGGTGCTGTAGAGCTCTACAGTGATGCGGTCCGCATTGTCCTTCCTTCAGACCGGGAAAAACTGCTACTATCCCGTTGTAGAGACAGGGTCTCGCTGGAACTCTCTGGAACACAGTTTGCTTCTGTAGACCTGCAGAAATGTGTATAAAAGTCAGGCCACACTTGCACCTTCTAATTTCCCCATTTATGATTGAAGTACCGTGTGATACACAAACCCAGTTTATTACTACTTAACTTAGTGCAAATATGATCGTGGTGAGTGCGATGGACACTCTTGATCCAGTTTGAAGTGATCGTATTGTCTTTTGCCCACAAGAGACATTAGCACGGTTTGGTGTCTCTCCTTTCCAGCTGCGCTGGGTGACCTGGCGTTGGAAGAGAGTCTGTATTAGTGGGCGCGCGGTGAACTTCCGTGACATCACGCTGTTCTCCCTTTGTTCTTTGTTCCTGCTGTGAGGCTGGAAGTAAGTAATGCAATTTATTTTTATAAATTTTCAGAAAAGTTCTTACTGGCCTTTAATGTTGTTCCCCTTTGCTGGGTTCCGGCAACAGCTAGGACGACAAGGATGTTATTGAGAGAATAGTGTGGAACACAATGTTATTCTTAAATAGCATTTAGCTGCTCCGTGCAGCAGCGAGCTTATTCTACCCCTGTTCTAAAGCTCAAAGACGGGCGCTTTCGTGCTGTATGACTGCGTGTTCGGGTGATCGGAATTCGAGATTAAACGATATTAGGCTTTCAGACGAGGCCGCCCAACTTCCGCATGGCAGTTGAAGAGTAGAAAGGAAAGTCATTTAGTGTGTCCTCATTTCATTGCTGTAAGTCGGGCAACAGGGACGAACGTAGATGCGGTCCTTCACTTGAACCTGGGGGGCACACGGAGCATGTCATCCTTTCCTGATTAACTGGGGATCGTCGACGCCACGATTCGCGGAGATCTTTGCCATGCAACTCTTACTCCTGAGGTCACTTGGGTTGTATATTGCTTGCGGAGTGATGAGTCATGACGGCCCAAGAAAAAGGTTGGCAGAACGGATCTGGATCCGATGATCTGAAGACAATTAGCCTAAGGGTTTGCATTCATTATACTTCAATCTCTACCAAACTTGTATGCAGACAGCTTCAGGGACCTGTCTGATCTCTGAAACACACGAAGGGGCAGTCTTATAGATTTTTCCTTCACCTCTCCCATGTGCCACGAAAATGTGGTGGCACTTGGATAGAAGAAAGAATAAGAGATGTGTTATTGGTGGTAAGGCTTATTCGGCACTTCTGTTTTGCACTTGGTGGATTGTTTGGTGTGTGAAGGCTCGCTCGTTGATCTAATTTCTCTCTACCGTGATATCCCTTACTTGTTATAATTAATGAGCACTTAAAACACATACTTTCTGTTGCTGTATATAACGTTTGGGCTCTACGTGTTTACACGGTTTTTTCTAGTAGTGGTAATGGGTCCATAGCTTAGCGTTAAGCAGTAGCTGCCACCATGGCTACCCATTCTGTTTTGGATTTCTCTCTCTGAGTCCTCCTCTCTCCTTCTCTCTGTGTCAGATGTTCAGTTTGTACTCCTCTGCCTCCTTTTTTGATAGTGGTACGTTTAATAAATGTAGCATTTTTGTAGCTTTTGGAGGGGAGGGTTGTCGATTTGGAGCCTGGCGTCCGCATGTTGACCAACCCGCCAGAATAGCGCGCGGCCCTTAGCCAAAAAAGCGCGGAGCCCCGAGGGTATCTCCCTGTATCAGGTCCTCCGGCAGAGCCCGTCAACCGGTTCTCAGGCCCGGCTGGGTGACGAACGTAGGAACCCTAGTCCTAGATCTCAGGCTCTCACAGGTCACGGGCACCACCCATCTGCGTTCTAATAAATTTTCCCCGCTCAGCGACACAGCCCTGAGAGCCACTCTGGGAATTGAACTTCCATAGTCAGAACGTGGCACTAAGAGACACCAGCGACCATAGTCGAAGGTCTGCCAGGGGCCAGACGGGCGACCTCAAATCCTACCTTAAACTGCTGGCTTAAGGATACCTTAATACAGTAAGATTGAATTCATGCTGGCGATCAATGACACCCCGCATACAGTCAATCGGGGTCACTAAGTTGTGTTGCTTCGTGTGTAAGTTTGCCAAAACAATGTCGGACTCCAGTAAAATTATCTCTGTCCCCTCCACCGATTTAACCAGTGATGACATCTCTGCCGAATGCTGTCATTCAAAAAACGCTGGCTGTCTAGGTGGTTTCCAGAAAACAGACGTGGTCTACATTGATAATTGGTCGCACATTTTGGGAAAACCTGGTCTCATCCGGAGGACGCATCCCCACTTTTGATGGAGCCAGCTCTTCTTTCTAGGATCTGTCCGAGATTTATTAGTTCTCCAAACCTCTACACCCAGGGTTCGACAGAAGCAGGGTCGTAGTTTAATACCCTCTCTTGCAGCTTCTGTACTGCTACCCACACCATTACCCTAATTAAGACAGTGTCTCGCCCACGGCCAAATTGAATAGATTGAAAAAATTATCTAAAAAGAGGAAATCAGGAAATTCTAATAAAATAACCCAACTTAGACTAAAAAAAACAATAATATGTGGCTTACTGAACATAAGATCTCTCTTTCAAAGACTTTGCTAGTTAGTGACCTGATTGTGACAATCAGATTGATTTATTTTGCCTCACAGAAACCTGGCTGTCAGCAAGAGGATTATGTTAATATAAATGAATGCAGCTCCTACTATTTATTTAAATTTTCACATCCTCAAAATACTGGGCGAGGAGGAGGAGTAGCACCCATTTTTCATCCCCAATTTATTGACTAGTGCCCGACCAATCAATAGCTACAACTCTTTTGATAATTTTAATCCTTAGTTTTCCTCATCCAAATTGCAAAGCACTAAAACCACTTCAGTTTTGTTTGTTTTTGTACCGTCCACCAGGCCCTTACTCTCATTTTAGTGGATCAGTTTTCAGACCTTTATAAGATCTGATTTAGTGTTAAATACAGATAAAGTTATTATAGTGGGGGATTTTAACATTCATGTTGACACTGAAAGTGATAGCTTAAATATCAGCCTTTTAATGGTATCTTAGACTCAATTTGGCTTTACTCAAAACATTAATCAACTCTACCCAATGTTTTCTTCATTCTCTGGACCTTGTGCTGACATATGGCATTGAGTGTACAGACATAACAATATTTTTCTCACAACCCTGTGCTGTCTGACATTTTTTTATAACCATTTGAGTTTAATATTTAACCGAGTACTCCACACCTGAAAGAAAATTTCATTATAGTAGATCATTATCAGACGATGCTGTAACAACCTTTAAAGAATCTGTTCCACTTTATTTTGCTCATTATCACAGAAAGCACAGTGGAGGGCAATGATTTTGAGTTTCTTCCCTTCACAAATTGATTCTCTTGTTCGTAGTGTTACTTCATCATTGCGTGTGTCGATCGGACAATGCAGCCCCCTTGAAAAAGAAGATAATTATTCAGAGAGGCCAGCTCCCTGGTTTAATTCAGAGCTGCGTACTTAAAGCACAATGTTAGAAAATTGGGCGAAAATGGCGCTCTACACACCTATAGATTCCCCAGTCCTACTTAATCTGGAAAAATAGCCTACTGGTGTATAAAAGATACTTCACCAACTAGAACAGCTTATTCTCATCCTTAATAGAAGAGACAAGATAATAATCCTAGGTTTCTCTTAGTACAGTTGCTAAACTTACACAGAGTTCATAGCTCTGTTGAGCCATCCATTCCCTTGGCTCTCAGCAGTCATTATTTTTTGGGGATTTCGTCCAAAATAAACTTGTTTTCTATAAGAAGAAAATCTTTTGACACACTCCCGAAGATGATTACTTCATCCTCAACAAGTGAGACAACATTGGAACATAACTGTAGAACCTGATTCTTTTTTGTGACTGTTTCTATCCTCTCGGAGCTTTCCTGAGTTATCAGAAATATAGCTTCATCTAAACCTTCACTCTTGTATGTTAGAACTCAATCCAACCAAATTCTTTAAGGAAGTGTTCCCTCTGATACCAGCCCCATTTTTAAATATGATTTATTTATCTTTAGTAAATGGGTATGTACCACAAGCTTTTAAGGTAGCTGTAATTAAACTTTGCTTAAGAAACCTTCGCTTGATCGAGATGATTTAATAAATTACAGACCGATATCCAATCTTCCATTCTTATCTAAAATTCTTGAGAAAATAGTTGCTAATCGAAATGTGTGTAGCATTTTACACAGCAATGACCTGTCTGAAGAGTTTCAGTCAGGCTTCAGGAGCTCATCATAGCACTGAAACAGCTCTGCTGAAAGTCACTAATGTAGTTCTTATGGCCTCAAGATAATGGACTGTGTCGGTACTGTTTCCTGTTATGGATCCATGTGCTAGCATTTTTTGATACAGTCGATCATAATATCCTCTTAGAAGGCTGGAATATGCTGTAGGGATCAGGGAACAGCACTAGGCTGGTTAATCTTATTTGTCTGACAGATTTCGCATTTGTTCATGTAAATGATAAATCATCTTTAAACTCCAGGGTTAATTGTTGGAGTACCACAGTTTCAGTACTTGGGCAATTCTCTTTAGACTATATATATGCTTCCAATAGGTAAAATTATCAGGCAGCATAGGATAAATTTTCACTGTTACGCTGATGAGCACTCAGCTTACTTATCCATAAATCCTGATGAGCCCGAACCAGTTAGATAGACTACAAGCATGTCTTGAAGACATAAAACTTGGATGACTTTAATTTTCTGCTTCTAAATCAGACAAGACAGAAGTGTCATCTTTGGACCGAGTCTTTAAAAAAGAAACTGCTTAGTCAATCACTTAACCTGGATGGCATAAATTTGACCTCCGATAATAAAGTAAAAAACCTTGTATTATTTTTGCCACAGACAAGCCCTAATGATTGACTCCATCATACATCAGAGATCTGATTGTCCATATGTTCCTAACAGAGCACTTCGTTCTCAGACTAGCAGTGTATTTGCTGGTGTTCCTAGAGTCTCTAGAAGTAGAATGGGAGGCAGATCCTTTAGTAGTATCAGTCTCCTCTCCTGTGGAACCAGCTCCCAGTTTTAGTCCGTGCGGCGGAAACCCTGTCTACTTTTAGCTAGGCTTAAAACTTTCTTTTGATAAAGTTTAGTTAGAGTGGCTTAGGTTATCCTGAGCTATCTTCCTTATGTTTACCTCGTCTTCTTTCTCCTCCTTGTGGAATGGAGTAAGGGGGATTCAGTTTTAGCGCTAAGACCGGCTAGGGTATTGTTGAGGTTGCAACCACCTCCGTTTCTGCTACCTGTAAGTGACCCCTCTCTTTTCCATGGTTTATGGTCAATCTGACAGAGAGAGGTATCCAAATCGTTGTGGTTTTTAGTATAACCATGGCCATCAGTGCCTAGAATGACAAACTGTCTACTTTTAAGGCAGGCTTAAAACTGTTTCCCTTTTGATAAACTTTAGTTGAGTGTCCTTAGGTTATCCTGAGCTATCTCTGTAGTTTATGCGCTGCTATAGTCTTAGGCTGCTGGAGAATAATGACCCTTTCAGCCTCTTCGCTACATTCTCACACTACTCTTGCCAATTTTGCATTATTTGCTGTTATTTCAGCTTTTACTTGTTTTCGCTTCTCTTGTTCTCTTCCTAGAAGCTACACCTGGCCTGACTCTGGTCTACCTGTAACCACCTTTCTGGAGAGGGCATCATCCGAGCTTCTGTGGAAACAAATTAATGTGCGCAACCACTAACCGATGATCCACAGTGCCCTGTCTTTCGTGTTTTAACTCTTTCTCTCTCCCTAGACATAGCTACTTGACTAGCTTTTACTGTAACTACCTCCTGTGCTCTCTTCAGACTCTACATTGAAAACTGGCTCAGTGTTTATCTTTTCTTTCTTCTAGGTGAAACGCTAAAGATCTACATCCAATTAACATTTACCTTTTCCTGAAAATAGAAAGTACTCCTGGATCCAAGCTTCTTGGGGGTATACGTTTGAGTCTCTCTCGGTTCTCTCTAACCCGCCGATCGGTCGTGCGATGGCCGTCACACTGCATCCTGGTTCTACCACAGCTGATGGTTTCTTCGCTGTTTGAAGAGGGAGTTTTTGCCCTCCACTGTCGCTACATGCATGCTCAGTATTAGGGATTAGCTGCAAAGTCACACGCCAGTGACTGTCCACTGTCTCTACATGTTCATCCGGGAGGATAGAATGCTGCAAGTCACTGGACTGGATGCATCCTGCTTGAGTTTCCTTAGATCGACCAAATGTTTTTTATCCAATTTGAATAAATAACTGCAGCTGACTGCACTGTTCAATGATTCGATTAATTGTAATGCATGTACCTTACTTTTTGTGAAGTGCCTTGAGACGACATGTGTTGTGAATTGGTTGCTATATAAATAAACTGAATTGAATTGTAATTGTGAACATTGGAGGTGTTGATCGAAAGGAAATCTGGGTCTACAGCCAAGATGGTCCTGTGTCACTGAGAGCCATTGTTAAGTGCATGCTTGCACGTACAGCTCTCGTTCACCACCCTACAAGTTGGTGGCGCATTGTCCCATGATGATTTGCGAATGTTTCCACGTCGAGAATAAATCCTTCTCAGCAGCAGTAGAATGCATCTGTGTCGGAGGCTTTCTAGCAGCTTTTAATATGATTCTAGAAATGCACCGAAAGTGTTGTCATGCATTTTATAGACCTATGCCCGGCATCGTTTCTCAGTGCGACCGGCCAATCTTGCTTGGAGAGGTCCAAAACATCAATTCGGTGAATAGAACGGTGCTTTATAAAGACGTAGTCGGGCAGGTGGATAATCCGCCATCTTAGGAATCTGTGGTTGTGCCTTCCATCGTCGGCACTCCAGACAGATACTGATATTTCCGGATAGCTTCTCTGCCTCGTATGATCCAAATTCTGCGTCTTAGCTCGACAAGAACCTGTTCTGGCCCAGGGTGTAACAGTGACTCATCTACAGGGGTTAGACAATGAAACTGAAACACCTGTCATTTTAGAGTGGGAGGTTTCTTGGCTAAATTGGACCAGCCTGGTAGCCAGCCTTCATTAATTGCACATTGCACCAGTAAGAGCAGAGTGTGCCAAGCTTCATTAGCATGGTAAGACCACAGTTTTGGCCTCAAAAATGATTGAATGCACAAAGCATTATGGGTGACATAAAACCAGAGATCAAATAGACGGACAAACTTGTTTGGTGCACGTCTTGCTGGCACATCTGTGAACCAAGACAGCAAGTCTTTGTGGATGTATCAAGAGCCACGGATATCCAGGGTAATGTCAGCATACCACACAGAAGGCACAACCACATCCAACAGGCAGATTTACTGTTGACGGCAAGAGGAAGCTGTCTGAAGGGATGTTCAGGTGCTAACCCGGATTGTATCCAAAAAATACATAAAACCACGGCTGCCCAAAATCATGGCAAATTAAATGTGCACCTCAACTCTCCTGTTTCCACCAAAACTGTCCGTCGGGAGCTCCACAGGGTCAATATACACCGCCGGGCTGCTATAGCCCAAAACTTTGGTCACTCATGCCAATCCACAAACGGGTTTTTCAGTTTCAATGGTGCATGATGGGCGCAAATCTTGGGCTGTGGACAATGTTGAAACATGTACTTGTTCTCTGATGAGTCCACCTTTTATCTGTTTTCCCCTCATCCGGAAGGATGTTACGTTGTGGAGGGAAATCCCCAAAGAAGCGTACATCCAGACTGTTGGCATGCCCAGAGTGAAGCATTCGTGTGTTTGTATCAGGATGGTTTGGGCTGCCATATCATGGCATTCCCTTGCCCAGATACTTGTGGCTAGATGTGCGCTTTCCCTGCCCAAGGACTACGCACCATGTCCTTGAGGACCATGTGCATCCCAAGGTTCAAAACATTGTATCCCGAAGCGGTGCCGTGTATCCTGATGACAATGCACCAATACACACAGAGCAGACTGGTGGAAAGATTGGTTTTGATGAACATGAAGTGAAGTTGAACATCTCCATGGCCTGCACAGTCCACAGATCTAAATATTATTGTAGCCACTTTGGGGTGTTTTAGAGGAGGTCAGGGAAACGTTTTCCTCACCAAGATCTCACGTAGTGACCTGGCCACTATCCTGCAAGAAGAATGGCTTAAATCACCTCTGACCACTGTGCTAGGACTTGTATAATGTCATTCCCAGACGAATTGATGCTGTATTGGCTGCAAAAGGAGGCCCTACACCATACTAATAAATTATTGTGGTCTAAAACCAGGTGTTTCAGTTTCATTGTCCAACCCCTGTATATCCTGGATAATACGTTTTGTCAAAGAGGTGGCATGGGTCCAAAATAACAGGGTGGATGGTGTCTAGTGTCAGTCCTTCCGCTTGCCGCAACCGGCCACCGACTCAGACAAGCTCTGTAGCTTTGTCATATACCGGTGATAAAGATGCGAAGCGACTGGTTGAATGCAGAGTCTGTCCAGCCTTGAGAACTTTTAATTCTTCGGCAAAACTGTCTCCTTGAGCTTTCTGTAAAATCAGTCTCTCTGCTTGCAAGTAGTCAGCAGCCGAACAGGTGACTGAAGTGCTGACATAAGCCGCCCCATGAAGGAACCTAACAGTTTCGTGAAGAAGCCTTTTCCAGGTTAAGAACTTGCTGGGGTCAGGAAGTTCAGTGGACGAAGTACTGACAATCGCCACAAAGGCAGATTTCCTAACCTCTATTATGTTTGGTTCCATCTCGAATGAGGGCATGACGGGCCACTCCGTCTTGGAAAGGTAGAGGAAATGTGGACCCCGGTTCCAATGGTGATCATGCATCATCTCTTGCAGAGTGAGGCCACGAGTTTTATCATCAGCTGGATTACTTAGAGAATCCACATACCGCCACTGGTCTGCATTAGTCAGATTCTGAATCTCCGCAACGCGGGTTCCCACGAACAATTTGTAGCAGCATGAGTCTGATTTAATCCAGTGTAGTACAGTTGTAGAATCTGACCAAAGGGTAATGTAGTCAGAAGATATCGCAAGCTCGGTCTCTATGACTTTGGCTAGCTGTGCGCCTGCTAGAGCAGCACTGAGCTCAAGTCGCGAGATGGACAAGGTGCGACTGTTGATCTGGCAAAGATAAAAGTGACATAGCTGTGTTGATGGTCATCTATTGTCTGCATGTAAGCTACTGACCCATAGGCACGTTCAAAAGCATCACAGAAGATATGTATGTGATGTGTTGCTCACTCAGCATCAACCGTTGCTGGTGCATAAGGACGAATCAGTTTGAGCTGTTGTATGGCAACATATAGCCCAAAGGGTCATAAAGCCTAGCAAGGATGCTGTAGACATTGTGAAGGGTGGCAACTGAAGATTCATTATCACAATGTTTGTAGCTTAAAGTGTCATTCAAACAATCCCAGCACAGTCCTAGCATGGGCTCATACAAGTTATCCCTGGTTTTAGATGGCCATAATTCACTGCTAACTGACCGTGCCTCAGGGGGGAGGTGTGAGACTACTTCGGGAACATTACAGGCCCACTGTCGTATCTCAAATCCTCCTTGGCTCAGAAGAGCTTGCAGCTTGTCGATCAGAGCTCTAGCGTCCTCAGCTCTTCTCACGCTATGGAGGCAATTGTCCACATAGAATGAGTTTTCGGCCACCTGCATGAGTAGGGAGTCTGGTGGTTCATGGTCTCTGACATGTTGGTATAAAGCATAGACAGCACAACAGGGACTACACGTCGTTCCAAAGGGTAGCATTTCCCATTGGTAGATACGAGGTTCAGACATTCGTTGCATATCCCGCCACAACAATCTTAGGAGTGGTTTATCATAAGGCAATAAGCGGATTTGGCGAAACATAGACTAAATGTCCCCACTGATTGCCACAGCATGACATCGAAACCGCAGCAAAACTCCGATCATGGTGGGACCGAGAGTGGGGCCAGGTAGGAATTGATAATTCAGGGATAAGCCATTTAGAGAAAAGGAACAGTTAAAAACTAAACATATTAAACATATTGCCTAACTCACATGTCATCTAGCTCTTCATGGAGGGCAGATACTGTCGGAGTGTGGGAGTTTTTATGTATTTTTTTTGCCTGCTGTTAACACTGTGGTGACTTCCAAGTCCAAGCCTCAAAGCTCCTGCAACCTTCAGCCTTGGCTCAAAGTCTGCTTTGGATCCTGCCTCAGTCAGAGCTTCAAATCCTTCAAGAAACTTACCTGGCCCAAGTACTAGCTGACAGCTCAAGCCTACCTTCTTCAGTAAGCGAACCCTGCTCACACTCCAACTATTACCTTCACATGCAGCTTCCAGAAACCTCACCAGGTAACACACATAAAGATCAAACTGTCAAGACCTTACCTGAACCTTCCCTTTAGGCGACTGTGGCTCAGTAGGAAGAGTAGTCGTCTTGCAATGAGAAGGTTGTGTGTTCAATTCCAGCTTCCTCCTGCCATATGTCGATGTGCCCCTGGGCAAGGCACTTAACCTCAAGTTGCCTACCGATCGGTGTATGAATGTGTGAGCGTTAGTGAGTGCGATTGGGTAAATGTGGCTATAGTCTAAAGCGCTTTGAGCGGTCTGTATGACTGGAAAAGCGCTATATAAGTTCAGTGCATTTACCATTTGAGAATTTACCACCTCCTTAGACTCAGCAGCTGCATTACCGTTCTCCCAGGCCCCACATTGTTCTTCCTCAGCCAAGCTCAACCCCAGCTCCAGTAAGCTAATTAAAATCATTCTGCCACTGTCTTTATCTGTTCCTCTGAGTAACGTACTCCCTTCAACTCTCCTGAACAGTTTGGTGTTTCCCAGGTGTTCATCCCTGTAAAAATAAACCTTTTTAAACGTTTCTCCTGCCTCCTGAGTGTCTCTCTGCATGTGGGTCAAAACCATTAAGAAAACGATGACAGATACAAACTACAGCCTAACGTTAATTAGTCACTTGGCTCAACACAACGAAACTAGTTCGAAGTAACAAACTTAAACACACAAATATTCAAGGAAAGGTACTATAAATGTGCCACAGTGGCTTCGAACTTACTGTGTCTATAAACGCACACAAAGGGAAAAACAGGGTGCTCAGTATCAGTATCAGTATCTCTTCAAAACTTAGAAGAAATTGTTTAGAAACTAAACTCTTATTCCTGCTGTCTTAATGTTTTACCCAAAGCTTCCATTAAAAAAGCCTTCAAATAATAAACACATCCCTTTTGTCAGGTGTTACCCCAGCCCTAAAAACAGCAATCATCAAACTGCTATTGAAAAAGAGCAACTTGAAAAGGTTGCTACTGCAGAACAACAGGCCTATCTCAAACCTCCCCTTCATCAGTAAGATTATTGAAAAAGCTGTGTTTCAACAGTTCATCAACTTCCTAACAATAACCAACAACTTCGATGTCTTCCAGTCAGACTTCCTGCTCATCACTGTACAGAGACTGCTCTTGACAAGGTGTTCAATGACATCCGTATAAATGCAGACTGTGGAAGAACCACAGAGCTGGTATTATTGGACCTTAGTACAGCATTCAACACTGTTGACCACTCCAGTTTATTAGAGCGCCTGGAAAACTGGGTCAGCCTTTTTGGTACAGCACTCGATTGGTTTAAATCCTACTTGAAGGACAGGTACTTTTTTGTGTCAGTAGGTAACTTTACATCAGAGACCACAAAACTCACGTGGCAGTCCCCAAGGGTACATCTTATGGCCCCTCCTATTCAATATCTACATGCTCCCCCTAACTCAGATTATAATAAAGAACAACAAAAGTTATCATAACTATGCAGACGACACACGGCTATGCATTACAATGTCACCAGGTGACTATGAACTCATTCAAGTGCTGGGTAAATGCTTAGATGAAATCAATGCATGGATGTGCCAAAATTTTCTTCAGCTGAATCAAAACGAAACTGAAGTAGTAATCTTTGGACGAAGGGAAGAGCATTTAAAAGTTAGCACACAGCTTCAGTTAATACAGCTAGAAATCACCAATCAGGCTCTTTTCTGGGTGTAGTTGTGGACTCAGACCTGAACCTTCAGAGGCACATAAACACAGTAACAAAGTTGGCCTTCTATCACCCAAAAAACATATCCAGGATTAAAGGACTAAAGTCTCAGCAGGACCTTGAAAAACTATTTTATGTGTTCATCTTTATTACAATTGATTACTGCAACGGTGTCTTCATGGGTCGATCAGAGAGCTGCAGTTGATCCAGAACGCTGCTGCCCGCGTCCTCACAAAAACTACAAAAGTGGAGCACATCACCCAAGTTCTAAAGTCCTTATACTGGCTTCCTGTATCTCAAAGAATAGACTTTAAAATACTTCTGTTAGTCTATAAATCACTGAATGGCTTAACACCAAAAAACATCACAGACTTGTCAGTGTATCAACCACCCAGACCTCTCAGGTCTTCTGGCTCAAATCTACTCTGCATACCCAGAACCAGAACCAAACATGGAGAAGCAGGTTTTAGTTCTTATGCTCCACTAATCTGGAATAGATTCCCAGAAAACTGTAAAAGTGCTAAAACCCTAAGTTGCTTCAAATCAAGATTAAAAACCTATTTCTTTAGAGTGGCCTTTGACTGTGCTATCTAAACATTATTAGTTAAGTTTTCAATCCAACTTCCCTTTCATTTTCTTATCAATCATTTTATCATAATTTTTTTTTTTCTTTTTCTTTTTTTATCTTATTTTAATTATTCATTTTTATTCTCTTTAAATATTTGTGTCCGTTAATTATTTAATAACCTTCATGCCACTATAATGTATTTTATCTCTTTTCCTTTGAATTGTCTTCCTACTGAAATGTGCTATATAAATAAACTTGCCTTGCCTCGTCTTGCCTTGCGCGACTCACTTTTACAGTGACACTTCACATCATGTGAGATTGAAAAATAACTTTGGCAAACTTCATATAAATCCCTCAGAGATCACCTTTCATTGGCCTCACCCAGTTATAAGCCGTTTTCCAGTCTTTGTTGTAGCTGCATTTTCTTTACCGTGACATACTTTCCATTATATTCTGTGTAGTGTACTGATGTAAGCTATACAAGAAAATAATTTTCTTGTTCTGTTTTATTTTACTAGCAAAGTGGTGCGCAGGTTGGTCATGATATGAGACGCTAGTGCGTATTTAGGTTAGTTTTTCATCTTATCAGAAATTGACCCAGTCAAATATTGTTTCTGCTTTATTTATGGAAAAAGCCGAACAACACCACCAATATGGAGTTCCCTGGGTTCACCAAATTCTCCAGAGACGGAACCAGTTTTGAGAATACCACTACCTACTCCAGGAGTTGCGTCTGGATGACGATTGCTTTCAGCGGTACTTCCGTCTATCCAGGACCCAGTTTGATGACCTGCTGTCCCACGTTGGGGGACGAATCAGACTCCGGGACACCAACTACAGGCGATGTATCCACGCTGCAGAACGCCTGTCCATCAGTCTTCGGTGAGTAAATAAATCTCAGCTCAATAGAAAAACAGCCAAATTTTCCACATCTTCTAAATATGATAAACTTTTTTATGCCAAAACATTTGGAAGCGGACAGCCAACATACACCAGCCAAGAGCTGATATGACAACAGAATGTGTTCACTGTAGAATGGTAGCGATAAGTATTGAATAATTATGTAATTAAAATAACGGCTGATCTGCGACCTAGAAATTAGACTGGCTGACACATGCATCTGAAAATTAACTACTTAAATTAAATACTTATGAATGAAATAATTTTCTACATGAACAGAAAGGAGCAACTGCTGTGAGTTTCATACTTGTGAGTTTGCACAACTTTTGCTGAAAAGAGGGCTATAGACACAACATGAATTGCCTGAAAAGTGGTTTTTTTTAAATCTAACGAAATTCGCTCCGCATCGATCGCTGGTTTTGCTTCGCTCTATTTGCCCTAATTTGCGCTGCTTGCATCTCTAGGACAGTGTCCTTCGCATCGCTTCGTATCGCTTCGCTTCTGAACACGCCTCTACATACAGATAACATGTAAATCACACGCTTCGGTTGTGACATTCGCGTTCGGTCTGAATGCACCATAAAACAGCTTGTACTGCTGTTACAACACCTAGTGTTATAAAGACCGCTCGTGAGCGCATGCGCCATTCAAAACTTTCCAGCATAAGACGGGACTGTAAAGCGGAGCGAGTTGGAAATTGTTCACATCGTATGCGTAATTGACCAAAGAGTAAGTAATGCTAAATGTTCAAATCTTTGGTTAACATTTGTTAAATATGGTTTCAAATGTGGTTGGAAATGTTATTGTATTTTGAAGCTGCTTTGTTATCTTCAACTTCGTAATCTGCAAATAATGCTGGTTTATTCTTTCTTGCACCTCAGCCCGCATTTATATCATGCTAAAAAGCAGAGGTGATGTCATTTTTGCACAAGTTAATGAGAATATGGGGCGTTATTGTATGCAAAGGGATTGCAGGGTTTTATTGAATTCTTTTTCTGATGCACATGAAAAATTCCAGAGCACCCGTGTTTATTCAGATGTAGTTATATTCGGCCACTAGAAAGCAGCATGGTATTATTTTTGGTCTGAAAATGTAATGTTGAGCCCAGATACAGATGTGTACCTGTTGAAGATTGGTTTTACCTATATTTAGCCATTTGATGTAACGTTATTATGCAACCTTATATTTTGATATTAATAATAATATTACTCCTTTATTTTCATTCCAGACCACATATATGAGGGCACATGTTTTAGTACTCCTACCTCATCTTGATATCTATACAACTAGATTGGAATGTACATTGTGCTCACTTGTGCTTTGCTGTGCTGTGATAACCTCGAAACAGAATTCAAATACAGGGCTGCATGAACTCTCTGTTTCCTTTGTGTTCTGACCAACATGCCAGGGACACACCCACAGATAGGTGATTATTACCTATACAGTTCACCCTTTATCACCTGAGCCACAACTAATCAACAGAGGTCCTTCGAGCCGGAGGTTGGTGTTGGCCCAGGGTTGAAGAGTAACCTGACGACATGCAGTCCACTCCATATCAACCAGAAACTGTTCGACTACGATGTCAGATCCATATGCCTGTCTATCTTCAAGATCACAATTTGAGTGTGAGCCAAAGACATGCCTTTCAGCCATTAGCCCCTAACACAGCACAGCAAGCCCAGGGTACTGAAGAGTGGCAACAACGTCCATCAGGAGTGGGAGCACAGATGGAGACTCAGCTTTCCTCAAGAGCAGACAGCCCTATAAGTCAAAGTGGTGTTGATCCCATGGAAGCCTTGGCTACTTCCTATGAAGAGAGTCAAGCCAGCAGCCAGAACATGGAACCAAAATCTAATTTGCCTGGTGCTCCTAACTCACTCCCACAGTCTCTCTCCTGCTACAGGCCATGGGAAAAAACCCCGCAACAGTCAGCTCCAATGGGTTTCAGCTGATTTCACCTTTTCATCAGATGCAACCACTATATCCTACCCACCTCACATCTAGACCTGCCTTCTCTGCCCTCCCTGTGTGCACAGAGTCAGCAAGCCACTACTGAATATCCAGACAGAAAGCCGGTACTTTATGACTTCTTAGGCAAAATGTTGAGCGAGTTGCAGATAATGAGAGACCAGGTTACATCCTCAACTCCCAGTAAACCCCAACCAGCTATGATTCGTCAAGCATCTAGTCTACCTTTGTATGACACCTCTGCCAGGACGAATACTGATGCACCTTACCAGTATCAACGACCTCTGGATCTTCACACCAGTAATCCCCCCTATGCTTGGTACCCACAGCCTCAGGTGTCATTATCCAGACCTCCAGCTTCAGCATCCCAAGCAGCTCCACAACAACTCCAAACACCATATTGTAGGGATGCAATGCTACAGCCTCAGGTGTCATTATCCGGATCCCACCACGCTTTACCACCCCAGGAAGCTCCACAACTAATTCCTTCCCATCTACAAGCACCTATTATACACCTGCTGTACAACTTACCACATTCCCAGCAGCCCAAGAACATGCTTACAAGGGGTCCTAAACCAAAAATACCAGATTTTGTCACAAAGAATGCCAGTGAATTTAATCGCCTGAAAATTGCCCTTGGCAACCTATTACCTCCAGATGCCACTGAACTATTCAGGTACCAAATCCTTATGGATCATTTGAAGCTTGAGGAAGCTCGCTTGGTGGCAGACTCCTTACTGAACTCTCTATTTCCCTATTCCAACACAATGGCTGCCTTGAACGAGAGATATGGACAGCCCCATAGACTCGCCCTCAAAAAGATAGCCAGTGTGATGTATTCACCAGATATAAGAAGAGGGGATACAGAAGCATTTGAGAGATTCGCTTTGCAGATCCAATCTCTAGTAGGCATGCTTAACACTTTGGGCCCTGAAGGTGAAGCAGAATTACAATGTGGGTCCCAGGTAGAACGACTCCTGACCAAATTACCAGCTGAGATGAGGTCAGGGTTCCAACGTCACTTGGGTCACCTTCCTGGAAATGTATACAGACTTACTGATTTGTCTGAATGGCTCCAGTATGAGGACTTCAAGTGAGAGGTGAAACCATCAGCTCGCTCAACTACCATACTTCATGGAGCTAATGATAAATACACATCTAATACAGTTCAGTCCCCCTAAGAAGAAAGCCTTATCTGTCGTGGAATTTTTTTGGGTCAGACCAGCTTGCAGGGAGATACTCAGGAGCCAAGAGGTAAGGTTTTGTTTCATATTTATTTTGAGGTTTGAACAACGCAGGATTCTCAGCCAGTAGTACAGGAAACGAACAGAACTTACAGGAACTGAACAGGAACTACAGGGGTTGGACAATGAAACTGAAACACCTGGTTTTAGACCACAATAATTTATTAGTATGGTGTAGGGCCTCCTTTTGCAGCCAATACAGCGTCAATTCGTCTTGGGAATGACATATACAAGTCCTGCACAGTGGTCAGAGGGATTTAAGCCATTCTTCTTGCAGGATAGTGGCTATGTGATACTGGTGGAGGAAAACGTTTCCTGACTCGCTCCTCCAAAACACCCCAAAGTTGCTCAATAATATGTAGATCTGGTGACTGTGCAGGCCATGGGAGATGTTCAACTTCACTTTCATGTTCATCAAACCAATCTTTCACCAGTCTTGCTGTGTGTATTGGTGCATTGTCATCCTGATACACGGCACCGCCTTCAGGATACAATGTTTGAACCATTGGATGCACATGGTCCTCAAGAATGGTTCGGTAGTCCTTGGCAATGACGCGCCCATCTAGCACAAGTATTGGGCCACGGGAATGCCAAGATATGGCAGCCCAAACCATCACTGATCCACCCCCATGCTTCACTCTAGGCATGCGACAGTCTGGGTGGTACGCTTCTTTGGGGCTTCTCCACACCGTAACTCTCCCGGATGTGGGGAAAACAGTAAAGGTGGACTCATCAGAGAACAATACATGTTTCACATTGTCCACAGCCCAAGATTTGTGCTCCTTGCACCATTGAAACCGACGTTTGGCATTGGCATGAGTGACCAAAGGTTTGGCTATAGCAGCCCGGCCGTGTATATTGACCCTGTGGAGCTCCCGACGGACAGTTCTGGTGGAAACAGGAGAGTTGAGGTGCACATTTAATTCTGCCATGATTTGGGCAGCCGTGGTTTTATGTTTTTTGGATACAATCCAGGTTAGCACCCGAACATGCCTTTCAGACAGCTTCCTCTTGCGTTCACAGTTAATCCTGTTGGATGTGGTTCGTCCTTCTTGGTGGTATGCTGACATTACCCTGGATACCGTGGCTCTTGATACGTCACAAAGACTTGCTGTCTTGATGTCACAGATGCGCCAGCAAGACGTGCACCAACAATTTGTCCTCTTTTGAACTCTGGTATGTCACCCATAATGTTGTGTGCATTTCAATATTTTAAGCAAAACTGTGATCTGACCTTGCTAATTGAACCTTCACACTCTGCTCTTACTGGTGCAATGTGCAATCAATGAAGACTGGCTACCAGGCTGGTCGAATTTAGCCATGAGACTTCCTACACTACAATGACGGGGTGTTTCAGTTTCATTGTCCAACCCCTGTATGTAGATAGGGACTCAGGAGAAACGCAGGAGCTTGACAGGTGCATCACAGGAAATCAGACAGATAACTGGCAGGACGAGGCGACGGGGAACAAATGAAACCGGTGAGCTTATATGCAGGGTAGGTGAATGGTGAAACAATGGGAACGAGAGGAGTAGGTAATCAGATGAATGCTTACAGGTGTGCTGGCCAGGTGAAGGGAACTGAGGTAATGGAGGTTGCTATGGTGACTGGAGCTTGGAAATGCAGAGACAGGAGGGGAAACTAAACACTAAACTAAACTGGAAGGAACAAGGAAAAGAAACCTACACATAAGCTAACGTAAATAGTAACGTCTAGGAAGAACTAACCAGGGGCATGAGGGGAAGCTAAACTAATAGGGAAAACAGACCTAAGGAAACCTATATAAATATAAACCCTAACATAAAACACAAAACTAAATCTGGAAGGACACTAACTGGACAAAGCAGGGACATGAGGAACTATACTAAAGAGCAAGGCTGGGAAAGAACAACTAATAATAAGGGAAACAAGCAACTGGGTAAATCATAAGCCTCATCCTTTTTATATCATCCTTTTTCTACATTTGCGCCACTCAAGGTGGCAGCAGGTTGGAGTAGCTCTGTTACTTTTATTTCTGATTGATCCTTTTGTGGGAACTCTTCATCTTGTGGTAGATACAGTTGATTTTTTTTTGGACGACTGTCCTCTCCTTTGTTGGATGCTGTGCAGCTTGGAGGATTTTTCCTAATACTTTTCTACTTTTGGACATTTGTTATGATGCATTGCCATGGCAACGGGGTTGTTTCTTACAACTGGGAGCAGCTGTTTAAGATCTCAAAAGCTCAAATAATACTTCAACTACAACCCCAAATCCCTGATGAGTTGAAAAGGAGATGCCATGGATGCAGAGCAGGAGCTAAGAGAAGAGAGAGAAGGAGGAAGTTCAAACCATCTCTTCCGTCGATTATGATAGGTAATGTGAGATCGTTGGGAAACAAGTTGGATGAACTCCAAGCCCTACAAAGGACCCAGCCACAGTACCGGAAATGCAGTATTATGTGTTTTACTGAGAGATGGCTGCAGGATCATATCCCCGACTCCAGCGTCTCTCTACCAGCCTTTTTAACCATACGAGCAGACAGAGATTTAAAGAGGAGCAGCAAATGTAAAGGACGTGGACTGGCAGTACTTGTGAACAACAGATGCTGTCATCCAGGACATGTTACTGTGAAGTGTCGTCTCTGCAGATATTGAACTCTTGACAGTAAGTTTTCGTCCATATTATTTACCCACAGAGTTCACCAGTGTTATTTTGGCAACAGTATATGTTCCACCTTCCGCTGTTGCCGACACTGCAAGTGATGCCATCAGCTCAGTTGTTGCTAAGCTACAGACACAAAATCCCAATGCGTTTGTGTCAATTTCTGGTGATTTTAACCATGCCTCACTCTCTGCTACACTTCCAACGTTTCAACAGTTTGTCAGCTGCTCTACCAGAGAAAACAAAACATTGGATTTGTTTTATGCAAATGTCAAGGACTCATACATCTCTACAGCAAGACCTCCTCTATGCAAAATATAAGCCCCTTGTTCAGGGACAACCTGTAATAAAGAGTACTGTGAGAAAATTGTCACAGGACGCTGAAGAAGCCCTGGAAAGTTGCTTTGAGGCTACAGACTGGGACACACTGTGCCAGCCACATGGAGAAGACATCAATGCCATGACTGAGTGAGTAACCGACTATATAAACTTCTGTGTGGATAACATCATCCCCACCAGAACCGCGAGATGCTTCCCCAATAACAAACCCTGGATCACCAGTGACCTGAAGGACCTGCTTAACAAGAAAAAAAGAGCCGTCAGAGCGGGATACAGAGAATTATTGAGGAGTATACAGAAGCAACTTAAAGTCAAGATAAGAGACAGCAAGGAGGTGTACAAGAGGAAAATGTGTGGCCAGAGATGAAGAAGATCACAGGCTTCATGCAGAAGGATGATCAGACCAATGGAGGTCTGGATAGAGCCAATGAACTGAACACATTCTTCAATAGGTTCAGTTCAGAAACAAGCTCAGCATCCTCCTCTCCTGCTCACAGCCAAACAGACATCTCACCCTCTTTTGACCCACAGCACTCACAGCTGTCCAGTAACACCTCAAATATTTTATCTTCCACCTCAGCCATGGACCCTTCTGCTTCTGCTTCTGCTTCTACATGTTTACCTTCAACCATATTAGAAGATGTTGATGCTCCCTTTGCCTCCCCCTTCCACCTGTGTGTCTCAAGAAGTCAGGTGAAGATGCAACTGGAGAGACTGAATCGGAATAAGAATGCAGGTCCAGATGGTGTCAGCCCTAGAGTCTTAAAGGCCTGTGCAGAGCAGCTCTGTGGGATTCTGCAGCACCTCTTCAATCTTAGCCTGGACCAGAAGAAGGTTCCAGTGTTGTGGAAGACCTCCTGTCTTGTTCCAGTACCAAAGAAAACTCAATGACTATAGACCTGTTGCCCTGACATCCCATATCATTAAGGTCCTAGAGAGACTCCTGTTGGCCCACCTGAGTAAGCAAACAATTAACTATCAGGACCCCCTTCAGTTTGCTTATCGCTGTGGAGTTGGAGTTGAAGATGCCATCATACACCTGCTTTAACAAACTCACTGTCATGGGGTAGGCGTAGATATATTCGGCCACTAGATAGAAGCATTGCATTATTTTTGGTCTGAAAATGTAATGTTGAGCCCAGATGCAGATGTGTATCTGTTGAAGATTGGTTTTACCTATATGTAGCCATTTGACATAACTTTATTATGCAACTTTATATTTTGATACTAATGATAATATTACTCCTTTATTTTCATTTCTGGCCACACAGGCCACAACTGATGGGGGATTTGAGAAGATGGAGGACATACACATAAAATACTGATGCACTTGTCCAAGAGTACTTCCTATGTTAATAGTTAATGGCAGCCATAGCTCCTTTAGTGGCTTCATATATAAGAGAAACACAGCTAAACATTTAACATCTTAATTAGTTATAAATTATATCAGATTAAAAACAGTATACACACTTGGTTTGTCTAGTAGAGAGACATGGGTAAACACAGAAAAAAATGTATAATTTCTCAGTTGTGCAAAAGTAAAAAGGTAACTGTAAAAATCCTTTCAGCTGCACAGCTCCTAAAGCCAGATAGAAAAATATCTCAAGGCACTAAGTCAATTCAGTCCAAACATGCAAAAACCGTAGATTCCAAGTCATTTAAAAAAACATACCTCTAACTCTTGGCGTGGGAGCGGATTTACACACAGTGTGTACAGAGACTTTAATTAAGACGTTGTAGATGTCATGTAGATGTTACAACGGAAACGGAGAGAAAATCCCATTTTCAGTGGATCAATTTCCTGTAAACAAGGCCTGAAAACGGGAATAAATTCTGGTGGAACATGTGAGTGAAATTATGAGATGACTTAGCTTAGCCAGGTTTACATAGCATTTCATGAACCATGACAGTTCTCTCAACTTTTAATTTGTTATTGCTTTATTACAAATAACTACTTGCTTTGTCAGTCTGTTTACAGATACAAGTTATTTGATCATTTTATTATGTATGTCTCTAGTGATTAAATGTCTGTCTTTGTGTTTTTAACCTCTGTAAAGCACTTTATGTTACTCCTGACTGTATGAAAAGTGCTCTATAAATACAATCTATTTGACTGATTTATATAATTTCATTAAATTTCAAATATGGGTTCAAGAACTTAATAACTAAGTAAAAAAGGTTAATAGTATTAAAGAAACAATCCATCAAATCCATCACTCGGCACTGTTTTAGCCACGTTAGTAGATCTCCTCCTTTTGAATTCTGATGTTGTTACTGTAGATTTCTTACTATTGGCACATCACTGATGTTACTGATTTCCAGCTACATGACAATACTATTTCAGGGTTTTTTATGAAGGTACATATGTTTCAAAACATCCGAGCTTGTGTTTTGGATGTGAACCTCTGTGAATTAAGATTTAAAAAGTTGCACGGCAACAGAATTTAACTTGTACAACTAAATATTTACCTGTGCCAAAAAACTCGCACAAATGCTAAAACAATTTGAAGTTGTGTGTAATTTTTTCACCTGCAGAACTGTAATGAAGAGGTCTTCATTACTGTGACTATTGTTATTCAAACAACTCATAGCACTTTAAGAGCACCTTTGCACTTTGACTAGCACTTTAACAAAAACTTTATTTAGCACTGCAGTTTAAGCATGGACTTGCACATAAAGAATCATTTGCACACAAGAAATTGTAACTATTTATTGAATATTTATTGAGTATTTTAATAATATGCATGTAACCTTTTGTTCCAGACTCTGCACAGCTGTTCCTCATTAAGAAGTGGGGTGGTTGTCTTTGAAAAGAGAATTGTTATTCAGAGCAATTAAGGTATACTGTTTCGAAACTTGAGCAAATGTTGGTGTAAAATCAGTTAAGAGTGTGAGTGCAGGAGAAGTGTTGTGGTGCTAAGAAAGTAACTCACCTGTCTTTTCTGTGTCCTCTCCAGGGTGTTTGGACAAATACTTCCCCAGGGGTCCAGACACCATTTATAGGTTCCGGGAGAAACCATGGAAAATGGGATTTGTGCACATAGTTTTTGTGGGGTTCTATGGTGATTGGGTGTGGGTCTAAAAATTTAAAATATTTATAAAAGTAAGGGGGAATATGTGCATATATTTGATAAAATGTATGTTTGAGACGGAAGTTGTGAATTGGTAAATTCCATGCGAGGAATGGGTTAGTTCTTTATCAGCTGTGCCTATTTAAGGCTGCAATTGTGTCTTTTTAGAGGCTTGATGCTGTTAGGCTGTGTTGCCCGCCGAATAAACCTGCTGCTACTTCCACCTTGCTTTGCCTTAAGTATTATTTCTCACTGGAAATCCAGCTGCAAAAGGCCAACCAGTAACAAGAATGTAATTAAGAGGGGTCATTACTGGGACTATTTTTATTGAAATAACTCATAGCACTTTAAGAGCACCTTTGCTGCCTGGTAACAAGAACATTTTTACACAAACAAAATTTTTTTTTTATGTAGTTGTATTTTCTTTAACTTGTGTAAATTTTCCCACTGCAACTACAAGTCAGTGAACACAACCTCTCGAATCTGACTTCTCCCTTAGAGGTGCGCAACCCCCTCCCTGTGCGTGTGACTTTTGATACATTTCTTGCAGTTGTTTGTATCAAAACCCAGCTGAGGGAGGGAGGGGTGGAAGGAGAAAAATTGGTCCCTCGTGTCGTCAGATTATAGTACAAATGCAAGATCTGCCTAACGTTTATATACACGACCTGGTTTGCTAGGCTGTCCGAAACACCGCCACCTGCAGTCCAGAAAGCGGAGACAGAATGCTATCACGGTCGCCTAGCACGATAGCGCAAACATTGAGGTGAATCTCATTTTTATACATTTTTTATATGTATAAAAAACGAGATGCTGCAGTGGGCGGGAGGTGCAAACCAACATTACAATATCTGAAACACTTTTTGCTAGGCCACCGTGATAGCATTTTGTCTCCGCTTTCTGGACAGCAGGTGGCGGCATTTTAGACACCTTAGCAAAGCAAGTCATGTGTGTAAATGTTAGCCAGATCATGCATTTGTACTATAACCTTATAGCAATGCCATAATACTTGTATAAATAGTCAAATGTTCTGTTAGTGTGTCTCACTTTGCTCGTCAAAAAGGAAGAGAAAATGAGTCAAAACAACATAAGAAAGAGTCACAAAATGAACTTACCCCAGCTTGTTGCGCCTCAAGTAACTGCAGAGACCAAAAACCGAGAGAAACCCGGACCTCTCACTGTGATTGGTTTACTCTGTTGCCCTGACAACCCGAGAGACCAATTATTCTCCACCACTCTGCTCTCCCCTCTCCAGACACAGCTGGGTTTTGATACAAACTGCAAGTAATGTTTCAAAAGCCACATGTGCAGGGAGGGGTTTGTGCACCTGAAAGGGAGGAGTTGCGCGTGCACAGAGGCAGATTTGAGAGGTTGTGTTCACTGACTTGTAGTCGTAGTGGAAAAATTTACACAGGTTAAAGAAAATACAACTGTCGGGGTTCTGGGGATTTCTCTCCTGTTTACCTGCCAATAACCATTCAGTCACTAGGTGGAGCCAAGGACCTTGGTGAGGTGGGCACAGGTGTTTCCCATCTGCAATCTTCTCCGGAGCTTTAAAGGGAGATGCAGCCTGCACTTCTTCGCCTGAGTGTTTGCCTTAAGTGGTAACTAGTCTGCGTTGTGTTTTCCTAAAACATCGAAGTTTCTTGTACTCAACTCTTGTGTGATCCTCCTAGGTTTCCTACACCTTGCCTCCTGGTTCTGGGAAGGACAGTGGTTCCCATCCAGTCCTCGTTACCTTCCTGGCATGCTCCTTGGACCCATTAAGGCTGGCTGTCCTCCAAGCTCCGGATCGTCCAACATCTGCAAATGAATAAAGAGGCTGCAAGCCAGTCACTCTTTGCCTGAGTGTTAACCGTCACTGGTAACAACAAGCCACCTCTTGTGTTTCTGAGCATTCATTCTTGAATCTTAGTTACCTCTGTGCCAAGCCTGAGCTTTCCCCTGAGCTTCTTCTGTTCTTCCTCTGCTAATCCTCATTCCTGTCTCTCCTCTCCAAGGGTTTCCCTCACACCAGCCCGGACTCTGATGACCATTTGTGGACTCACCTTCTCGTTCCAAGCTTCCTGTGGACTCCGGATCATTCCCTCCACTACTGGCTTCCTCCTTTCTGCACTACCTGTCCGCCCAGCATCGCAGCCATCCGAGCCCTCTGGATTGCACCTCCGCTGCAGGCAAACAAACCAGAAATCATTCTCCGGACATCTCTCACTGCCTTCATTCCCCACGGACCTCTCATTCTCCACGTCTTTGTCTTTCACAGTGGCGGCTCCCATGTCCACAGCAGCAGCAACGGACTTAGCAGTTCAGTTTTCGCCCCCATCTATCATAGTTGCACTTCCCAGGCCCACAACAATGCCACCCAGACCATCATTGTCATCCTCGCCTGCCCAAGTTAGCCTGGCCACACCTGACGAGCTTGAGGAGCGCTTTGGGTTGTTTGTCTGTCAGCTCTGGAGGTTCAGGAGATCCATTCACCTCAGTCCCTCTCCTGAGCTCGTGGAAATATTGAGGGAGATGGAGGATGACTATGAGAAAGCAATGAGGGTCTTTTATTCCTGTGCATCATCTTTCTTACCACATCTTCAGAGCACTGCAGCTGAGCCCCCTTCATGTCTCCAGAGTGCTGCAGCTAAGCTCGCTTCATGTCTTCAGAGTGCTGCTGATGGGCCCGCTTTGATGTTCTCAGCCAACGCCACTGAGGGTCAGCCTAACATCTCAGTCCACACCACTGAGGGTCAGCCTGATGCCTCAGGCCACACCACCGAGGGTCTGCCCAACGCCTCAGCTCCTTCCTCTGAGGATCTGCCCAACATCTCAACTTCTGCCTTTAAGGGTCAACCCGAAATCTCAGCTTCTGCCTCTGAGGGTCCACCCAATGTCTCTGCTCCTGCCTCCGAGGGTCTGTCCGACATCTCTGCTCCTGTTCTTCAGTCCTACAATATGGGTGTCCAGGTGGACCCGCCTCGCACCCACATTCAAGCGTTCTCTGATGTGGGAGTCCAGTTGGACTTACCCCGTCCATGTCTTCAAATCCACATCGAAGGTTCCCCATGTGCCTACGCCATCCTTCCGTGTCCCAAAGTGGGCTCCCGCCTCCAGGGCCTTGTAATATTTTTTCCAAACGTCCATGTTATTCTACAGAGCCTCATCGAGGGTTCTTAGCCTGCAGGGTCCCACCACTGTTCCAAGCTTTCAAAATTCCAAAGTTTCTTCATGGGTTCAAGTCACCCTAGCTCTGTCGAGAGGTCAAGTCTCCCAAGCCTCAGCCAGGATCCAGTTCTCCCAGTCAGTCTCCGGACGGGGGTCGACGTGGGTGCTCCCAGCTGCCTGGTTGGGCTCTAAGACTATAACGTCAACACCGGCCTTCAAGACTGCAACGTTAACGCTAGCCTCCAAGGTTCCTGTATCACTGTGACCGATCACCAATGTTCCTGCCTCTAATCTGCAGCCAACCACTATGTTTTGCGCTTCTGCCACCTGCCAAGGTCTCTTTGCCACTGCTGTCCTCCAGGTCCCCGTCTTCCCTGCTGTCACTGGCCATAAAGGTTTCTACGCCACTGCCGGCCCCCAGGTCCCTGTCTTCGCTGCCGTCTCCAGCTGCCAAGGTCTGTACACCACTGCCGGCCTCCTGAACTCTTTGTCCACACAGGACGTTCTCTTAGAGTTTCTTTTGGAAATTAAACATTTTTCACTTACCACACGGCCTCTGACCACCTGTCTGCATTTGGGGTCCTACTCTGAAAGCCACCGCCTCTGACACTAGCTACATAATCTCTGCTCTGAATTTGTCCGCCATTGTGGTTTTGGAACAACTGTAAAGGGAGACGCAGATTTTATATGCAGTTTTGATGCACCACGACACCTCCCACTGTTCCACGATAACTTATCCTTGTGATTTATTACTGGTCAGAGGGAGCCCAGAGTTTTTTTTATGGAAATGTTTTGTAATGTGGCTATAATTTGGAAATGACCCTTCTAGATGTTGTTCATCTGACAAAACAGCACCAAACATAACAACAAACCGTGAATAACTGTGCCTCCCCACCCATGGTACTGTGTAATACACACTGATCGATACAGGCAGTTGGCGCAAGCATAACGCCGCCCCCAGACAAATTTTGAAAAATGCCTCCAAAGTGGGCAGTGCCAAGAGACAACGTGAAGCGTGGTCAAGTGTGGGAATGAGCAAAAGGGGTTAAGCGGGGGTGTGGTCAGGAGGGACAGTTTCGCCACTGAAAGATCTTTACAGGTAGAGGGTCACCGAAGGTTAAGCTAGGCTTTATTAAGCCCCGCGGGCCTGAGCCTTATCATGAGCTATCTCAAGAATCTGACTCAGTGATCCCCGAAGCCGGCGCTGGCGAGGCAGCAAAGGACAGAACAGGTGTAGTTAAGCATTTGTTAAGCATTTGATAAAAAGTTAAGCATTTGATAAAAAGAATAAAGCATAAAAAACTATGATCAATGCTTGCAATTCCAACTCCTGACTCGCTACAGGAGAATGTGTCTGACTGAGACAGTTGTATACCCAGAGGGGGGGCTGTGACAAAGACATGTACCAAGCTTATTGTGGCATATCACAGCCAAAAATCCACGAGCAAAAAAGAGATCAGCGTGGGCAGTATTTCGATCCGCGCCCACAAGCGAGCAGGATTTTTGTTTCTCGGAAGCGAGCAGGATTTCGATCTATGCGCATTAGTGAGCTAGCAGGATGTCTTCCTCATGCACAAGCGAGCAGGATGTCTCTCCTCGCACGTGAAGAAAAACATCCTGCTTGCTCGCATGCAAGCAGATGATGCTCTTTTTTGCAGTGGGTGGGCAGATCTAGTCGGCTTCATATCGCCACACATGATTGGTTAAAGTCCCTGACCACAGTGATTGGCTGTCAAAAGAGGAATAACAATGGTGCGTTCCATTTGTACTCACAATTAAGAATTATCAAACTACTTTCAATATCAATGTTTATAAGATGAGATGGCTGGGGGGGGGGGGGGGGGGGGGGGGGTACACCCTAAACAGGCTGCCAGTCCATTGCAGGGCAACACAACACAGAAACAACCAAGCACACACTCATTCACACACCTACGGTCAATATAGAGAGACCTAACCTAACAGGAATATCTTTGGACTGTGGGAGGAAGCCGGAGTACCCGGAGAGAACCCACGCATGCACAGGGAGAACATGCAAACTCCATGCAGAAAGACCCCCGGTCGGGAGTCAAACCCAGAACCTTCTTGCTAAAGGGCAAAAGTGCTACTAACTGCACCATCATGCAGAACCTGTTTTTGGTAAAAAAATATATATTTATTCAAATAAAAATCTGGTAGTCAGTCCAGAATTACAGGGGGTTGATACCTTGACTGTCTAATCATAAGCATATATTTATATATAAAAAGGGTCAGACAGTGAAGTAGAAGTGGAGTAGAGCCATCTGCATGAAACTATGAAAAATTTAAAATATTTGAGTTAAAACACCACTAAGTCAGGTTTACATGAAAAGACAGTCTTAGATAAATGTGTATTTTATATGTACATGGAAAATTGAAAGTGCTCTGATAATCAGCATTGCATTAAAATATTTTTTGTTTTACAGAACATTGGCGAAATAGTTAATTATCAATCCCAACAATAACTTATAATGTCACAAATGTCCAGCAAAAAATATTTCGTTTTATTTTCTGGTACTTGCAGTTATTCACCACATACCTACTAAAGCTTTATAGTCACTTTCAGCCGCACAAACAGCCCACCAACGGGTAACAGGTAGCAGGAAATCCCAGAGTGCCGGGCCGAGATCAGGCAGGGGTTAGTGGGGAAGTCCCAGTCCAACAGCCCGGTTAGCTGAGCAGCCAGACCAGCCTGTATGTGGAGCTTCGCTGCTCCAAAAACATTTCAAAGTAGGCTCATTCTTGATGAACCGTAGTTTTAACTTCTACTTTCTGGCTTAAAAACATCTTAAAACTACTTTTTGCGACAAATTAATAGTTTAAAGATGATTAATTTGTATAGTAACTTCTGCCATTACTAAAGCTGCTGATGACAAGCATCTCTCCCCACAGCTCCGGCCCTTTAACAAGTCCCAGTGAAAGCTGAAAAGACCTACTTCAGACCAGCGCCATTAACCTGTGACAGTAAAGCCCCAGGAAAGTGAAATTACCCAGGTAAATTTGAATTGAATTGAACTGCAACTGCAACACTATGCCCACCCCATGCCTTGTTGTTCACATATATTTCTCTTTTATGTGGTGCAATTCTTTGCTTAGTTGACTTTCTCTCTTACTGTTCTGTCCCACGCAGGGAGTGCTCCTCCCCCTTCTCTCTGTCCTGCTTCAGCGCAGCTCTGTGTGTCAGCTCATCCCACCCCACCTGCAGTTTGATAGCAGAGATGCAAAGTGGACTTTACATTGGGAAAAAAGACTAACACAGCATGAGAACGCGGTATCTCATTGCCAGTTCTGTTGTATGCAGACAAACATACTCAAAGAGCCAATGCACAACAGACATAATTTATACAATCTGCATTCTTATTCTTATTACAAACATGTATAGACTAAAATCCGTTTGCAAATGGACCTGCTAATTTATATTCATCAGGACACCAAGAAAGGCAAGTGTTATTTCTTGCACGAGAGAAGAAAAAAGGAGAAATTATATTATTATTAGATGCGGAGGAAAGAACACAGAGAGAAGAACAATAAGAAGGTCATGGATTCATGTGTAGAGCCAGCATGCAACTAAACCCAGGGCAGTCTGTGCCATTCACCAGAGGAGCTTTGGTGGTGAACACTATCTGTCACTAGAGCTATTTGTTTCTGTTCGAAGGGCAATCCAGAGGCAGAAGCTGTAAACTCTCTAAGGTTTATATTCCAGTGAACAGAATCACAAGAAGAACACAAATTATCAGGGGCATATTTGCCATCAGGATCAAGATCCATAGGTAAGCAGTGGTACCACTTGGGAAAAAGGAAAATTGCTGCGAAAGAGTGAAAGATGCTGACCGTTTTGATCATTTTGAACCCTGACTTCAAATGTCTGATGACCCTACACAATACTTGTAGACACACCTGAGGTGACCACCCTGTTCCAACTCCTTATGCACTACGTTGTGATCTAGTAACATTCAAACTCAGAGATCTTATGAACCGTCAATCATACATCAACCATATTAGTAAGACCATCAACCATACATAAACCATATTATTAAGAACACAGTCCTTCGAAATCACTAATGGACAGGCAATTCTTCTTTCCCACAGTCTGTAATGAGCCAGTCTAGATGGCTTAAGGTTGAGAGGGGGATTTACAGCTGTCAGCTTTTTCTGTTCTTCTTACTTCCAGTGCTAGAGGTCCCCAGTACTTAGCACATTTTTTGAGTAAGTTTTTACCAATTACTCTGTTTGATTAGGTTGAGTGCTGCCCACTGCTACTGGTGGTCAGAGGTCGCATTGGGGCCAATTGTATGGCAGCCCCACTTCTGTCAGTCTGCCCAAGGGCTGCTGTGGTTACAATGTAGCCTACCACTGTCAGTATTTGAATATGTGTAAGAATGTGTGGATGACCGGTTGTACTGTAAAGCGCCTTGGACTCCTCTGACTTGATAAAGAGGATACAGGTCATTTACCATTTTTACCACTGGTTCTGGACATCTTGCAGTGGCTAGCATAAGCCCATTTTTCTGTCGCAGCAAAATGTGTGGTGTGAAGTACCCAAAATGGACCTTGCCACTTTTTGGACTTTCAGTGCTTTCTACAGAAGTCTTTTATCACCACCCAGTCACCTGGTTTGAAGGTGTGGAGGGTGACAAGACAGTGAACAGATTTTGACAGTAAGATAACATTGCAATGTCACAAAAAGATGTGCAAGTTAGGGAGCACACTCAAGGTCCCATACCAATTCCATTTCCCGACTGTGATTTTGTACCATAAATGTGTGTTTCCACCGATGAATAGAGGTTCCAGAGCACGAACTCTGATTCAACTCAGGCACCGCAGAATACTTTTTCTGCATGAACCACAACGTCACTTAAGGCAGCTGACAATAGAAGCAATAAATACAGTGGGAAGGAACATTATTTTTATGTTTGAAAAAACACCCTATGGGGTCCTATAACTACTTATTTCCGTTACACTTGTGGATATTGAACAAATGCTAATGAAAACGGTGTACATACCATTGTTCTTGCATGAAGTTCGTATTAATTGTAGTTTATGGATGCTCTCTTTTTGCATTAAAAGGAAATTGCGCACAACTCAGCAAGCTCACCTGTCTTGCTTCCTCGCTGTGTAACAACTAATGTTCTTGACTCATGCTTGGTTACCAAAACTGGTGAAAACGTGTGCTGGTGCTCAACAAAACGCCAAAGTTCAAAAGCATGAGAACCGAACCGGTTCGAGAACAAGAGTTCCTTCGGTGAAAAAACACTATGTGTGTGTAGGTCAAAATTACATACCTCAGTGAAGGCTTCATTAACACAATGTGTACCATTTTCAGTACTAATATTCTGTTGAATGGCTTACTTTGGAATGGTTTCAGTGAGCAAGGGCTGTTAGAATGTTTCACTGACAGAACTTCGACCCATTTACTGAACACGTTCAAACCACCAGTACATACTATGTCCCTTTTGCAGGAATCAGTTCAACAAAGTCCATCATAGATGTTCCAAAGGTCTTTTTATCTGTGGATGTGCCGCTCATTATATTTTCTCTGCTGTTCGAGTATTGTGTTTGGTATAAATCATGCATGACTGACAAAATATTTGTGCATATGAGCTAAAAACCCTTTTGTGAACCAGTGTGTGGTTAGAGTAGCTACCATTCCACATATGGAATAATATTCCCTTCCATGTGTAAGTTTAACAAAATGAGGTAAAAAATGCTTAGCCAAACAAGGTTAATTATCAGGCCCAATCCAATTTTCATCTGTGAAATGAGCGCCTGCAGAAGTCCAAAGGCGCTGTTCTTCCACAGAAGCCAAGCTCTGCAATGCAGTGAGATCATCTGTGGGTGGAGGGAAAGTGGTTTCAGTCACCAAGGCTGTAAAGGGTGGGCACGGTGGCGATGGTGCAGGGGTATAATACGTGTGACCCATGTACAGAGGCTTCAGTCCTCAACACAGCCTGTGAGCTGGTTTAACCCCCTGGTCCAGGCACATTTGCTGCAAGTCTCCCCCTCTCTTCACATTTGAGATTTACCATCAGATTTAAGGAAACGTCCATGTTTCCAAGGTGCTCCAAAGTCATGTACAATACCGAATACAAGTAAAGGACAACAAGCTTCACAGCTTTCACAATAATCTTGATGCAGACGAATGAAAGTGTGAGGTTTTCCATCAAACTCAAAGGGAAATCAGTAATGGCTATTTGGGTGAACTAATACAGAAAAAAAATGTTTGAGAGGTCAACTACAGAAGAAAACCTGAGTAAAAAAACCTGATGTAACTTGTGACAGTGTGATGAAAGGGTTTGGGACTGTGGGTGCCTACATGGCGCCAGGGCAGTTTTGCTCTACAAAAAGGATATCTCAATATAGTATCCTACCCGCCGTCATGATCTGCCAGTGTTACGTTTTTGAGTTTGTGTTTTGTTTATTTCCTTCTTCCCAGCCAGTGTTGTGTTTTTGTTTTCTTTTCGAAGCCATGTGCTTTTCTGTTCATTCATGTTTATTAGATTCCTTCTGCTTAGTTTTTGTTACTTGTGTTTAGTTTTCTTGCTTCCTGGGTTCCGGTGTTGGAGGTGTCTAGTAAAATTGCCTTTTAAATCTGGTTTCCCCTTATGTTCTTTAGTCAGTTTCTTGTTTTCTTGGTTACCTCCTTGTACTCGCCGCTCTTCTGTTTTAATTAGTCACTCTACCCTGCTTTCTTCCTGGCTTCAAGTCTGTTTCACTATCTGCCTTACCCATGTATGTTGTTCTTGTTAAGTATTATTAAAGGAAAGACTCTTCAACTTATCATATTGCTCCTGAGCGTCAGTCTGCACATTGGTCCAAACAAACCACAACAAAATATGATAGAAGGAACCAGCCAGATGAACCAAGCAGACAAAGCCTCGGAGCTGGCCAGGTGGGTCCAGCAACAGGATCAAGAGATCAGAGCTTTGTATGTGGAGGACGTTGAAATCCTGCCTTCTCCCCTACTGAGGAGGAGATGGAAAGCACTTTTGGGAAATCCCGGTTGGTGCTGGCGCCACCATGTTATGGACCAGGCCAGAACAGCTCATTTCCACCGTTACCTTCTCTTGTTGCTTCCTCCTCACGCCAAATACGTTGCCGCTGCCTTCCAAGCCAACAGCGCCCGCTGCCCAGCTCTCCTTGTCCGAAGCTGCCGCCGCCGAGCTCTCCTCATCCGCCGCAGTTGCTGCTCAGCTGTCGTCGTCCGCAGCAGCCGCTGCCAAGCTTTCCACGTCCGCAGCCGCCGCCGAGCTTTCCTCGTCTGTAGCACACCCTCCTAGCCCACTGAAACCAATGAAACAGGTGGTTAGAAAGGGCAACCTCCACTTCCTGTTCCTGTCTCGGAGGGGTTCCAGGACGAACAGCCTCCTGTTGTTCCTGATCCTGTTCTGGAGGGGTTTCAGGATGAACTGCCTCTGTCTTTAGAGCTTTCAGGGCTCTGTTGCAGATCTTCAGGGCTCCGCCGCAGATTTTCAGGGCTCCGCTGCAGATCACCTAGGCCTCTCCGAGGGTTCCAGTGATTTCTGCACTGCTCTCCCGAGCTCCACTGCCAGCCTCTCTGTGGTTGACCTCCTGCTCCGTAGGTCCTCTACGCTCCACGGCTGACTTCCACGTGGCCGACCTCCTGACCAGGTCCTCTGAGGGTCCTCTTCTCTGCTTGGCCAGCCTCCAGACCGTCTGTTCCTTCGTCCTTCGGACCTCAGACAAGCTTCTTCGTTGGTTCTGTCGCCGGCCGCCAGAGAGCCTGCTTCTTTGCTGCAGACCTCACGTCCGCCCTCCTGAGCTTTGTGCCTTGCTGGGACGTCCTTCCAGCCGTCCGCCTGAACTCTGTACCAGCTTGGGACAGCCAGGAAGTCGTCCAGAGCTCAATGCCATGCTCACATCCCCATGCCCCCCGGGTTCAAACCCCCCCTGTGTGTGTCTGTGCTAAATTGAAGTGTTGTGATTAATGCAAAAGTGTAAATACAAAGTGCATTAAAATTGAAGTTGTGGCTGAGGTGTACAAGACCCCACTGCTTGTTGACTGCAGAGTCTCCCCAAACCCCAAAGCCCTAAATGTCACTAGTGACTTAAAATTGAGTTGCAGGATGAGGACAAAAGTAGTGCTCCCCCTATGCCTACAAGGTCCATCGTCCCACACCCCAAGATCCTACTGCTGTGTGGTGTGGCATGTGTGGAGGGAAGGAGGGGGTGGCCCCTGATTTCGTGAGTTTGTGAGGAGCCTGAAACTCATCACTTTTGATCACAGAGGAAGTTGATCCCGAGTCTACTATAAATGACACCTACTTTCCTAAAATTCTGATGTAAAACATTGGAATGGCTTTATATGCTACAAAGGTGAAATTAGCTTGATACAGGCTTTGAGGATAATTTGTCTTCTAAAACAGAAATGGTATGTAAAGCTGTCAGTCATGTCACAAAGCAAGTCTTCATCTGCAGGGAACTGAGGGAGATAATGTTGCTATGGCTACAGGTGCAGGGGAACACATGGGGGAAGCTAGACTAGAGACACTCAGGGAAAGAGATCTAAGGAAAAGTACACACATAAATACAGTGATCAAAATACTAACTGGGAAAACAGGGACACGAGGAACTAGACAAAATAATAAATCTATAAATGAGCGAACATAAATGGTAACTAAATCTAGAAGGAAGCAACAAGTAAATCTAAGGACATGGGAAAAAACCTAATTGCAAAAGTACACAAGCAGAAGAATTCTAAGCGACAAACACAACTAAATAAAACCTGACAGGAAGGAAATAAACATAAGGAACAAACAAAAGAGAACTAAACTAAATAACAAACTTGGGGAAGAAAATAGATCTAAAAGAAACACATAAGCATAAGTAAAAAGGCAAATATTAACTTGACAAAAGTAAACTACCAATCAAAGGAACAGGGAAAACCTCTAACGGCAAAGTAAACAAAAACAAAGACCAAAATTGCAGATCCTGACAATAAGGGAGAAAAAAACAGAAGGAGAAATTGGGTTAAAAGGATTGTATGAAGGAGTATTATCAGGAGAAGACATAGAAGCAGTGTCAGTACCTGCTGTACAAATTGTAACAGATTTGGTTTCATCCTGCCTTACTGCCATGTCTTTGGAGTTCTGCTTTCTCTGTTTTTATTACATTCTTTCTTCCTTCCAACACTTCAAGCAGGCCTGCAGATCCTTCTGGTCAACTTTCTTATCCTAAGACCCATTACTGCCTTGTATTGGGGAGATTTATCTCTTTTGCATCTATAGATGTAACTACAGAAGTTAGAAAATATGCCCTCCTGCTGCTTTTCTTCTGAACTTAGTATTTTGGAAGAGGCCTGTATTTAAACAGGGTCTTACTTCAGTTTATTCCTTTTCACTGAAACATGTTACAAATAGGAAAAATCATGTGCGGTGGCCTTTATCCCCAGTAGAAAGTTAATTAATAGTGAGATTTCTAATTTGAATTTCTTGATAAGTGTATCTCCACTGTAGAGGGGAGAATTCAGTTTTGTAGGGAGCACAGGGAGAGATAAACAGTGATATAAGAATAAAACACAAAATAATTAACTAATAAGGAAAATACCTAACAAAAATGAGCGCAAGGAATAAACCGAAGAAGGCAATACCTTTAGAACACCATAAGCAGCAGGGAAATGATCAGAATACAAACGCAACAGAAAATCAAAACCCAAACACTTTATAATCGTGACAGAATGTGGCTTTAGCATAAAAGCCCTATTAGTTGTCGGTTAGACAAAAAATCGCTTACTGAATTTATGAGAAAGTTTCGTCCTATTAAAAAGTTACACATATTTGTTATTTTACTGTAGTTTACTCAAAATGCTATTTGAGCTCTTTGTTGTAATATAAACACCTGTGTTGGGCTGAAAGAGGATTGTTTCATGCTCTTGGCATGGGTGGGCTTAGACATTGGGAGGGGGCAGCACCAGTGGTGGCCTCAACTTAGAACTTCACAGACCAATGTGATTTGTGTGTGAGTGCCTGGTTTGCATTTTAGATTTACCTTTTGTGAATTCATTTCAGTGTAAATTATCTATTGTCCCAATTGATGTAGTCTCAGGTTTTGGTGGACATTTGCACATTTTTGTTGTAAATCCATATAACACTCTTTCCTCATCATCTCGATCAACTTTTGTACAGCAGCAGTACTATAGGATTATGATAAGGGTAACATAATATTGTGAAAAACATTTATTAAATCCAGAAGTGTTACATTTAATTCTTAAAAGAGAACCAATAAGCTCAGACTCTGAAAGTATATAAATGCATGGCAACATTAAACGTTTGAGGAGTTAAAACTCACGTTAATAAACAGCTGCACTTTAAATGCCACAGAGAATATGGATGAGGCAGGGGGGATGCTGATGATACTATGTCATATACTACAGGCATATTCAATAGATAAGAATATGTGTCCCAATGAATGGAGGGCCAAAAGGGACAAAATTAAATAAATAAATGTTAACACAAGAGACCTGGAGGTTTCTTCAAACGTTTGCAGCCTGCACTGGACTTTTAGCTTGGGCTTTTCGGGCTTTTAAAGGACATATAGTAGCAGTAGGTTTTTTTTGTACATATTTTATTGTAAGAAATTACTTATCTCCGTTTTATTAACTGCATGTTCATCAGAATCAGATTGTGCTATTGATCCCAGAAGGAATTGTGTTGTGTTACAGCTGTACCCATTTGAGGAGCATAAAACATTGCATTGCCTTCTCCACCTGATTAGGAACATGTGTTGTTGTGATATCATTGAAAAGAAATTAGGTTAAATAAGTGATTATTGTATTATAATGGAGGCGATTCAAATTTTGTTATAGACCCCTTGCATGCATTGACTCGCACCACTAGAGCTCATACTGCACTGAAAGTTATGTCTATGCCATGCTGTTCTCTAGGCTGACTCTTATGCGACTGAAAATTACAGACACAGGGAGAAAGTTTGAAGTTTATTGTAATGAACAGTTAGTAGGAGACCTGAGGCTTCTGGTACAGTTCCAGGAGTCACTAAGGGGGTTGTGATTAATATCTGGTAGGAGATTAGGTGAAGGATTGAACCACGGGGCTCAGGCCAGCAAGCGGTGCAGGATGGGTTTCTGATAGTGTCTCTTATTTCTCTAGGAGGGACTGCAGCACAGCAACAGTGTTGCAGGATGGACACAAAGCGAGGGTGAACAGAGGAGCCATGAGAAGACCGGAGGAAGGAGCCCAGTAGATCTTCTCCTTGACTTCGGAAACAAATAGGCTGAATGTTGGAGCTGGTACTAGACGCATTCCTGGAAATGGATTCCTAGGAGGACAACAGAGGTTAAACAAAGAAAGCATCATTACCACACAGAGGTGTAGAACATTTTGCCGTCCTTATAACAGTGTTCACTCCTCTTTAAGCACCTCCTGGTTATCTCTGATGATCAGCTGCTGAAACACACCTGCCAGTTGCACACTGTAGAGAGGAGGTGAGAGAGACATACACAAACATGCACCAACCTGCACTCGGCCTTCATGGATATGACAGTCTGCGGCGTTTGGTAGACGGCTGGCATTTACGAAACCCATCAACAAGGAATTAGGCATTTTATTTTTCAGCACACATCTCTGTGGGATTGACTTTTTCTTTTCATATGTTAGTCAAAATCACTTGTTGCAGCATTATGTACCATAGACAGTGTTGCTCTCTTGGACAACAGCCCAGTGTTTCTCTGCATCAGCGCTTTTATCAGGCAACAAAATCCACCTGGAGCAGACTCAATTCCAGCCTACTTCTTAACCAGTTGATCAGCGCCTAAATCCACCTTTATAAAGAAACTAACCTGCTATTGGAGCCATCACCAATGGTTGCACAGGAAGCTCTGAAAGCATTTCACAGAGATCATACAATGCAGTAGTCATTATTGAAGAAAAGAGAGGAGGTCCATGCTAAACTTCTTGAACTTGAACAGCAAATCACAGCTCCAGAGTGAGATTGAAAAAGGAATGTATCCAGTCAAAATTTAACTAAAGTGAAATGACTGTTGAAAGCAGAAAATGCATTTGATAGGGTGCAGTGTCAATATTTGCTCTCCAACCTTGAATGTTTTGTGGTCCACAGGGAGTTTATAAAATGCACATGTCTAATTTGCACTCACCAAAAGTGTCTCTACACACCAATGAAATTAGTTCCACACGTTTTGAACTAGGCGGGGGGACTAGAGAAAGGGATCAACTCTTCCCTCTACGTATTACGATTGTGCTAGAACCATTGGCAGTTTCTATTAGTGAAGAGCCTCTATTTTCTTGGAATACTAATTTGACACCACTGTCATTAAAAGCTGCTTTATGCTAATGACAATTTTATTGTTTGTGTCAAATCCTGAGCCTTCTTTGTGGGGTAAAGTGAACATGTTCAAAATTAACTGTATACAAAAACTGAACTATTACCTGCAGGCCTTTCCTTTATGCATTCATTTACATTACTTTAAACAATTTGATCTTCTTTGTTTTAAAGTCTTATAGAGTTATAGAGAGGGTGAGGCAAGGCAAGGAAATTGTATTTATATAGCACATTTCGGCCAAAGGGAACTCAAAGTGCTTATACATAGGAAGTAATATAAACTAACTTTAGATAAAACACATAAAAACATTTAAAAAGAAAAGAAAACCTCCTTGAACCGCCACCTTCACCTTGGAGGGGTTTGAGTGCTCGAATGATCCTAGAGGCTATGTTGTCTGGGGCTCAAATGCCCCTGGTAGGGTCTCCCATGGCAAACAGGCTCTAGGTGACGGGTCAGACAAAGAGCGGTTCAAGAACCCCTCATGACGACTACTAAATCGAGGCACGTAACTTCACCCGGTACGGCGGAGCCGGGGTCCCACCCTGGAGCCAGGCCTGGGGTCGGGAATCGTCGGAGAGCGCCTGGTGGCTGGGTTGCTCCTCGCGGGACCCGACCGGGCCAAGCCCGAAGGAGAGAGGCAAGGCCATCCCCCAGTGGGCCCACCAATGCAGGGGGAACCGTGAGGGACCGGTGCAAAGAGGATTGGGCGGCGGCGGCGGCCCGATCCCCGGATGCTTAGGCTGGCGCTAGGGACGTGGAATGTCACCTCACTAGGGGGGAAGGAGCCTGAGCTTGTGCGGGAGGTTGAGACATATCAACTAGAAATAGTAGGACTCACCTCCACGCACAGCTTGGGCTCTGGAACCCATCTCCTCGAGAGGGGCTGGAGTCTCTTCTACTGGGGTGGGTTTGCTTGTTGCCCTCCAGCTCAGCCGTCTCGTGTTGGGGTTTACCCCAGTGGATGAGAGGGTCGCATCCCTGCGCCTTCGGGTCGGGGACAGGTCTCTGACTGTCATTTCGGCCTATGGGCCGAGTGGTAGTGCGGAGTACCCGGTCTTCTTGGCGTCCCTGTCGGGGGTGCTGGATAGTGCCCCTCCCGGGGACTCCATTATTCTGCTGGGGGACTTCAACGCCCACGTGGGAAACGACAGTGACACCTGGAGAGGCGTGATTGGGAGGAATGGCCTCCCCAATCTGAATCCGAGTGGTGTTTTGTTATTGGACTTCTGTGCTATTCACAGATTGCCCATATTGAACACCATGTTCAAACATAAGGGTGTCCATCAGTGCACTTGGCACCAGGACAACACTGGTTACAGTGGGGGTGGGGAGCTGCTGACCTCGACTGGGGACATTATCGGGCAGTGGAAGGAGTACTTCGAGGATCTCCTCAATCCTGCCATCACGCATTCCCTGGTGGAAACAGAGGCTGGGGACTCGGGGTTGGACTCTTTCATCACCCAGGCTGAAGTCACCGAGGTGGTTAAAAAGCTCCGCGGTGGCAGGGCTTCGGGGGTGGATGAGATCCGCCCTGAGTACCTCAAGTCTCTGGATGTTGTGGGGCTGTCATGGTTGACACGCCTCTTCAACATTGCGTGGTGGTCGGGGACAGTGCATCTGGACTGGCAGCCTGGGGTGGTGGTCCCCCTTCAGAAGAAGGATGACCGGAGGGTGTGTTCCAACTACAGGGGGATCACACTCCTCAGCCTCCCTGGTAAGGCTTACGCCAGGGTATTGGAGAGGAGAGTCCGGCCGATAGTCGAACCTGGCCGATAGTCGAACCTCGGCTTCAGGAGGAGCAGTGTGGTTTTCGTCCCAGCCTTGGAACACTGGACCAGCTCTATACCCTCTACAGGGTACTCGAGGGTTCATGGGAGTTTGCCCAACCGGTCCACATGTGTTTTGTGGACCTGGAGAAAGCATTCGACTGTGCCCCTTGTGATGCCTTGTGGGGGTGCTCCAGGAGTATGGAATCGGGGACCCTTTACTAGGGGCCATCCGGTCTCTGTACAAGCGGAGCAGGAGTTTGGTTCGCATTGCCGGCACTAAGTCGGACCTTTTCCCAGTGCATGTTGGATTTCGGCAGGGCTGCCCTTTGTCACCGGTCCTGTTCATAACTTTTATGGACAGGATTTCTTGGTGCAGCCAAGGGCTGGAGGGGGTCTGGTTTGGGGACCAGAGGATTTCGTCTCTTCTTTTTGCAGATGACGTGGTCCTGCAGGCCCCCTCTAGCCAAGATCTACAGCATGCGCTGGGGCGGTTCGCAGCCGAGTGTGAAGCGGCTGGGATGAGGATCAGCTCCTCCAAGTCCGAGGTCATGGTTCTCTACCGGAAAAGGGTGGCTTGTCCTCTTCAGGTTGGAGGGGAGTTCCTGCCTCAAGTGGAGGAGTTCAAGTATCTCGGGGTCTTGTTCACGAGTGGGGGAAGAATGGAGCGGGAGATCGACAGACGGATCAGTGCGGCTGCCGCAGTAATGGGGGCGCTGTGCCTGTCCGTTGTGGTGAAGAGAGAGCTGAGCCGAAAAGCGAAGCTCTCGATTTACTGGTCGGTCTACGTTCCTACCCTCACCTATGGCCATGAACTTTGGGTCATGACCGAAAGAACGAGATCTCGTATACAAGCGGCTGAAATGAGCTTCCTCCGTAGGGTGGCCGGCCATCCGGGAGGGGCTCGGAGTAGAGCCGCTGCTCCTCCACATCGAGAGGAGCCAGTTGAGGTGGCTCGGGCATCTATACCGGATGCCTCCTGGACGCCTTCCTCGGGAGGTGTTCCAGGCACGTCCCACCGGGAGGAGGGGACGGCCCAGGATACGCTGGAGGGACTGTGTCTCTCGGCTGGCCTGGGAATGCCTTGGGCTCCCCCTGGAGGAGCTGGAGGAGGTGTCTGGGGAGAGGGACGTCTGGGCGTCTCTTAATCTTGTTTTAAAAGAGCTCAGGATAGGAGCAGTCCTGCAGTGTACAGGGAGCTTCTTCCAGATTTTTGGGGCATAAAAACTGATTTGTTCTAACTCTTGAAATGGAGAATAGGTTTGATTTCAATGATATTTAAAGTCTTAATGATTTATAGCACTGGAGAAGATCGGAGATGTAAATATGGCTCTGGTGGAAGGACTAGAGGATTGGGCGGCGGCGGCCCGATTGGGCGGCGGCGGCGGCGGCGGCCCAATTGGGCGGCGGCGGCGGCGGCGGCGGCGGCGGCCCGATTGGGCGGCGGCGGCCCGATCCCCGGATGCTTAGGCTGGCTCTAGGGACGTGGAATGTCACCTCACTAGGGGGGAAAGTAAGTGCTTTGTAGACTATTAGTGAAATTTTAAACTCTACTTTCTGGGCAATAGTTAGCCAGTGTATGGACACCAGAATTGGACTAATAGGCTGATCTCTTTTTGTTTTTATAAGGACTGTAGCAACAGCATTTTGAAGAAGTTGTAGCTTTCTTATTGATTTTTTGAGAGTCCTGTGAAAACACCATTACAATAAAAGAGTGCTGGAAAAAATGCATGCACTAATTTTTGCATTTGACAGAGTCCTTTTGGGACATCAGTCATCTAATTTTGGCAATATTTTCAGGTGATAATTTGCTGTCTTCATGATACGTTTGTTGTGGTTGTCAAGATTTAGATCAGGGTCCATAATCACTCCAAGATTTCTGGCTTTAACAAAGCTTTTTAAACCAATGGACCTAAGGTGGGCACTGACTAATCTATGCTCATTTATTATTATTCATCTGAAATCTTTTATTTTTGTTTATCTGAAGTTAATCTGTTCAGTACAATTAATATGCGATTGCATTGGACTGTAGTCACCTGGTAAAAGACTGGCAATTTTGCGTCATCAGCATAATTATGGTACTCTATCTTATCGTTATGCAGAATCTCAGCAAGTGGAAGCATGTAAATATTTAAGTGGAGAGGACCAAGGATAGAACTTTGGGGAACTCCGCAAATAATTTTATTTAGCTTAGAGTTGTGGTTACCTATAGACACAAACAATTTTATATCGTGAAGATAGAAATTAAGCCAGTTGAACACTGTGCCAGAAATACCAATCCAGTGTTATAGTCGGTTCAATAAAATGTCATGATCAAGCATGTCAAACTCTGTACTGAGATCAAGTAAAACTATTGCAATCAGTATTTAGTCAGAGGTTATTGCAAACTTTTACAAGAGCAGTTGTAGTATTGTGATGATTACGAAAACCTGTTTGATAAACATCAATCAGTTGTTTAAGGCTAGAAATCTGCTGAAAAAAATATTTTTTTCAAATATTTTAACCATCCATTCATTTTCTATACCCGCTTCCTTTGTACAGGGTCGCGGGGAAGCTAGTCCCTATCTCCAGCAGTCTGCGGGCAAGAGGCAGGGTACATACTGGACAGGTTGCCAGTCCATCGCAGGGCAACACAGAGACATACAGGACAAGCAACCATGCACAAACCCTTCCACACCTAAGGGTAATTCGGAGAGATCAATTAATCTAACAGTCATGTTTTTGGACTGTGGGAGGAAGCCAGGGTACCCGATGAGAACCCATGCATAAGCGGAGAAAACATGCAAACTCCATGCATAAAGACCCCTGGCTGGGAGTCGAACCCAGGACCTTCTTGCTGCAATGCAAAAGTGCTACCAACTGCACCACTGTACCCACATATTTTGTTACCCTATTTTTATAATATTAACTACTGAATATTGATGAATCGAGATTATAAGCAGCCAAAAATGAGTCAATGGAAATGACAGAAACCTGCGGAAAGGGGGAACTGGATGTGCTGAACTTATGATTATGATGGTTCTTCCCCCTGAAGAGAGACCCTCCAGTATATGGAAAAGATTTATCCTACTCTCCAATATATGTGGTATCACGGCCAGGCAGACCAGAAAAAAGCTTTAAGATACTATTGTATCCCATATTGTATGAGTCTTTAAGAGAATAGGTCAGGGGTGGCGAACCAGTTCAGCATTAAGAGCCAAATAAAGCCCATCATCACCTTGTAGAGCCAAACAGCAATTTTAGTTGTTTAGTTACATAACACATTGCTTGCTCAAACTGTTTTTTTTTCTTTGTCCTTAGGTATTTTTCTTAGTCCCTTAGGCCTCAGTGGGACACATGACAGTCTTTATTTTTAACAAGTGTCTCTAAGTTTGGCTTGTACTGTGTCGTGGCTACTCGAAGCAACTCTTTCACATGTGTGTCAGTAAGAACAGAACGATGTTTAGACTTAACTTGCTTAAATGTAGAAAAAACTGATTTACAGACATATGTTGATGCAAACATTGACATTAGCTTGAGTGCAGCCTGTTTTATGTTGGGGTATTTGTCTGTGGGCATAATTTTTCAAAACTCTGTGGTTCCTGCTCACAAAGTTCAATCTTCCTCCAACTGGGAGGCTGCTTCATCTGTCACCAAGGGGGCCTTTAAACAGTCTGAGTCTGCAGTAAATGGGTTGGTGAGAAATGTTATCTGAGTTTGTTTTTGTTTCAGGTCATAAAACCTTTTCTCAAAACCTTTCTGTAGATATTCAGTCAGTGTTGCATAACAGGCTGTTTTCACCTCTGATGATGCAGTTGCCTTTGACAAGGATGGAAAACGGGTCAGGTCTCCCTTCTGAAGATGGGTAAAGAAGAGCTTGAGTTTGCCGATAAATGTGAACACACTTTGCACCAGGTCAGACAGCATTTTAAGCTTTCCTTGAAGATCTAAGTTCAATTTGTTCAGGTGATTCAACATGTCGACTAGAAACGTCAACTCTGAATTTCACTGGGGGTCATGAAGCTCAGCATAGTTCTTCTCTTTCTCCTCAAGGAACAATGTTACTGGTTTCAACAGTTCAAAAAAATGAGAAAGCATGTTACCTCTTGATAGCCATCTGACAGAGCAGTGGAGACACAGATCACTGGGAAGGTCTTCATCAAGATCAGTGATTACGTTTTGGAACTGTCTGTGGTTCTGAGCATGAGTGCGAATAAAATTCACAATTTCCAGCACAGGTTTCATGATATGTTCCATACTCAGCGTCTTAGATACCAGGTGCTCTTGATGGATGATGCAGTAGAATGTCCAAAAATCTGGGAATCTATCATCAGCTTTGCATAGCCCTACAAGGCCATTTGAAGATCCCAGCATAGCTGGTGCACCATCTGTGGCTACTGCAGTTAATTTTGATAACTGTGTTGTGGAAAATTCTTTTATTGCTCTGACCTTCTCTTTACCTCTCTCCCCTCTGACCTCTGTGTTTTGTTACTTAGAGGAGATGGGCTCTAAATTCATTATCAGGAGAGTTTATGGTTAACACTCCCTGAAGTGTTATATCTCAAGGGATGGTAGATGAGTGCCCTCATAAATAACTTTGTCACCTCTGACCCGGGGAGGGTCTGGGGGCCATATTTCAAAACTCTTTTAAGTTGAGATAACATCCACATACTGGTATAAATTCTGTTTGTAAATTCTGTTCGGGGCTCTGCTCCTCTGACTAAGCTCAGTGACAGGGTCGTCAAACGCTGTATGACTTTGAATAAACTTATAAAGACAAAGTCCGGTCTTTCTCTTGTTAATGAGTTGTCTTCTCTCCCACTTTGATTAGAAAATCCACTACAATTTTGGCGTCACGAACAGGATCGGACGTGCCAGAGGAATCCGCAGGAGAGGATAAGGATGCTTGGCCAGCCTGAAGACTTTAAGTTGTCCTCAGTCCACCTCCATTTAACAGAGGGGAGTCCTAGTGCCTGCCTGCGGCTTCTGGTCGATTGGATCCGGACCATAGATCTGCAAATATATCTGGGTGAGAAGTTGCTCTGAATGATATAATATATTATTATTTTATTGTACACTGACCATCATCTCCTAACTAATTAATTAGGTTTCGGAGTTGGAAGAGGGAGGACATCGGCTGAGGGCCAGTTAACCCTGTACGGAATACAGGGAGGTTCTTATTGGTAACAATAAGAAAAAGCAAAACAAAGGGTTTTGCGGGTGGTTTTTGCAATTTCTACACCTTATAAAGGAGAATGCACAGCAGACATGCCGCTGAACGGGTAAAAAAAAAAAAAAAAAATGGGTTGCGGAACCTCAAAGGCATCAGGGGTGCTTCCTTCTCCAGAATCTATGATTTATAAAATAATGAAAGAAAAAGGTTGGGATGATTGTGTTAAATGTGCTTTAATTTGGGAAGATAAGTTTGGTTTTCCACAGAGTGGAAGTTTGAGTGTAAATTAATTAAATAAAGTAAAACAGTTGATGGATGGAGATTGGGAGAAAAATAAAAATAAGAAAAAGATTAAAAAACAAGATTTACATGAGAGAGAAATATGGGTAAAGTGTTGGAATAAATGGATTACGGAGGCTATGCATAGGGAAAGAAAGTCTGAATTGAAACAAATAGCAGGGGGAAAAAATTTGTCCGGGGACGTGGGTAACAGATATGACAATGCTGTTCATACTGTTGATGACCTCACGTTTCCACCTTCATATAGACTTAGTGATGCTTCACCCTTCTGTCCATATGCTCCATCCTTACAGACGGAATTGCGGGCCCTCCAGATGGCAGACCTCGATCTAGACTCCCGTCCTCCTCCAGGGGCAGATCAACCAGCAAATCTGCCCGCAAGTCAGCCAAGTCAACTCGCCAGTCCACCTGAGCATCAGCCCGCGAGTCTACCCACATATCCGCCAGCGCAGGCTGACCTCACCGAGCAAAGCGGCCCCAGCGGAGCAAAGGGTGTAGTCATACACCCTCCTTCTCCTCTAACTCCATCTCTTCCTAAGATAAAACGGCCTACAGATGAGCAGCGACAGGGATCATCGAAGGACCAGAAATCACCTTTACTCTCCTCTGCTGTTACTTTTCCTGAGTTTGCATGGCTACAGAGTGGAAAAAAGCCAGGTGAGGAGAAAAAAGAGGGAGCAATTTATCAATGCCCTATGTTGGAAGTAGCCGGAACGAATGAGCCTCAGTTGGTGTTTAGACCGTGGACTGCAGCGGACATCCAAGCCAGCGCTGCGTTACTTCCGGATCCTGTAGAGGACGGAAGAAAGTTTGCTACGGAACTTAAAGCTTTATGCCGCGAAATGAGACCTACGGGCACAAAAATTTGCCAGCTCCTTGCAGCAAAAATCAAACCTGGAGATTTAGTTGGTCTGAGATTGCCAAATTCTGCAGTGCACCCTGTCATGACAAGTGGTGGTGAAGATGGTGATTTAAATCATCGTAATGGCCCATGGTATACTGCCGTGGAACATTTGTACACTGACTTGATCACAAAATTTCCACAGAGGAGTGATTTTGCCGTGCTACAACAAGTCAAACAACGTCCTGATGAGACTGTCGCTGATTTTCTTTACCGTATGGAAGAAGCGTTCAATAAACATTCAGGTATGGAACGCCCCGCTAACTTTACTGTTTTGGGCCCCTGGGAAAAGATGCTGTGTGGATATATTATGGAAGGAGTTCTCCCTGAGATCGCGGCACAAACTAAGATTCTTTATGTTGGTTGGAGAGATGGGGTGCGTTTGAGGAGCTGAAAAGACATGCTTTACACAGCAATTACGTTTTCAACGACAAGAAGAAGAAAAAAGTGGAAAAAAGAGAGACTGATTTGCATAACACTGCCCTGACTGTATTACAGCACAAATCAACCTGGTTCTTTTTCTCGAGGACGAGGCCGGGGAAGCCGGGGCAGAGGTCGGGGAAGGGGACAGTGGTCCCGCTCCGATGCTTGCTATAACTGTGGACAGATGGGTCACTGAAAGAATGAATGTCCGGAGAAACTGAAGCGGCCTGACGGCGGCAATTGACGGGGGGGGTGACCCTGGATCTGGCTGCCACTCGCATTGAGGAGGGGTCTCTCAAGGAGCGTGAGGTTTTACCAGCACACACACAGTTGCATGATGATATTGATTCACATAAGTTGCTTACAGAGGCCATATTACACTTAGAAGGTGCCTCTGTAGTTTTACCAGGCACGTATCTCCATACACAGAACCCTGCTTTTAAAAGATTGCCTATGTTTTCTATGATGGTGATGGGTGAAGAAATTTCTTTTGTTGTAGATTCGGGTGTGACACACTCTGTTTTATCAGCTAAATGTATCAAAGAGCAGCCAAAACTGAGTGGTCGTTATGTTCATTCTGTCTCTGCTTCGGGAGAAACAGTTAGGGAAAGTTTTTCTTTTTTGGTTTCTCCTTTGTTTCCTTTAAATTTGATGGTTAGAGATTTGATGTGCAGATGGAATATTGCTATTACTAAATGCTGTGACACCTGACAGTGATATAATGGCTGCAGATGATCTGCATTGTACTTCACATGTATCTGATGGATCTGATTTTGATTATGAGGACAGTGGGTACAGAATTACAAATGAGAGAGTGCACCTCTCTAAAATGTACTGGAATGATCACACAGCAGCTTTATCTGTGACTTTGACCTCTGAACAGCTGCATTTCTTTCAAGTTTCTGGTTCGGCGCCGCATGTATCACTGGCCAAGTCTGAAAATATGGAATGGAAGGATGTGGGTTTTTTTGTTAGGAGTTGTCTCCTTGCCACAGATTGGAGGGAGATAGATGTCCCATATGTGTTTGTGTCTCCTTCTTAAAATGCTTCTTAAAAAGACATTGTCCCACTGTTGTTGCCTGTAATCGTACAGTGCAGCTGATTTCACATTCACATCTATTTTTAGCTACTGCTTCTTCTGCGGATGCAGATCTTGCAAAACGCCCGATTCATTGTGGGCTGCCCAAAGGGGGTTTTTTGGTCTTATTACAGTTTGTGAGCCAGTTTGTTATTTTCCTAAATCAAACTACAGGCCATGTCAGAAACAAACTTATTGAAAAAGGAAAAGCTTTGGGGGGATTTGTCCTGTTTTTGATTCCCTCCTTAAATGTGGGGAAATTGTGCCCTGTCCAAATTCACCTGTGGAAAACACCGTTGTTCCCTGTAAAAAAATTGGCCCCCTGGAGTACTGGACAAAGGAGATCTGTCATGGACCTTCAGGCTGTCAACCAGTCTGTTGTGACCCCGCACCATCAGTACCAAACCCTTTCTACGATTTTTGTCAAAATTTTCCGCCAGAAGCTAAATATTTTTCAGTGATAGACCTGGCAAATGCTTTTTTTTTCTGCCCGGACACAAGGACAGTCAGTTTGGGTTTGCTTTTGGTTTGATGGGGAAGCCATATTGTTTTGCCCGTTTTGTCAGGGCTACACTGAGAGTCCGACTATTTTTTAAACACAGCTCTGAGGGCTTTTGGCTGATCTGACTCTGTCTCCTGGAACTGTCCTTACACAGTATGTTGATGATTATTATTGTCAGCAGGATCAGCGGATCAATGTAGGAAAAGACACCTTAAAACGGCTTCAATATCTTCATAAAAAGGGTCACAAAGTTTAAAAATCTAAAATGCAGTTTGTGCAGGAAAGAAGTGACATTTCTTGGTCATGTTCTCTCACATAAAGCAGAAAAACTGTCCCCTCAGCGCATTGAAGCAGTTCTGAAAATCCCAAAACCTGTCACAAAGAAACAAATGATGTCATTTTTGGGTATGACAGGCTATTGCAGAGCTCACATTCTAATTACTCTGAGCTGGAAGGCCCCTTGGTCTTTTAAAATATAGGGGTGAGCCTGGCAGCTGCAGAAAAAATTAAATGACAGATGAGGCAGAAATGGCTTTCATTGATTTATAAACAGCCCCGTCTTCTGTGCCTGCATTGGCTTTACCGAACTCTGACAAGCCTTTATTCAAATGGTGAAAAAAATCTGGTTTTTTTCATGTCATCTGTGTTGTTGCAACCCATGGTGATAAATTGTGACCTGTGGTTTATTATTCCAGTAAGCTTGATGCAGTTGCAGCAGGCTGCCTGTTGTTTGCGCGCTATTAATGCAGCTGAAAAACGCGTTAGCGTCATGTGATTGTTGGATATAATCCATTGACAGTTTTTTTTCCACATTCTGTTCCATCATCCTCCTGGAACAAAAAGATGTCTCATCAATCAGCAGCAAGGGTGGCTTAGGTATTCCTCAATATTACTGGACATGCCTAACATTACAATTAAACGTTGTAACACTTTAAACCCCACACACTTCGCCTACTGAGGAGGATGGTGAGAGTCATGACTGAGCAGCTTTTTAAATTTTGTTTTTTACCCCTCGTCCTGACTTGCAAGACACCCTTTGACTAACCCCTGATCATGTTTTATATTGGAGGGTTTTTCCCCCCCGTTTGCTGTGGGTCTGAATCAAGTAGGTTTGCAGTGTGCTCTGACTCAGCGTTTTGCGCTAAGGTCCTTTGCCAGCGCACTACTCTGCTCAAAAACAGCTGAATTAATTGCTCTAACTGAAGCTTGCAAGTTGGCAGAAGGAAAGACTGTGACTATTTACACAGACCAAAGATATTGTTTTGGAGTGGTTCATGTTTTGGGGGGCATTGTGGAAACATCGCTCTTTTTGAAATCGGATGGAAAAAACCTTTTTTGAAGCTAGACAAGTGTCTGATCTTGGATGCTTTTTGTTCCCCCGCAAATTTGGCTGTAGTTAAGTGTGCTGCGCACACAGGACAGCCTGATTTGTTTCTAGGGTAACCGGGCAGCGGACTCAGCAGCAAAGCCGCGGCTTTGAGGCCTTTTCCCCCTCAGATGAAACTTTTCTTTCTCTGACTGATTCGCAGGCTGTCACTGTTCCTGAAATGCAATCTTTTGCTACTCCACAGGAGAAAGAAAAATGGCGAAAAGATGGCTGTATCTTTAACAGCAGTTCTGGCTGGCATTTCTCTGATGGTAGACCATGCCTGCCTATACATTTTTTTTTTCCCCGGGTTTGCTAAATGGACGCACGGATTGGATCATGTGTCCAAAAGGGGGAAGCTGGATAGGTTAAAAAAAATTTTGGTATACAAATGGGTTTTTAGTGGTAGCTGAAAAATTACTGGAAAAGATGTTTGATCTGTGCTTTCACACCCTTCCCCCGGGTTCCTGCACAATCACAAGCAGCACATCCCCTCCCCAGTTCCCATTTCAGCATTTTTAGATGGTTTTATTGAGTTTTAACCTGCTGAAGGGAAAAATATTTTTTGGTGGTCGTGGACATGTTTTTAAATATGTTGAAAGCGTTTCGAACAAAACACGCAGACAGCAGTACTGTTACGAAGTCTTTGTTGACAGAGATTATTCCCCGTTGGGGTGTCCCACAGGTGATTTCCAGTGATAACGGAACACATTTTTTTAAAAAACTTTACAGAAATTAGTAAACTTCTAGGTTTCCATTGAAGACACATTGTGCTAACCCCCCCACAATCAGGTGGAGCAGTAGAACAAGAAAATGGAACAATAAAAAATAAATTGGCTAAATGCTGTGAAGAAATAGGTTGTCCTGGCCAAAAAATCCCCCGTTCTTATGTATATATATGCGGATGAGAAAAAGATCCAGAGCTAATTTGAGTCCTTTTGAATCCTTTTTTTGGGGAACCCCGCAAAAAGGGGGCAAGACCGAGTACTAACCTAAGCATACTAACAATCTTCATTTTAACATTTCCATGTTGGAATATTTAAGTTCTGTCACGTTCTCTCTCTCTCTCCCATCAGACGGTGAAAGCTGCTTTGCCCCAAGTAGCTGACAGACCCCTGCACCAGTTCCAGCCAGGACAGTGGGTGCTGATTAGAGATACCAGGAAACGTCACTGGAAAGACAAACGGTGGAGAGGTCCGTTTCAAATTCTGCTGGTGACTCACACTGCCGTGCCAGGGACGTGACACCTGGGTCCATGCAACACACTGCAAGGTGTTCACCGGAACACCACCTGAGCAGCATCCTGGTTCTGAACCCCCTGTCTAGAGGGGCTTCCAACGACCGCCCACCTGTACCAGACTGGTAACAGGGCAGCTTGAAGCGCAGAAGCCACTCAGGAGAGGCAGCAGGATTTTTAAATTTTGTTTATGATTTGTTTTCTTTGAAAAAAAAAAAAAAGGAAAAAAACGTTTGTTTTCAGTACCAGAAGAAAGGACATTCCACTTCAAGGTCACGATGCAGCTGTATGGAAGATGGTCTGTTCTGATGCTGATGATTGGTATTGCAAGTTTTTTATTACTCCTGTGTTTATTTGGGAAAAGGTACAGCAACGACAATAATAATAACAGTAATTACGCCAATAATACTCATCAGCTCATTCGAAGAGAGATTCATCACTTCTCTGACTACCATGATCATGCTGATAATGTCTGGTGGCAACTGATGCATCAAACTGTGAGGAAGATAAGAAATGATAGTTGTTATGTTTGTTGTTTGATTCCACATGCTATTAATGATCAACCATTTTGGTACCTGTTCCTATTAATACTGCTTATACTCTAGCTACATTTCTTTCCAGATTGGCAACATAACCGGCTGGTGGAGGTTATTTTTCCTCGGCTGAGGAATTATATTGTAAGGTAAAGCAGAAATGTTAGTAGATTTTCTAGTGAGACTAATTTAATATGTGCTACTACAGGAACTCTATAGATTTAGGGGTAATAGGAATCCGATAAAAGTCCAGATATTTGTATTGCACAGGAGGAAAACACACCTTTTTTCCTTGGAAAGACAGAGGGTTGCAAAAATATTATACCCGTTTTTATGTGCTTTTAAACCCAACAGAAATAAATCTGGGTCATGTCCCCTCAGAAAAATGATCCTTATACCATTTCTAGGATCTTCGGTCCCAGATCCCTTTGTGTTAACTCTTAATCTTACAGACTTACCGAATGGAAGTAAATTGTGTGGCCAGGCAGGTAAATTAACCAGGGTCCTTGTTACTTTTCCTGGTAGAGAAGGGTACTCGTGTCCTAAGAACATGGTTTGGATGTGTGGAAATAGATCATATCTGTATCTGCCTGCTAACTGGTCTGGAGTATGTTATTTAGCTCATTTACTACCTACAGTCACTACTTATGATTCAATCACCCAATTATTAGAAAGGAAGACAATGCTCAAACGGCAAAGGAGAAGTAGGATTCCATATTGGAAAGGGATTTTGGGTACAGTTATTCCTAGTTATGGTGCTGTTGTCAGTTGATTTAGAAAATCTTACTGCTTTAACTGAGGAAGGTTTCACTGTTCTGACCAAGGAGCAGCAGGCTATAAGAACTATGAGTTTGCAAAATAGAATGGCTTTGGATTACCTGTTAGCTGAGAGGGGTGGTGTTTGTATTTAATTAGAGGACAATGTTGCACTTTTTTTTTGATGTGTCTAAAAACGTATCCATGATAAATTACAGGAGTTGCTGACGCCAACAGAAAGAAAATATGGGTTCCTCTTGGAATCCTTTGGGCCCGGGTTCAAAATGGGGGAGACATCCTGGTTAATAAAGATTGGAGTAATTTTTTTATTTTTATTTTTTATTTTGATGTTTTTTTCATGTTGCATTGTTCCAATGGTTAAAGGAATGTAATGAGACTGATTAATGTTTCCCTGCTGAAAAATTGATATGGATGTAGACTTAATTTCTGTTTGTAATGACATGGGGATTCTGCATTTGAGATAACAGATGGTATGGATTAGGATGGATTTTAAATTGCCTAAATGCTATAATGATGTAAGAACTCTAAAAAGTTTGGGGAGTTAATACTGATGTTTCAGCTTCTACTGCTATAAATAGAGATTTTGGGGATTTATTATTTTTTCATTTTGTTATCCTTATTATTTCAGCCTTTTTTTGATAGTAATTTTGAGAACATTAAAATTTTGGGAAAGACCTGGAAAAAAACATGTATTTGTTGAATATTTTTTTCTTAGTTTTACTTTTATTAAACTTGGGGGGTTTTGTAGAATTGTCCTTTAGTTATGTGATTATCTTGTAATCTGAAGAAAGAAGTGTTGTGGAAATTCTTTTAATGCTCTGACCTTCTCTTTACCTCTCTCCCCTTGACCTCTGTGTTTTGTTACTTAGAGGAGATGAGCTCTAAATTCATTATCAGGAGAGTTTATGGTTAACACTCCCTGAAGTGTTATAGGGATGGTAGATGAGTGCCCTCATAAATAACTTTGTTACCTCTGACCCGGGGAGGGTCTGGGGGCCATATTTCAAAACTCTTTCAAGTTGAGATAACATCCACATACTGGTATAAATACTGTTTGTAAATTCTATTTGGGGCTCTGCTTCACTGACTAAGCTCAGTGACAGGGTCTTCAAACGCTGAATGCCTTTGAATAAACTTATAAAGACAAAGTCCAGTCTTTCTCTTGTTAATGAGTTGTCTTCTCTCCCACTTTGATTAGAAAATCCACAACAACTGCAAATTACCTTTTTCAACAACAGTCATGAGTGTGTCTTTCAGGTCGATGCCCAGGGTCCTTTCTTTTAACGACACAATGTCAAGCAACTTTTCTCTAATTGTGCAATCCTCTGAAACAGTCCTTTCAAATACTGCCAACTGTGGCTTGTCTTGAATGTCAGTCGACTCATCTAAAGCAATGCTAAAATATAGAGATTTTTCAAGATTTCCAAACAATTGTGACTCTAATGATGTGTTAATGTCCGATATCCTTTGCTCCACTATATGTCTTGAAAGCTGCAGGCCTGAAGCAGAACATTTCAAATTGTCATTTTCGCAAGCTAGGATAGCAATATCATCTGTAAGGCACGTCTTCACAAACTCCCCTTCGCGGTATGGCTTCTTGGCACGAGCAATGTTCCACGCCACCTGATATGATGCTAATGTAACAGTCTCAGAGTGTTTCATAAGTTTCTGGAAATATTTTGTCTGCTTCTCTACTTGATTTTTCAAGCAGTTTACCTTGTGCTTATGAATTGTTAAATCCTTTGGGGAACTTGTTGGCTGTGTTCAGATGGATTGAGGTGAAATAACGCTCCAAGTTTGATGCTTTAAAGTGAGATAGTGAAGTCTGGCAAAGTAAGCAGCATTGTGAGTTGAAATGGTTTAATGAAAAAGGAAAAATACAAAAACTTAGGACTGAACTGCAAGAAAACCACGGTAATGGAAAAATCTAGTGGCGAGCAAAAAGAACTGGTCACTGAAATGAAAACACAGATGACAGTCAAAAACATAAGAATCGTGACGCAGATGTCAAAATAAAGCCATTTACAAATATGTGTGTCAAAGCAACTGTCATTTAAACCTAAAACCAGAAAAATATAACAACTTATTAAGAAAAACCAGTCATAAAAAAACTAATTAAGACTTACTGTAAACTTGGATGAAATGAAAGTTCCACAGGTAAGATGTCTCGATATGAGGTCGTTCATTTAGGTGGCTAGTGAAGTAACATTGGTCTGCACATGTGCAGTGCCACATGGTAGAACAAATTGTAAAGTAGGATAAATCGTAAGAACACCGGCAGCAGCTTATGAGAATGGGAAGCATCTTCTCCTGCACAAGACCTATCAGCCCCAGCGCCCATCAGGGGTGTGTTCTCTTCCCACTAATTTTCTTTGTGTACACAAATAAATGCATCTCAGCACACTACCAGGCATCTCGAAATGCAATGCAAGGATATTGAGTTCAATAATTCTCTTCCTGACATCTTAGCTGATTTTGTTTTATTCGTCTATGTTGTCTGACAAGGAAGGTGTTTATTTTAAGTATTGCCTTAAAATACCTTTAGAGGTCTGCCTCCAATGAACTCAGATGTTGTGAATCAACCTATCAGATGATTACAAAGCAATGCAATTCTCTTCTGGACCTTCCTAAACTATCATAAGGGCAAGTAATGTTAGTGTATGTTAAATTCTGAATTTGAAAAAAGTAAATAAACAAAATCGCTTAGTCATCATTCTGGTTTTTAGCAAATAGAAATAATTTGAATGATCGTAAAGGACCTAAATAATAATATCAGATGAAAAGAAAAAAATACAACGTGTCTTTTTATAGTGCATATAAATGTCTGGTTTGCATATCTTCTGTTTTTCAGTGAACGTGATGGAAATGATTGAAGCTTATACCTCATCTTCAAACTTTTAACAAAACAGTTGTAAACTATTTTTAATGCAGTAAAAATGTTTTGGTTATTATCTTCTTTTTTTATATATGTAGGACATCATAGACCGCTCTTTATTGGTGCCCAATGGATGGCTGACAGAGGTGTGAGATTTCAGATATTCCTTTATTTTATTCTATTCATGTTGTAAAATATAAGTGCCAGATGTCAATTCTGAAAACACCAGATTCTTTAAAATTTTCTCTGGGATTTTACACAGTTGCAGCTATTTCTTTGTCGTCAATGCACTTGAAACAGACCATGCCAATGTTGTCACAGTTTGGTTCTGCTTCACTTGGAAAATGACTGTAGGCTGCACACAGTCTACTCTGTTCTGTCAAAAATGATTGAGCAATAGAAAATAATCAAGAGCCTGCAGCATTGATTAATTCTTTAGTATCTTAAGCGTTTCCCAGATTTCAGAAAGGTATACAACAGAAAATTATATTGAATCCTTCCTCTTAAGGGTTTTCCTACTCTCCTCATTTGATTAGTTATTAGGATTAATTATTTTGTGAGGAAGCGGAGTGAATAAGCTCTGTAGCTTTTTTACAGGCCTGGAATGCCAGATACTGAATCCTGTGTATTTGCTGCACTGCAGTGCTTTAAGGCACTGGATCAGAGTGTAAGAAGCGGGCCTTTTATTGGTAGCACTTGTTTCTATTTTAATCCTCAGATTCACTGTTGGCCACAGAGCCCAAACCCTTCCAAAAAAAATAATTGCAGGACACTTTCATTTACCTCCTAAGACCTGAGCCTAAAGGGACCATGTGATGAGAGAAAATGTGTTGGTGGTCTGCAACCCTGGCAGCTTTGCCCATGCATACACACATGGATACACACATTCAGGATCCTTGCCCCTTCCCCCAATGTCCTTCTAATTGGACCAGGGGTGAAAAAAGAAAATGGGTGGGGGTAGAGGGTGTGATTATGACATCTTTTTTTTAACCCCAAATGTTCCCAAGACATCAAAGAGTCTCCATGTCCTCTTACTTGAATGGGCATGTGTTTAAGATTCATCTGTAAAAAGACCATAATCTTAAACTTTTATTGTTTATTATCTATAAATCCATTTTGTATTCTGGCCTCATGCTGTTCTGGGTTGTAGGCGCCGTTATGCTGGAAAATTTTCTTAGTGTTACAGAGTGAAAGTCCAATGATTCCCATTGTAGAGAAAAATGAGACACTGCAAATTAATTCGAATCACAACTAGGCTCACTGAAAAAAATCTGTGACCCAATGATATATTGTGTGTTGGAATAAAATTAATTCTATGCTAAGTTTGGTCATTTTACTCCTGTGTGATGAAAGTGATGTAAGGTCCCTTGGCAGGATAGAACTGCTTCATACAATTAAAAGGTTGAAACAGTTTGTTTAAAAAACTAAATTTAGGGGTTGGAGATGAAAAATAGAACTCACAATACATCACCTGCTTCTGTGGCTTATTTTAAGGGACTTACTCCAATAACAAAGAATAAGAAAAAACATTTTGTTCTTTTCTTTTATTAACTAAGGCAGATAATGGTAATACTGTAGCTGCACTGAACGACTAAACTATGGGCATTGAGAGAAATTTTAACAAGATAAATCCTATATTCCACTAAAACTTTGTCCCCTTGTCTCTTGCATTGTGAGAAATCTAAAATTAAAACACTCAATATTTTGACAATTAGCAAGTTTGCACAGGTCTATGAGTGGGAAGACAAAAGCAGTATGTGCTTGCACCTGCCCCAGCTTTGGAAACGTGGTGGATGTATGTTGGTGTTTGTGTGTGGTGATGGTGGCGCTGGGATGGAGAGGGCTGCAAAACAATCCTGAGGCATGATTTTCTAGAAATTCCAGCTATCTGCTTATTCAAGTTTCAAATGCAAGAATTTGCAACTCTTCTCCTATGGGAATCTGTCATCTTTTGAACGTTTGACTGTAATATGGAGCCAACTGTTTTGGCACCTGATTGTTTATGTTGGGACTTTTTTTGCACCAATATGAAAAAAAATAAAAAGGAAATATTGTTCTTCTAAAAGCTTTAAATGTTCTAATGATTGTCATATCTTGGTTTGTGGTTCTTTGCTTTTGACTTGTCAAATGTAATCTTTCTAATCTGACAAGGTTTGATTTTTAGCCCACGCTTTACTCACCATTTCCTGTCAATGAAAGCAGTAATCACATCAGCAAACCATGTAAAGAGCTTACTTATGAGGCTGGTTTATAAGAGGTAAAACAGTCATGAAATGTATCATAACATCATTTGCAGCAACACATAAAAAAAACACTTTGTCTGTAGCCATTTACATAATATATAGGCACATTTGCATAACACATTTCACGAATTTTAAGATATTTCACAACAGCACCAAAGACCTTTAGATTGATTTATCAACCACACTAAAACATTCATCCATACATTATTTTCCCAAATATACCGATAATTAATTAATTACAGATGTAAATAGTTTGCAATAAAATAACAACTTTACAATTCTCAATCAGCATTTTTATACAACAGTACCAGCATTCATTCTCTTGTCTGAATTTCCCCTTTACCTTTTGTAAAGGTTGTGGATTTATTAATTTCTTAAACAGGAGATTATATTGTCTCAGACATTAAAAAGCATGTTATTTCACTATGTTCTCCCAAAGCTAAGCTGCTTAGTGATATGCAAAAACATTTATCTGTTTTTAGGTAGTCGTTCCTATGAGTAGCATGTGCACAGACCATACACCCTGCACCAAACTCAGAAATACATTGGTATAAAAACAGCAAAAACAAAGTGGAAAAAAAACCTTTAGGAAATGCATTTTGGTGACATAAATCCAACAAAGTGAAGACTATATTATTAAAATCTTCACAAAACAACAAAGCAGTCAACATCAAACATTTCAGTAGATCATACCGTGTGACACTTTTTCTGGTCTGACTGTTTAGTCCAAACTTAAAACAAAGAAATTTTTAACAAGCTGACTCATATTGAAGCATTTGCAATCCAAACTGCATCTGGCTTTAAGTTGGCGTTGGCTGTCCAACCACCTTCTCTCAGAGGGACTTTTCTCCTCCCTGAGAAACTCAGGCTTATTTATTCCTGCTGATGCAAATAGGTTTTAAAAGCTCTGATGTGCTCACTGGATCACACAGACTGCTGCTCTGCTATTCTTGCTCTACATCTTCTCAATGCAACATGTTGCATCTAACCAACAATTCTAACATAAAATGCAGTTTAGAAAGGTACCCATTACTGGAAATATTCCACCCGCCTGTTGGAGACTTTGCTGCTATGCAGTAAAAAGCTCTGCTTCTGCTATGCTGGACCTTTTATAGAGCAGCTATATTATACCAGAATATGCAGTTATTATGGACTAATTGATAATTTAAACAAAAAACCTTAAAGATCAGTCTGCCTTTCTGTTTTTGATAAACATTTGTGTGAAGATTTGTGCAAAATCCTTCACTTGACATCCATTATTTGTTTGATGATGTGTTGTTTTTTAATTTCTTTCTTCCTCCTTCCTTGTACAAGGTGCCAGATGTGCAGGAATACCTAAGCTGTTAGAGAGCATGACATTGACATGTTCATACTTGGTAAAACCAAACAAAGACAGGAACAGCCAATTAAACAAATAAAAAGCTTCCAAAAGCAACAAGAATCCATACGAGAATAAAAACACAAACCATCATTCCAGACTTTTCTTGTCCATGGATTCTTTGCCATTGGTCCGCGAGTAAGGCTCAAAGGCAGAGGAGCTCAGGTAACGTGCTGAAAGCTCCTGCAGGTTGCCTGCCAGAGAGCCAGCCATGGAGAGGGGGTTAGATGAAATGCGGGTGGCGACACCACTGAGAATGGATGGCATTGGGAAGCTGAAAAAACTGTGAGCGGATGATGAGCTTTGCAGCCCTGCCACTGTCCCTGAAGTGGTGACAGTGGGTAGTGGAGGGCTACCGCCAGCCGTCCCAGTACTGCCTCCACTGCTGTTGCTGCTGCTGTTGTTGCTGGCCATGGCAATGGAGGGAGGGCGCAAGGCAGAGCTACAGTGGGGTAGGAGGCCCGGCAGGCCTGGAGGTGTCAGCAGCCGCCCCTGCTCCAGCAGTCTGAGGACGCTGCAAGTCGCAGCTGTCTCTGAAACCACTGAACGCAACTCTGAGTCCTTTCCTTGGTCCTTCTTCTGCTTAGTGCGGCGGTTTTGAAACCAGACTTTCACCTAGACAAGAACACATGGGAGAGCCCTCAAACACATGCACTTGCAAATACTTGAGTCAGATATAGTAAATATGTTGTTACTTTACAACAAACTGCTCTGGACATATTCATATCCAGTACCGCTGGAGACAGTAACTGATCAGTCTGGCTACAGATTTTTGAATGCTTTAAAAGTAATTTCTTTGTATGTGGCCAACATCAAATTCTAAAATGGCCCATCAAGTATTTACTAATGTACGTATGGTAGTTATTCATGACTACCACACCCCTACACACGTGCACATACATAACAGAGGATCGTATAAGCAGTAAAAACAAACCTCAGCAGGCATCAACCTAATTCCACACAGATAGAAAACATATTGTGATCTGAGACGGAAAATTAATTCAATCAAAATGGCTTAGAGATATCCTTTCACATGCTAACCACCTCTTAATTTGATCAGTCTAAAACCCAACGACGGTTCACGCATGGTTTGAGATCCAAAACATCCGTCATCTCGTGACAAAACACTCCTTACAAATTTTCGCAGTTACATTCTAAAAAGATTACTACACCTTTATGGTAACAAGAATGCTGTAATTTATAATGTGGTGCAATGAAAATATTTTTTTTGGAACATCTGCACTGATTGAGGCAGACATTTGTTAATATCTCATTACCTTTTTATTTCTTCTTAGTTTTGAGTGCGTTAAATACTTTACCCCTTAAAATTTAGATTTAACTTACCACACCCTAAATTTCAAGTTTTTAACCGCAAAACCAGAAACCCTACATTTGGGATTTGATTTTCTTTTTTTAAATGCTGCCCTATTTAGTTAGGAAAATACATAAAGTTCTGGTTGTACCAAATATATTAACAGCTATTTTGTTTGTATAGAATTTAATCAGTATTATATCAGAGTAATTTGAGTTCATCTGAAATGTGCACAATTTAGAGTATCAGAGTGAAACAAACATGGCATTTTAAATAATTAATATTTTGTTCTGGTGCAAAAATACAACTAGCAAAAAGCCACCTGCACAGTCATGCCACTCAGCCAATCACACTGAAATATTTTCCACTTCTCTTCAGATGTGAGTTAACTCTTCACAGGCTGTCGGGAACTAAAGTGGGGCTGCCGCTCCCTCTGTTTGAGACGTGGAAACCACTCAGAAGAAGAGCTGTGTACATTTAAGAGATAAAATCTTTAGGGCAAAGGAAAAACAAGGTGTAGCAGGTAGTTCAAGCAAAGATAATTAAGTGTGCACAAGAAATGGCGGCAATTCCTTAATATAATGACATCTTAGCACCAGAGAACAAAACGTTAATTTCACCACCTTGTCATTAAAAGGCATTTCATCAGGACAAGAAGCAAACGCTGAGAGAGTGTCCTGCCTTTGTCCTGTCTAAATAGGGAGCAAAGGTTGTTTTCTCTTTTATCTTTGGAGCAAAATAGTATCTTCACACTCCACGTGTTTAGAAAACATCAGCTGAAGGCAACTGCTTAAAGGAAAATAAGACATTTTAAAACGCTAAAAAAAGTTTTAGGAAACAATTCTAGGTTCACCCTGAAATGGTTGTTAGTGAAGGGCCGATTGTTTGTTGTCGGTTGTTGTTTTGGTAGAATAGGTTGACCTTACGCAGACCTTCTCTCAAGGTCGGGCTTCTTCAGCTCTGCTGAAACACATTAAACCCAAAGGCCAAGTTAAAGCCGCTGTCTACAGCACTGTTAGCAGCTTCCAGCATTTATCACCACAAAATGCACAACGGAATATAAAAAATATTAATGAAAAATGTTCAAATAATTGAAAACGTTTTACAGCTTAATAAAAAACTGAAAGGAAGTCCAAGATGCAGAGAAAGAATAGA